>CM047808.1:18820561-19169441 GCA_026214975.1 Gentiana macrophylla | reverse complement strand
GTTAACTATACACTCAGCGAAAAAATAAAAGAAAAGAGAAACAATACAAGCTAGATGATATGCACCTAAATGATATGCATCTAAGTGATATGTAAAAATAAAGAAAATAAAAGAAAGAAATCTAGCCCACCTCGTTTGCAACACGACATGTATATAATAAGCGTCTACCAAATAATGGCAGATTCTACGATAAGCAACTGTCACTTTGTTCATTACGTACAATGTGTGACGCGCTTTAAGACTAAGTAAAAAGTGATAGCATTATGGAAAACCAACAGATTAGCTATTCTAAACAGATACTCTTTCATGCAGATGCAATGGTAGCATTACGAAAACCTTGATTTACTACCCATATGAGTTATAAAAACAAAGGAAGCGTAAGTCTTAAAAGCTAACAAGATTCATCATAACGATATATAGCATCACGAAACCGACATTAGCTACTAATTAACAATCGGACGATTATAGCATACGAAGCCAGCCGGTAACTATAACTTGCATAGATGAATCATGCATATAAAATTAATCAGGTTATTTAACATGGATTCGTAGATGGAAAGGTAAAAACATATAAGTTCGAGGACATCTACGTAAAGAGGGATAGCCCGCGAAGCTCGTATGAAAAATCCATCAAATAAAAGCATTAAAATTTAAATCAAGAAAAATTCGAACCTGGACTTGCGTCGCTGCGATCGACAGGCGTTCACCTCAAAATGCAGCCTTTGACTGGCGTTAAATCAAACAAGCGCTCGTTTGACTGAAAAACCGACGAGCAGGCGTTGAAAAGTATGAGGCGCTCGTCTGGTCCCTTCAAAACGAAACGAGTTGAAACTTTACGGATGAATGAGCGTCACGTCAACCAGGTAGCTCGGTTACACCGTATTAAGTGCCCCGGGCGGCGTTCAACTTACGTGAAGCAGCTCGTTCGGTCATCAATTTGCCTGAAAAACAATGAGAAAAACACGAAACCCTAATTATCCTAAACAAAATCATCACAAAGCAGCTTATCACATTAAAGCACTGAGGGTCAGTTAGATAACACAAACATGTAATTCCGCGTGTCATAAATCGAGTAAAAAACTTTTGCACATTCTCCGCTTAACGGTTATCGAAACCACGGCAAAATAAAAAAAAACTCAATTTATTCAACGCTACTTTTATTGAAAAACAAAAACAAAAACAACAATACTTCAAATAGAAAAATTAATTCAATTAGATTCAACAAAACACGATTCCCAACATGGCGCCAAAAAACTTGTCAGTTTTATACATACAAAACAACAAAGTAATAAACCGGTTAACCTCAGTGCAAGGATCGTAGTATGGAGGCTAATGCGGGTCGATCTTCTGGGGAACTAGGTTATTAGAGACCTTTAGCTTTTGTTTTAACTAATTATTGTCACGAAAACTAACTTTAAACAAATTGGAATCGCAGCTGCTTTTATAGAAAAATCAAGTCGGTTGCTCTGATAAAAGGTGCGGACGCCCGTCCGTAATGTCGGACGCCCGTTCACTATTTTCAGCAACAGCATCAAAACTTTGCTAACGCTCATATCTCGGGCCTCGTAAGTCGGAATGGAGTGATTCAAAATCCTGTAGAATCCTCTCTTCAAGCCCTACAACTCTTCTCTTGAGGTCAGAGTCAAATCGGTTGTTATCATATCAAGAACTGCGTCAGAAGTCAGGACTACCGGAATCTGATTTCCCAACATTCATCTTGATTGATTTCTTTCCTTATATCTTTCAATCTTCCATTCACTTTGATTGATCCTTTCCAATCACGAATTTGGCTCTCTAAAATCCTCTCTCCCATCATCAATGAGTATCTACAACAATAGGAAAACATACCAAAGCGTAACGTATTTCCAAAATAACATAAAATCATCAATTACGCACATAAATCGTTACGTTTTGAGATTTAACTATTAAAAACATCATTTACTCAATATTTCAATATAAAGCCCTATTTCTATGAAAATAATACATATCTGGAAATTGATATAAAATATATAGTTAAAAACACTATAAATTCACCACTAAACACTAAGCACTAAATAATAACTAATATGCTTATAATAATAATAAATGATAATGATGAGAAGATCCTATGGATCCTTCTCCCATTAGGATCTGATCCTATCATTCAAAATATAACCGTAATTGTCTCCTAAAAATAAAGAGATAGATCACGGGGAAAATCCCAAATCATTAGGGAACAAGAAAACCGGACGAAAAACCCTCTGTATAGAACAATCACTGAGGAACTACGAAGACTTGATTCCAATACACACATTGGATACATAGGCGGCTTGAGATATAATTTCTCGAGTGCGATCTAAACCACCATCAAACACACCCCCCGTTTCACATTGTTTTTAGGGTTTCCGCCATTGAGCAGTTGTCACGGGAAAATAGGGCCCGTGTTAATTACCCGGCGATTTCCGGCATCGTCAATCTTCTCTTAGTGAAATCTTCAAACCACAACCATCCAAAAGCGGCGAGTCTCTCCCAAGCTATGATCGAGATCGGCCTTTGTGGCTAATTCTTTGTGACCTCCAAAATGTCAAAGAACACAAATGAATACACCAAATAGCTTGCAAATAAGAACAAAAAGTACCACCACAATGGTGAAAAATCACAACATGTTTTCACTCTTCATAGAAATGAAGAGTGCTTCCCAAATTGTATGTCTAGAAAGATCCCATCGACGAGATCAAAATCAAGTGATCCTACAAATAATAGAAGAAGTTCCCGACATCAACTTTGATAAAAGAATAAAACACTTGAAGGAAAACATCGTGAAAGCTTGACACCTTGCACCTAAGCAAAAATGAATGATGCTTCACGGTGTATGGAGTATACGCATAATAATTTTCTAATCCTAATAGAATAGATTTGGACAATATCTCTTTTGATAAGGAGCCTAAAAGCCCCATCAATCGAAGTCCACTTGAAAGTTTGCGAGCACCGAGTTCTACTTGCTTGTCTTGCAAGATATAGTACATGGCAATTTGATTCTTAGAAAATGTGAAGCAAGGAGTAATGATGTGTGGCAATAAGATCCACGATGTCTTTGAATGTCAATTTGTATTTCAGTACTTGTATCTTGTTACATTTTACTCTAATATTTGGCTTTATCCTCACAAAACACAAATCGATGTCTATAATGTGTTCTAATGATTTAATAACGTTTTGGAAGAAAAAAACATTGATATCACAATTAAGATACTTTATTACGATAATCGGGGTGAATATACTACTTTAGAAAAATATCTTACATTGCTGGCATTTCCCAAGTTACCACTCCACCTCACACCTAACATAATGGCATTTCTAAGCAGCGTCATCTTCATATTGTAAAAGAAGTCATATCTTTTTACAATATTCACATACCTCTTACTTTACGGACTTATGCATTTTCTCTTGATGTTTATTTAATTAACCTTATGCCTCTAAGTTTTACCTATGTCTTCCCTTTATGAGCTTATTTCACAACCGACCTAATTTTCCAAGTTGCTTGTCTTTGGCTATCTCTTATCCACACAGTTGTGTCCACTTCAATTCTCACAATATTGAATCAATTCTCTTCCTTGTGTTTTCCTTGGTTACTCCACTTACTCAAAGTGCATATTTATACCTTCACTTAGAAAGAAATCGATTGTAGATCTCTTGTGAATTTCACTTTGTTGAGGCTATTATTCCATTCACCTATCGCACTAGATTCCTCTACCAATTATTCCTTTGAACATCGGTCTCTTGCCCTTATATTTCCCGTCCACTAAACCCTCAGTGCCCTAAGCCTCATCCTTCATGCTTCCACCCACCCTCATACCATCCATCCCCCTCTCTAAAAGTCTCGTCTACTTTCTTTCCGGTGGCCTCATCTTCTTCTTATCCTTCTTATGTGGCCCAATCTTCATCGCCCTCCTCCTACCACCTATCCATGATCACCCGTGCAAAAAAACAACATTTTCAAGCCTTGTCAACTTCTTAATCTCAATAAATCTAAGGTGTATACGATACTAAACATTAGCTTATAAACAAGCTCTTGACCTTCTTAATGGTGAGATGCCATATCTGATGAGCGTACTCTGAAAATGCAGGATGAAAGCTATGGTTTGGTGTTCATTTGAGGCGGGAGCATAGTTGATCGATTTGTTGAAGCTATATCTGGCAGTGCAGAGTACCAGCGAGTAAAAATATCTTTGGAAATGCGCTGAGTTACGGTGAGCAGTGGAGTAAAAATCTGTTGATTCACGATGGAGACTTAAGGAACATCTGCATAGTTTTGAATTCGGTCAAGTTACTTACGGGTATTTCATTCATTTCTTGGGTTGACTAATTAGTCGGTTAGGGTTGGATTCCCAAGGCTATAAATACCATCTATGATACATAAAATTGTAATTTTCTATTGATAATAAAATATCCTTGATTGTCCGTGGAGTAGTCGGCATATTTCCGGAAACCATGTTAAATTTGTGTTCTTCTTGTTTCTATGTTTGTTTGCTTGTTTATCTTTTATCTTTACTCATAATCACCATCACTTCTTGATCGATCCGTCATAACAAAGCGGTATCAGAGCGTCCATCAAGAAATCTGTGTATCTGTTTAAGCAAGGTAGATTTGCACCAAGGTCATAATTGTTGCTAGGTTTTGGGATCTACACAAGCTTTTACAGTAAGAAAGATGTCGACATTAAATATCAAGATTGACAAGTTTACGAGGAAGGAACAACTTTAGTCTATGGCGGATCAAGATCGTGCTTTGTTGAAGCGGCGAGGGATTATAGGGTCCCTTGTCTAAAACAACGAAGGAAGTGTTCTTTGAAAGCCATTCTAGAGGAAAAATCACATTCAACAATTATGTTGTGCTTGTCAGATGATATTATCACAGAGGTTGCTAAAGAGGACACTGCTGAGAAGTTGTGGTCCAAACTTGAGAGTCTGTATATGACTAAGTCTCTAACCAACATGTTGTTGTTAAAACAACATTTGTTTAGTCTAAGGATGCATGAGGGCACTCAGCTGAGGGACCATCTAGACCAGATGAAGACAATATTGCTTGATTTAAGGAATATTGATATGAAGATTGAAGATGAGGATGCTGCATTGATTCTACTTGTGTCAGTGCCTGCATCATATGAGAACTTTGTGTAGTCCTTTATTGTTTGAAAGGACTCGGTATCGTGGAGGATGTAAGGTCATCACTCCATGCTCGAGGGAGTTCGCCATAAGTCATGCAGTTGGAGCGGATAGTCGATCTATTTGGATTGTTGGCGTGGAGTCGTGAGGGGCAGGCAGTGCGGAAAAGGAAATTCAAGAAGAATTCCAAGGGTCCTAAAGCTAAGGATATCTGTAATTACTGCAAGGATCAGGGACATTGGAAAAATGAATGTCTTAAAAAGATGAAGCAGCAGCGTACAACTTCTTTGGCAGAACAAGACACCAACTCTAAAGAAGATCGGCCTTAGCGGTTTTAGAGTCGGTGAGGCCAGAGAGATGTGTGGATTCTAGGCAGCTAGGGCATCCTATCATGTGTGTCCAAGCAGTGGTGGTTTCAACTTATCGGTAGGTGGATGGAGGCCATAATGCAATGGCTAACAACAAGGTGCGAAAATAGTTGGGATTGGATCAATCCGGTGAGGACACATGATGGTAAATTACACTTTTTGGAGGAGGTTAGGAATGTTCCACAAATGACCAAGAATTTGATATCACTTAGTCTACTAGATAGAAAAGGGTTCAAGTTCAGGGGGTGAAGGTGGAGTGGTGAATGTCTATAAGGGTTCAAGTGTGATTCTGAAGGGTATCAGGCATGGGACATTGTACATACTACAAGGGTCTCTTGTATCGAGTTACCTCTCTTGTTGCATCATCATAGGTTCTGATCACAATTGACTAAGTAGTGGCATATGACATTGGGTCATATGGGTGAAAGAGGGATGCAAATTCTATCTAAGTGTAATCTACTTGGGGCACAAAAGGTCAAGGAGCTGGATTTTTGTGAGCAATATGTGTTTGGGAAGCTACATAGAAGCAAGTTCCATAAGCAATTCACATCACAAAGGGACACTTGATTATGTGCATTACGATTTTTGGGGACCTTCAAGGATGGAGTCATTGGGTGGTCATAGGTATTTTGTGTCTTTTATAGATGATTATTCAAGGATGGTTTGGGTAATTATGATGAAGCACGAGTGAAGCATTCAAGAACTTCAAGCGGTGGAAGGCTTTGGTTGAGAATCAGGACAAGAAAGAAGATCAAGTGACTTAAAAGCGAAAATGGACTAGAATTACATTTGAGTGCAGGTTTGATGAATTTTGCAAGAATGAAGGCATTTCTAGGCACCATACTATCGAGAGATACTCCACAGAATGGTGGTGTTGCGAAAGAATGAATCAAACTCTTACGGAGAGGGCAAGGTGCATTCCTCTAGTGCAGTCTAGCAAGGAGATTTTGGGCGAGAATTTGTTAGTGCTTGCTTGCTACTTAATCAATAGGGGCCTCACACTAGGATCAAACTTAAAACATCACTGAAGTTTGGTTAGGAAGGTCAGCAGAGACTACTCTGGGCTTAGGGTTTTGGAAGCCTTGTCTATTATCATGTCGGTGAGGTAAATTGGAACCTAGGGCCAAGAAGGGTGTGTTTGTTGGATATGGAGATGGAGTTATCGGTCATCGGTGAAAATAGGGTTATACTCGGCGAGGAGTGTAGTCATTGATGAAAACTTTATGCTTAACTCATGCAGCAGGCCCACATCTGAATTTGAAATGGATCGATATTGAGAAGGTTGACAAGCAGGTAGAGCTTCAAGCGAGATCTGTTTGGATTAAAAGACTCGGCGATCAACACTCAGTAGATCGAACTTGATCCAAACCAGTCTGCTGAACAAAGGTCCATAGATACTCAAACAACTGATGTTGGTCAGCAGGGTATAGCTCTCAGTAGATCTAGGAGGACCAATATCGGACCTCTGAAGATATGGGTTTGAGGAGGATATGGTTGGATATACCTTCTGGTAGTTGAAGAAGCGGATGGTTTTAAACCTAACATACAGGAAAGGTGTGACATGTTACGAGGCATCCCAGTGGCTTCTTTGCTATGGGAGAAGAAATGGATTCACTTCAAAAAATGAGACTTGGGATTTGGTCAAACAACCACAGGATAGAAGGGTGGTCAGCTGCAAATGGATATTTTAAAAAAAAAGAAGGAATGACATCTGCTGAGAATATCAGGTATAAGGCATGTTTGGATTCTAGGGGGTTCAATCAGAAATAGGGGGTAGACAATGTAGAGATATTTTCTCTAGTGGTCAGACATTCTTCCATCAGTGTACTGTTAGCAATAGTGGCACATCAGAATCTTGAACTTGAGCAATTGGATGTGAAGACAACCTTTCTACATGGAGATGTAGATAAGGAAATTTATATGACTCGGCCAGAGGGTTTCCAAGTTCCTGGCAAGGAAGGATATGTTTGCATGTTGAAGAAGTCCTTGTATGGACTTAGCGAGGCCTGAAGGCAGTGGTATAAGAAATTTGTGATTATATGATTCGACAAGGTTATAGCGAGAGTCCATATGATTGATGTGTGTATCTCAACAAGTTGAAGGATGGTTCAATCATCTATTTGGTGTTGTATGTAGATGATATCTTGATAGGCTCTTTGCAAACAAGTCGATATTCAAGATCTGAAGAATGCTGCTCAAAGCTGAATTTGTGATGAAGGATTTGGGGAATGCAAAGAAAATTTTAGGGATGGAGATCTATAGAGATAGAAGCGGGGAAAGGCTGTTCTTGTCTCGGCGGGGTATATTCAAAGATATTATCCAAGTTTGGCATGTCGACATCAAACCTATAGATACTCTTATGGCACCAAACTACATATGTTTGTTGTGTTTGCTCCACGATCAGTGAAGAGGAAGAATACATGTCAAGAGTTCCATATGCTGCTAATCTGATGGCGGTCTTACGTATGTCATAGTCGATCTTAGGCACGATTTGGATCGAGGCGATTAGTGTTGTCGGCGAGTTTATGGCTCAACACAGAAAGAACAACTTGGAAATCGATAAAAAGGATATTCGGTACCTTAGAGGTACATCGGATGTTGGACTCATTTATAGATATGGTACTCGATGTATTGTCACGGAGATCTTTGTGATTACGATTATGCTTACGATGTGGACAACATGAGAGCTATGGCTGGGTATGTGTTTGCTTTGGGTGGTTACATGGTAAGTTGGAAGGCAACTTTCTGAGTCTGATGACATTATCTACTAGTAAGCGAGAATACATGGCAGCGGAAGCAACAAAGGAGGCAATCACAGTTAAAGGGGCTAGTCAATGACCAGATGCATCGAATCAAGCCGGGGTGTATTGTGATAGTCTTAGTGCAATATGTTTAGCTAAGGATCGGGTTCATCATGAGAGAACCACGCTTTGCTGATGTTAGGTATCATTTTACGTGAAATGAGAGGAGGGTTAAAGTGGAAGATCGACCCTTGATGTAAATCCTGTGATATGTTCAACTAAACCAGATTCAAAGGGCAAGTTTACTGTTGTGTGCGGACTTCTTTGAATATCAAAGTTGTTGATCTGAATGCAGGAATGCTCGGTGATGTTGAAGTGCTTTGAGGTATTCAAATCTGAAGACAAAGAGGAAATCTGGCACTTGGTTGTGCATTTGGTCAGTTTTCATGGTGTTGAAGTCAAGGTGGAGATTTGTAATGGTGACTTAAACTATGCTACTGAAGTCTGGATGCAAGCTATGGTTTGGTGTTCGTTTGGGGTAGCAGTAGAGTCGATCAGTCTGCTAAAGCTGTGTCTGCTGGTATAGGGTACCAGTGAGTAAAAATCTGTTGGAAATCTGCTTTAGTTACAGTGAATGGTGGAGTAAAAGTCTGATTCACAACAAACTTAAGGAACACATCTGCATGGTTTTGAATTCGGTGAAGTTATTACGGGGTATTTGAGTCATTCTTGGGTTGACTAATTAGTCGGTTAGGGTTGGATTCCCAAGTCTATAAATTCCATCTATGATACATGTAATTGTAATTTTACATTGATAATAAAATATCTAGTTTGTCAGTAGGGTAGTCGGCACATTGCGGAAACCATGTTTTGGTTTATGTGTTTGTTTGCTTATTTATCTTTTATCTTTATTCACAATCACCATCACTTCTTGATCGATCCGTCATAACATTCAGCAAGGTGTGCTTCATGTGGCGCATGTCTCTAATGAGGATCGATTAGCATATGTGCTCAAAAGCTCTTTCTCGTATTCCATTTAAATATTCGATTCAAGCTTGGCTTTACCTTGGTTGTCCAACTTGAGGGGCATATTAGGGACATAATACTTATATTTATTATTTATTATTTACTGTAATTAGTGTACTCTCTACAACATTTTAGAATGTGTACATGCCTATGTATTGTACCCTATATATGTACATAGTAAAATCAATCAAATCGATCCTTCTTTCACTCATATACAATTCTATTACAACCTCCGTCCCAAAATTAAATCCATTTGAGTTTTTTCACACAGATTAAGAAAGTTGGTATTAGTTATGTGTCATTAATTTTGATAAAAAAAAGACTAAAATAACATTTGACCGTAATTAATATAGAGTAGTGAAAAGTGGATGTGTAAATAATAAATTAGGCGTAAAGGGAGAAAAATGTAACAAATGCTTTCTTGGTTATTTAAATGGACCAACATTTTGAGACAAAATAAAAAAGCTAAATGACTTACATTTTGGGACGGAGGTAGTACCAATTAAACATTTATTATTAATTATATATCTTACTCCTAACTTATTAACAATTCAATTACTTATCATTATTTTATAACTATATTATTAATGATAGTGAAATGATATTTTAATCGTTTGTTCTTAAAATTTATGCCACTCAAACAATTTATTGTCATTGTCAAAATACAAAAAAATAACTTATCTTTCATAGTCATATATATATAAATTAAATGCAAAAACTTTTATATTTGTCTCGATCGTTCTACATTCTTAATCTGATATTTAATGCCATTTTCTCGATTTTCTGCTAAATTTATTATCAATCAATGGCTTTTAATTCTTATATTATCGCATTAATGATAGTCGTTGGACATTTTAGATATTAGCGGCGAATTCTGACGTTTAAGCAATTTTATTAATCTGTGTGAAAAATTCTATGATAACTTATATTATGGGACGAATGTAGTAGTTTGAAACGGATGAAAGGATTGGAATTTTGGTAGGTTAGAATTTCGCTTTCTTCCTCCTATCATTGGTGCATTCATCAATTTCCATTGAAGTACTTAAGATATTCCAGCTGTCCCCAATGGTGCATTGTCATATGGTATACATGCTCCATTGTAGGGGTCGACCAATAAAGATCACAATTAAAAAGTAAAGATAGTCTTGTAATTTTCAGTGCATTAATTGTTTATTGGATAATAACTGTCAGCATTAAGGGCCCCTTTCCCTTTAAATATTGTGTTAAATGTATCCACATACTCCCGGTCCCGTCCGTATTTGGTTTTAACTATTTTCCTCTAAATATAATATTAAATCACAGTGTTCTGACTTTTATAATATAATATTTTAAATCGAAATGTCAAAATTCATTTATAAGGTTTCTTAAATTAAGTGAAATTTCTAAAAATCCCTGTAATACGGAACACAAGGAGTAAAATTTATCTTTGTTGTTTTGTAAAAGTGTTATATATGTCTTTTAATGCGTAAAAATATTTACACACAAATAAAATTTATATTTTAGAGAACAAACAATTTTATTAATCAGCGTTAGCCAAAGCGTCACCATAGGCGATGAGCCCCAAGATGTCGAGCGAGAAATTGACAAAGCGTGGCGAGGTAAAGGTGTGTTGGTGCATTCCTACGCGGATGATAGCAAAAAAAGCAGATCTGAAACTAGGAGTTAAAGCCAGCGATCGTCACTAAACATCCATGAGGCGTAAGATCTTTCACCGGCCGACAAAGGCGCATAACACCACGACAATAAGTCACTTTCCACCACTAACATTTGGATCCCGAAACACGCGCCTCATCCAGAGCCAAGAAATTAGCCTAAGATCCTTATACTCCACGAATCCCCAGGTCATAATGGTATGAGAATAAGTGTACTCTTGGCCCGTGTGCATCGCGAAAAGGATGCCAACATCGATCATGCCATAGTGGTTGGCGCATCCGTATTGCCCAAAACTACCCCTCAAAGCGGTTTCACCCGTCCATCATCCAAGGTGGGCGTGAGAGGCTGCCCGATAGAGCGTGAGAAACTGCTGTGAGGCAGCGAATTCAAAATTTTGATTTCCTTTTCACTAAGATCGACTTGATTAAGCAACAAGCATAAAAGTAGTAGACAAAGGTTACCTTGGTTGATCAATTGGATCGGCGCTTTGTCTGATTGTAGTTTACGCACCAAGCCGCCCAGCGTTCCGCCTCTACCGGTGATCCACACGAACACCACGCGAATCCCGTCATGGATTGCTACCGGAAAAACTTCGGCGGCTAGACCGACTTTTCCTCTCTCATAAATCTCTCTACAGGAAATCTCTCTATTTTTCACAAGCTATTAGCTCTTGAAATTGTATTGTCTGAAAAGAGCTAGCCAAGCCCTCTATTTATATGATGACTGCGCCCTATGTGATCCCAATCGATTGGGAGAAACTTACAATGGATTGTGGAGAAAGAAAATATTTTCACAATAAAATAAGGAAAATATCTTTTATTAATTATCTCATTTAATTTAATATCCTATATTAAAATTTCAAGATATTGTCAATATCTTATATTATTATATTCATCTTATTACCATAAATCTATTTTTTCAAAATCAATTAATATTAATATTATGGTAATCTTATTAATTAAATTCTTGTGGCTCAAATGTATCACTATACACTCAAAATATCGCCCCTTTTGCCAAAGATTTGGCATCAGGAATATTCTTTAATTAATATAATACTATGATTAATTAATTCACAAAATACATGTATATATATATATATATATATATATATATATATATATATATATATATATATATATATATATATATATATATATATATTTCAAATTATATGTATCAATATACATATTTAATTAATCAACATAATTACTATCTTGTATTATATTTATTCATAATAAATAAATACCACCATATGAATTTACCACTTTATAACCTTTATAGTGCGAGATAAATTATTTCCTTATTTGGTCATCAACTATAACCACATTTTAATCCGGCTAGATGTTCATATGTGTGTGACCCGATGCTTCAATATGTTGGCCGTAGGCACAAAGTATAAATTACGAAAATGCCGCCCAAGTACTAACGATCACGGGATAGCATCTAGCAACACCGTGACCTCCGATCATCGGAAGAGTCAAATGCAATGACTACTACCTTTCATGTGAAGCTTGATTACCGTGTAACTTACAATCTATTCTTTGTAATAATATCCATCGATCGTTAGTCGAGTGTCAAAACATCAACGACCGTATCTTGTAATCTGGACATCATGCTCTCTCGGAATAACACATTTACTCCCACTTTGCAAAGATTTATGAGAGCTAGATATTCCTTATAAGAAGGTCATTTCGGATATTCAATCCCAATCATAGGATCGTGATTCTGGGCGAACTAACATGTATACTCCGCGTGCTTGATGTCATACTCAATCAACTACCGCGCATGATCGCCCCATGGCTGAAACCTCAATAGTGTCAAAGCATGACAATCCACACCGTGATGCCATGTAGACTCGGTCTGAGGATAATTACACAACCGCCACATAGTGCGACACTTAATGTAAGTGGAGTCGATCCCAACGTCGCATTCTGCAATACATGTCCACATACGGTCCAAGTGTCTACTGCACTTGATGAGCGAGATCTATCCACCCTTACAAAAGGCAGAAGACATCCCAATACGTGCTAGCACTTTGTTCATACTATCAATGCCTGTTTGATAGTATATCGACTAGAGGCGTTTAAGTATAAAACTTATTAAAGTGATTAGAGATCTCATCAACCATAATCGCTTTATCATGGTTTCTCTATCATAGTTTAATACTAAGGACATTAACATATAACAATTCATAATTGGTTCTTTAAAAGAACATATATATGACAACATAAAAGCCATTTAATATATGTATAAACATAAAGAAATAATAGAAATGATCCGACCCGATCAGATCCGGTCCAACCCGATTGGGTTTAGGACACTATTTCAACAATCTCCGACTTGGCCTAAAACCAATCACTCGCACACACAAGACCAAGTTGAAACACAAGAATCTCATGCTATACTCACAACCCGACCACAGCCGTGAGCGGATCGTTATCCGTGGGGACTCGAGACTATCTTCATACCATGCTCACAAATGATCAAGGCAAAGGCGCCTCAACACATACGGATCTCTGGCGAGACCACAGTCCTTGCTTGACAATGAATCCACTTACTATATCGGCTATATAGAAAGGTGGAAGAACCATACAAGGTTAGAGAATGAACATTACAGATCCATGTCTTTGCTCTGCTTTGTGCCTCAGAAACCTTCTTGTGTTTTGCTAAGTTGTAGAAATTACAGTGACCCATAGCTAAGAACATTTACGGCTCCTTTGTATCACTAAATCAATAAAGGACAAGGAAAACTCTTACGCTCACATAAACCGCCAAAGCTACCGCCAATGTTCTAAAACTCACTAGGCGAAAGTCGGTGCGCTTCTGAGCGCTAGCGCCTAGGGTGCCTAAGCGGCGCCAGTATTTTTTAATAATAATACTTGTCCCAATATAAATCTTACATCCTATGATCATAAAACATAAAAATCAAGTAAAAATGTGTCAAAAGATCAAAGATCTGAAGTAGCCAAACCCCAAATCTGAAAATCAATGTCATGTTGTCAACACTCAAGACTCTCAACTCTCAAGTTCAATCTTCAATCAAATCCTCATTATTCCCCAAGTCTCCAACTCCAACAATATCACGCTCTTTGTCCGACTCCATTTCAAAGTCCATGTCTTCATGATCATCGGTATCATCCTCCGTGGCATCGGACACAAAATCCTCTTCATGAAGCTCTTTTACTTCTCCCGTATTGCGGGCACTCTTTCTTGGTTGCAATTCTTCATTTGCTCCGGATGCTTCACTCACCATTTCCCATGTAAGGCCCGAGCCGGGTGTGACCTCCTCATCAATGTCATCATCATCTATTCCATCAACTATCCAAGATTGTGCATTTTGACACTTGATGCTAAAGCACATCAACTTTGTCCTTCCTCTTCTTCTTCTTAGAAGACAATCTTGAATTGAATTGAACATAGAGTAGCTTGTTCATTCGGTTGGTATCTAGTCTATTTCTCTTCTTTGTGTGTATCTACAAAAATAAAATTAACCACTAAAATATCAATATCACACTATCACATAAGATAAATTATTAAATTTCAATTTAAGAATACTTTTATAGAAGACTTTACCCCTTCAAAGACACTCCAATTTCTTTCACAACCGGAAGAGCTTGATGTCAAAGAAAGAATCCTCATTGCAACCTTTTGGAGTTCGGTGTATGGTTGCCATAGTTAGACCACCATCCAACTAAAATTCAAAATGACAAAAATTATTGAACTTAATAACTATTAGTTAATACTTAATAGTTAATAACTTAATAGTTAATAATAATACTTCATAAAGACTAAAGAGAGAGTTCATAATCATACCCGGATCAAAAGTATATTGTTCACATCCTTTTAAAGCCATAGGTCTACCAAATGAACCTTCCTTGTTCTTGTAAATCACCAAGCCCAGAGTGTTCGTCACAATGTTTTGCATGTCTACATCATCAAATAACCGCTCCACACATTCAAAGACCGCGTCATGGATACTCGTAAGTTCATCGGAGGACAATGAAGAAGCATCTTTGTAGTAATAGTATGGATTCAACAAGTAAGCCATCAAATGAAGTGGAGTGTCAACCGCATTTCTAAGAAAATATGTTTTTATAAGTGGAATTTAATAAGGGTTAAAATCACAGTTATTAAAAGTACCTTTTAATAAGGGTTAAAACAATCTTATGAAAATGATGCAAATTTGATGAGAACCCTTAATTCCCGTTATTGTTAATCACTTATCCATTATTGTAATACACCTAAAATATTCCCTTATTAATACATTACCAAAAAAATCAATAAAATATTATTTTGAAATAATATAAAGATAAAACATTAAAAAAAATTATGTTTTGCAAAAAAAAAAACTTTTTTCAGAATTATTTAGAAACACAGACTTTCCTCGGAAAAAGATACCCAAATATTTTTTGATGATAAAATACCAATATTTTAGGCGCCAAAAATCCCTCCCAATAATTTCATTCGTAGACATAAATAAATAGAAATAATGATAGAAATTACAACGGTGTGTTACAACAAGTGATACAACTTTTATCTATATCGTTGATGGTAATGAGTCTAAATAAATAATAATATAACCTCATCATAATCAACCGTGCAAATGACGTTTGTGTAACACGTTGTGACATAACAATTGTTCCCGTATAATTATCGATTATTATCAATATGGACTTTCATTTAAAAAAAAATTCTTAAAGGACATTAAAAATTGCCAAATTGTAGGCGGGTAATCTCCCACCAAAAAAAACCTCCCACCAAAGTTAATCCCAAATTCCCCTTATTTTTCCACGAGTCTCTGATTTTCCATCTAAAAAGAACTCTCTGTATGCTTAAGCGAGGCGATTTGCGATCCACGGTGAGCTTGTTGTTGGTGATTTGAGGCGTAACTTCCTCCTCTTCTCTATTACCGTCTCTCCATATACGCGTTATTTTCTTTGGTGAATCGTAACCTTTTGCATATGTTACGATTAGGTATAAGCGCCTTTGAATTAATTGTGAGAATGTTAGTGAAGTTTCTATCTTAGAATAAGGATTAGTACTAGTCTTTCTTTAAGTAGCGACATGATGTCGTAGCTTTCCATGGACAAATGAGGTGTATGTGTATCCACTAATTCCTCTGTTTCTATGTCGGTTCAATGCGATCTTTTATTTTCTTGGCATCATGAAATGATAGTATGGTATATTAGTAATTAACCGGGCATCGTATGTCTTGTTTAATAAGTTGAACCAATACCATTGGAACAAACAATGTGAATAATGCTTGACATACATTTTCAAGTTTTAGATCCAGGCATTGGTTAATAAGGTGAATAGACTCTAGCTTTGATTAGGGTTAAGATGAGGGTGAGGTGCTTTAGTTTATGTTTTAAATGAGATGTATTCTTTCAAAATCGTCATATCATGTTTTTACTTACAATTTGCTCTATGTTTTCTTTGTCGGTTTAGATGCCTCTGCTTTCAATTATTCATTGCATCTGTTTTGCTAAATTGTGCAAAAGTTAAAGAGAAACATGTATCATCAAAAGTTTGAATCTTGATATCTTGGGTTTCTTGAATTAGAAATCTGTTTCAAGTTCATTGGTTGCTCTATCTGGTCAAAGTGAAGACCTACACTCTACTATAAGTGATCTGATCAGTAGTTGAGTTGGTAAACCAAATCGAATAACTCGAGCAGAATCTGTTTGCTCACCCATTGAAAAAGTCCCAAGATGAACATCAACTTAAAAGCTTTGGAGAAAAGTTTGAAGTAAACCACGAAATCCGATAATTAAAAGCGAAGATCGAGAATCCCGGCTTCAAAGTTCCGTGATGAATTGAAAAACCGTTCTCGGGTTCTAAAAATCTCGGTCATATCAATAGTGATGGTGTAGTTCGGTTGGAAGGACAAGCGACTGCTTAATTGACACATGGGGCGAACTCCTTATTCTTGAATTAATGTTACGGAACATTCAGCGATCTTGATCATCATCAAGTTCCTGCTCTCACAAGTTGCTTCATTCTGAGATAGATCATCGAACAATGCCATTTAAGAGCGAGAACTTGCTAAACCACTACTGACTTCAAGATAGTGCAAGAAGAATAGCCCGGACATTTGTGATTTTGGTTTGGTGATGGGGTGGAGTTATTTCTCTGAGCTTTGAGCGATGGTGGTGGTGGAGGAGGGCTAGGACCGAGGGGCTGAGTCTTTGGTGCATGATGTCCCTTGTGCTTGTGCTTCTTCCTTTTGTGCATGTGAGGGCTAGTGCGAGGTGATGGTGTTGATTCGGTGTTAGTGCGGGTGATTTAACCGCCCGGTCTTTGGGGCCGGTGATGGTGGGGCCTTAGGTGGTGGCATTGGCACAGTCTTTATTCTTTGGTGATTGCTTTGGAGTAGTAGGAGGTGCGCGTGGTGGAGGGACAGCCGGAGAAATCAGCCCGTGGCGAGACTACGGGTGTAGGTGGTGGCAAGGCGGTGGGCATGTTGGACTTGTGAAATTTTGTGGAGGTTGTGGGGCGGTGTGGTGGGACTAGCCGATGATGAAGTGTTCGGCGGTGGTGATACTATTATACTAGATGGTGGAGATGCCGTTACACTGCGGTGGTTGTGTTGCTTTAAAGTTGGCGGTGGTATGGCGGCTATATTGGAAGGAGAAGCTTGAGGTGCTTGTGCATTGGCGAGCAAGCAAAAAAGTAAAGCAAGTTGATAAGTAAATCAATGAAAATTGTAGCCATTTATCAAAGATTGGTAGGAATGATGTGGAATATATGTGGTAGGCTGCTAGTGTTGTGCATATGCTTTGCATTAATTAGTATCGAGAGCCACATTTTTATTTTGTTGGAAAATATCATGCACTGGAATGAATATAATTTATAACTTTTAAGCACTTGAAAGATTGAAAATTTTGTATGCTAATTAATAGTGCTAGTTGAAGCGGGAGCTTTATATTGGGATTTGAGAATTCTAAAGTTGTTTTTTCTTACAGTTATTTGTGCTTGCTTAATGGTTCTTGTTGAATATTTCTCATTCAATAGTTTTTTCTTGAGTTTAGATTATATGATGTTCTTTATTTAGATAGCAATCATACCATTAGTTTTATAATGCTTCAGTGTCGATCAGGGGATGCTAACGGTAGGTTATGGTGTTTTCCTATGTGAGCAATCTTTGT
The DNA here is from genome assembly GCA_026214975.1 of Gentiana macrophylla. NCBI lineage: Eukaryota > Viridiplantae > Streptophyta > Magnoliopsida > Gentianales > Gentianaceae > Gentiana > Gentiana macrophylla. The sequence goes on along the minus strand of CM047808.1, from coordinate 19,151,364 downwards.
ACTGTTTGGAGATTTTCTTGCATAATCGTTCTTATTTTGGATGATGATTTCATGGCTTTTTATGTCCTGTGACTATTCATCATCGATGCTCGATTGTTGTAAATGCTAAGTTCTTGTCTTAGTTTGAGCTTTGTTCTTGTTACATTGTATATGTTGAGTCATGACTTGGTATGAACTTGCCTATTGTTTTAGTTTACATTAGTCTAATTATGATTCTTTTACCCCGAGAAAAGGAAGGCTGAATCTGCTCGCATCAAGGAGAAGTATCACAGTGCAGATTCCGGTAAGTCCTTGATAATTTACGCATCAAGTAAGATTTTTTTCTTGTACTTAAGTTGCTTAATGTGTAATGTTTTGGATTCCCAATTGCGGTGATTGTGGAAAGGGCTACAAGAAGCGATATTCGACATTGACAAAAGAAGTAAGTCGCAATTCGGGACGTTTTATTTCTTATCTTGCGCTTACTTTTCTACTATTATATATTGCTTCTTTGTTTAAGAATTCCACTTCCTTTATCTTGGACAAGTGATAATAGAATGACATATCGAGGTTGAAGTTGAGCGTGTCTGTTTTTTATTCTTGAATCTGATGTTGCAACTATGTCACCCATAAAACTTATGCATTAGTTTTGAAGGGGATGTATTTGAAGAGATACATGTAATTAAGAGATGATAGTAATGAAGAATACATTACGTATCGATTTTGATTTTACTTTGAACCATTTGTCTTAGGTTACATGAATCATTTGTCTTCAGTTTTGGTTAAATGAACCGTTTATCTTTGGTTACATGAATCATTTGTCTTTCGGTTTCGATTGTACTATGAATAATTTACCCTTTGGTTTCACTTGTATGAATCATGCCTCTTGAATTGCATTGAGCTTTTTGTTTGGTGAATAAAATTAGAAGAGTGAAGATTACTGCATTCAAATTCAAAGAATAAAGTTGTTTTGTTAGTAACGTTAATCAATAAAAGATAAAATTATGTCAAAGAATCATTATCAAAAGGTTTATAATGCCTACCACAGAAGGTTTATATTGTATTGAGATAATAGTATAACACTTTTAATGAATTCTAATTCAACAAAATCCACAAATCCAAAAATAAATTTGAAAAAAAGAATCCTAATATAATGGTTTTTTTTTCCCCCCCCTTCCCGTAGTTTAATATAATGGTTGGAAAAGAATCATTTCAAGGAAGAAATTCTTTTTATACTACTACTGCCTATGTCTAATGTACAAAACTCCATCCAACATCATTAAAATTTACAAATCTTATTTAAGAATCATCATCGAATCATTATTTCTGACATGAAGTTAGCGAGGCGACTTTGGGAACTAACGAAGGCTGTTTTGTGGTGATCCTAGCCTAGCGGCGAAGATGGCGGCGACAGCGGTCCTCAGGGTTACTATTAATAGATGGAGGTTTCCTCTTACATGGAGGTTGCTTGTAATATCAATACAAGCATGATCAACCATTCAAGAAAATCCTTAATATAATCTATGTGGTCCTTTTAACTTCTCTGTTGATGTAATGTCTTTGGAACTTTTTGTTTTTGTATGATCACTCCAATTGTTGTTATAATACCCTCTAATTGTCTTAAATCTTGTGTTATGAGATGAATTCTATGATCGCAAAAAATAAAAATAGCATCACCCAAAAGCTGTTTTCTTTCATAGCACCCGGTCAAGCGGCAAAGGACCGTGGGTATGGAAAAAAAGACCTCAAGCGTTGCATATGGAAGTAAAGGATAGCAATTGTAGAGGAAAAGACTAATGACTTTTGCAATCATGGAACAAGCGGTAAAGTGCTAAATTTATGTATACTTTGGAATTTATTGTACATTGATAATATTGTAACAAGTATTTTTTTCTTTCTTTAGGTGGAAATCTTGTTCACAATCTTTTCTCCATTTTGGTGAAGCTAAATGGGAAGAGAGAAACATAGCGAGAAGAAATTTCATTTTGGATCTCTTGACCATGTGTACAAGGTTCATTGACATTTATTCCGTTGGTTTCAAAATTACAGACGGGGATGGTAGGCCATTGAGAAATGACAAAGATGTTCTTGGTATGTTGAAAGAACATGAAGATGTGGAGAACATATCTATTTATTTAGATGTTGATGAATCTTTGCAACCATTGCTCTTCAAATTACCGAGGACAATCCATCATTTGGTAGACCTTTTTTGGAGTTCCTTAAAATGGTTTTGTTTAATATTCTTAATCACTTCTTTATTTTTGTCACATATTTACTGATTTGATTACCAAGAGATTCACAAGTGAGAGGCGTGATCATGGAAGATAGTAATGGTAGTGAAACAATTCATCCTGTCTGAGAAAAAAATGTTGAAGGTATGTATATTATACTTAAGATATATAATATTATGTATATCTGTTGTGTTTTGATTGAAACGTTGATTCAATATTCTAGTATTCAATATATTGCTTAGATTCAACAACAAAAGTGAGAAAAGTTAGAGGAACGAACAAAAACAAAAAAGTTGCCATTTTGAAAAGTGGAGAAAAACTTGCAATTCAGTTTCACAACAATCGTGGAGTAGGACCAAATCACACATATTGGTCTAGGCACTTGGGGAAAATTGTGCGAAACAAAAATATTTGCCACTGTCACGAGTGCTTACATGGAAGCAAATCAGAGAAAGTACAAGAACCACATGTGGAGCTCTGATAAAGGTATGTGAAACACATTTGCTCTAACTCCTAACTCTTTGTACATGTCTACCCATTTAGATCACGATTCCTTTTAATGTTGGTTTTGTATTTATTAATGGTTTATATCATTTTTTTTGTAGGAACACTTTTCCAATCTTGATATGGAACAATATCGTGAACATACTTTAGAGCATATGGGCACTTTGTGGAGTGCATGGAGGTCGACCTTGAATGCAACGTATGTGAAACCATGCAAAACTAAAACACTTGTGTTGAAAAATGTTCCTCCGGGGATGAATGTTGAAGATTGGGAGTGTCTTGTCACTAAGAAATTTTTATGTGAAGACTTTAAGGTATGTTAAGACTAGTCAAAAACAAAAAATAAACATAACATTTACATTCTATATGTGAAATCGCACTCTAAGTTGAATATTTTTATGTTTGTTTATCAATAACATAGGAAAAAAGTTCTCGAAATTCTGATAATCGGGCCAAACAAGTGATGCCTCATCGAACCGGAAGCCAGCCGCATAGACAAATCATATATGAGATGGTATAAATTCAATAATTCTCAATGTTTTGTATTTATTTTGTTTTTAAATTATATACATTTTCACTTGTCATTTTGTAAATCTTTTAGGAAGGTGCAACAAATACCACACCTAGTATTGCACAAATCTTTCTTGCAACTAGACAGAAAAAATGGAAAGTTTGTTGAACCAAAGAGCAAGAAAAATATGTAAGTCTTAGTATTTGACATTTAGGCATACATTCGTTATTAAATTATTTTTATTTGACATATGGTTTCCATCCTTTATAGGATGAGATTGCCAAGGCTATTCAAGCGATCGTCACTCTCACATATTGAGGTTGTTGAAACTTGCTTTGGTCCACAAAATCACGACCATATATTTGGTTTTGGAGGTGGGATGAAAAAGAAGCATTTTAACGATCCTCAGGCTGCACAAATTAAAGAACTTAAGGCTAAGCTAAATGGGAAAATAGAAGAAAATAATGACCTTAAGAGACGTTTTGAGGAATTTGAAAGCAGGTTGACCCGAATGGAGAATGGAAATCAACCAACTTCAGCTGAACCACCAGTGTGTGGTGGTGACCTTATTTAGCTCTCTTACTCAGGTATATTGATTGTGATTTTAGCTCCACTTTTTCGGTATCGCATTGTGCTTTCTTTGACTTGATTTGCTCATTTTAGCTTGTTTTAAGGAATAGTTGTGTTAGTTTTAAGGAACATTGTTTCTTGACATTTGTTGCCACCCTGTTTCTGATCCTTTGACGGTATTTGATCCACCCTCACTTTCTTATTTATTCTTCATTTCTGCCATTTATCTAAGTCATTGTTTCGTGTTATTGTTAGGTTTCTGGTTCTGGATTATCCCACATTTCTGTCAATTTCAGCTTTTATTGTCAGGTAGTCTATGCAATACCTGTTTATCTCTCAGACCTTTAAGGATTGATCTTAGTTTTCAAGTTGTATTATGCCCCATTTTATTTGAGATGCTATCTGTGTGTGTCGGCTGTTGGCTGCTTTTTCTTTTACTCATTTTTTGATTTGCATTTTATTGGGGTTGGCCAATCAAGGAAGTATTTATACTACCATTCTTTACCTATTCATGTGTTTCATCTTTTGCTATGTGATTAACTTGTTTTCAATTTCCCTTTCGCAGGACATGGGAAGAGACCAGAGCAATAGTGCGTGAATGGTTTGTTTCAAGTCTTAATGCATCCTTCCATTGAAATTTATTGTGTTAACTGTAGTGCTTTGTGTTTTTTTGGTTTTACACTTTTTTTTTATCGTTGAGGGGATGGGTTGAGAAAATGTTGTTTTGATCAACATTCCTATATGCATGGAAACTAAGATGAATGCTGAGGAAGATGAGCCACGTGCAAGGTTGGTGCCTAGTCTCCTTAGAAACTCCCAACCATGTATTTCTTTTTCTATTAGTTTAGTGCCTTGCAATTGTCATTTTCCTCTTTCACAAGCTTAGTGTGTCCAAACTACATTTCAAAGATTCCTTGAGGTAAGTGTAGTTAAAGGTACTCTTGCAAACCCCAATAGTTAGGGGATCATGGAAAACCCGTGAATTCACGGGATCTCTGAAAAAATCCCAATGCTTTTTATCCACGTTAACGCTTGCTACCAGTTTTCCTTGTTCAGAATATAGTAACTTTTAAGACTGCCTATATTCTTACTTGTAGTAAGTCTTTATTAAAACTTTACGTTTTTTGGTTCTGACATCCACATGCGTTATCATCATAGTTTTTTATTTCTCTTGTTTGATGTATCTTCTTGTTTGTTTGAGGCTATGTGGTAGCATTATACTTGCGATTGTAGCTTTTGTGTGTTTTATTGTTGTATTGTACATCTCTTAGTTTATAGATGTGATATATTGGCTCAACGCTACCCCATTTTGCGGTTTGAAGATTCACTATTATTTTGTCATCTAAATCAAATTATAATGTTGATATGTTTGTATGTATAGTTCCAGTGCTAGATAGCTAGCTTTAACTTTGAGACAACTTTTGCTTTTGGTTTTAGGGGCCATGTATTGTTCCCATTTTTGCTGTATCAAATTACATTGTGATGGAAGGATATTTTCATCTAAAAAATGTGAAGTTTTATTACAATGTGTTCTTAAGTATTTATTCCTATTTTAAATGCAGAGGCTTTTGTATGGTTTGGGGATTTTTGAAGACTTGTGTGGAAGGGTGGTAACTTATCATATCCTACAAGGATTGTAGTATCTGAGGCATATTTTGGTTTGTATTTTGGAGTAACGAACAAAGATGTATGTTACTCAAAGGCGTGATATTAGGAAATTGTGTAATTATGTGTCTACATGTAGTTTACCTTTTGGAACAAAGTCTTTTTGTATATTTTGATAATATAATGATAATGTTCTTACATGTGGAGAAGTGCACGGTATATTTAGTCATTAAATGTATTTTAGTAATAATAACGAAACCAATTTGATAAGGGGTTATGCTTATTAATGAGAGTAATTCCGTCAATATCATAACATAAAGTAAAGAGAAATTGAGGCAATAATGAAGGGCAAATAATATAATAATAAGGAAGTTTCTTGTAATTATGAATAATTTTTAATGACGGTATAAATCATTTATTGAATGTCATCCTTTTTTAATAACGAGGATATATTTCTTTGTTATTATTTACTTTTACAATGAAAAGCTATTATAAGGGCGATAAGGGTAGATTTCCCTTATAAAAAACCTTCAATGAATGAAATCGAGTCATTTAATAAGGATGATTACCCTTATAAAGACAACTTTTCTTGTAGTGGCGCCCTTTCCTTTCCTCTCCACTATATCAAGTATAGGCTTATAACTCTCCACTTTATTCTTCATAACTTCTTTGATCTCATTCTTGGCTTTTTTGAGTTCACCATACACAAAGCCCATAGCCGGCTTCACATCGCCATCCACAAGTCTAAGGACTTTTACCAGCGGTTCAAATACTTTCAATGTCTGAGCAACCCCACTCCAAAAGTTTTGTTGCACAATGATAGCATAAGCCACTTTTCCTTTCTTGCTCTAGACCATTTTGTCGCTTCCCATTCATTGGAGTTCACCATTTGCCTCAAAGCCTCTTTCTTCTCAATAAACTTTGCAATGTTAAAAAAAATGGCAAATCTAGTCACTCCGGGTCGTATAATCTCTCTTTTTGTACACTTTCTCATCATTTGCAAAGTCTTGTGATGAGAGTAGATAAATATGGTAAAACTCTTGGCTTTGTTAATTATGGTCTTGAAAGTAGAGAGCTTACCAATGCCTTCAATCATAAGATTGATGGAGTGAGTGGCACATGGAGTCAAAGATCGTGGTCTTATTGTCTTCAACATATCCGAGGCCTTGATATTGTTTGAAGCATTGTCGGTCACCACTTGGACCACATTTTCTTCTCCAATGCTTTGAATACATTCATTCACATAATTAAATATGCATTCACCGGTATGTGCATCACCGGAAGCCTCTTTTGAAGAAAGGAAAGCCGTCCCAATTCTTGAATTCACACATAAATTCATGATGCTTCTTCTCTTTCTATCACTCCAAGCATCGGTCATGATTGAACAACCATTTCTCTCCCATTCCTCTTCTTGACTCTTGAGAGCCTCTTTTGTTTTCTCCACTTCCTTGTTCAAGAGTGGCTCTCTAAGTTGGTATTGGGCTGGAGGTTGGTAACCCGGGCCAAATTGTCCAATCGCCTCACACATTTGTCTAAAACAATCATTGTCGATTGAATTAAAAACGCCACTTTGATACACCCACTTAGCCACATATTGATGCACACTTTGAGTTCTTTCTTTGAAAAGTGTGTCATTAATGTTTTGTTGCCTTGTGCTCGTAGGAAAAGTGTCATCCGAGACGGATTCCGGGTTGATTTGTGAGGCATATCTATCCATGGGTCCAAGAGGCCTCGGTCTTTTGTTGCTTCCTCCACTTTCAATGACTTCAATTTCATCCAACTCTTTATTAATGTCAACTTCTTTCCTTGATTTTTCACGTTCTTCAATCTCGGTTTGCTTCTTAGTTACATGTGAAATAAGTGCTTCTTTACAACGTCTCTTTTCTTCCTCGGACGCCTTAGGACAAGCTTTCACGTTCTTCCTTTTTCCGGTATGGTATCCGGAGATGTGTTCCTTAATTCGATATGCTCCTCCACTATATTTATTGCCGCATTTTAAACATTGCCACTTATCATTATTGTTAGCTTCATACAACGCTCCAAACTCCCACCCAATATCGTCACTTTGTTTCTTAAATGGATTCCGGATAGAAGAAGAAGCATTAGATGAACCAATATTTGCATTCCCTCCTTGTTCTTGAGCCATTGTTTATATAAAAATAAGTCAAAGTGTCAAACAAAACTAGTTACTACTTAGTACTTACTTACTTACTACTTACTACTTACTACTTACTACTTAGCTAGTTAGCTACTTAGCTTATGAACTAAGTTATAAACAAATTAAACCAAAAAATACATACATATTATGAAATTAATCAACTTAACAACTTTCATTTCTTGAAGACTTGAACAAATCAACAAAATGTCAAAATCAAAAAAAAAAAAAAAAAAAAAAAACCAAGTAATTGTTCATTCATTACTCATTAGTCATTATTTACTACCAATAGGGCATTAATTAACACAAGTAAATACCAAATACAAAATAAGTAAACAAATTGATAAAACATTTGGATTAAAATTATAAAAAAAAACAAAAAACAAAAAACAAAAGAGAGACAACCACTCACCTCCGGCGGCTGTCAAACTTCAGGCGAGCTGTGGAGGTCGGCCGGCGGCGTGAAGGGGAGGAGGGGAGGGGATATCGAAGAAGAAGAAGAAGAGGTGGGGGGGGGGGGAATGGTATGTGGCTGCTGAAAATGAAAAGGGGACGTGGGCTCTGTTTTTATTTTTTGCTTGAAGTGTTTTTTTATTATGTTTTTTTTTGGTATTTATATATATTTATATGTCAAGCAAAAAAAAAAAGCAACCCTAATCGCCCTTGCAGCGCCCAGGTCGCCTAGGCGGCGCCCAGAAGACACAGCCGCCTAGAAGATGTCGCCTAGGGTGTAATCGATACGCTTGGGGTGCGCCTAGCGCCTAGGCAACCGATTAATGCGATTTTTAGAACACTGGGTACCGCCACTCTACTCTATCAAAGTCCTTGGCCATGTCCAACTTTAAAGTTGCATGGCCATCGCACCCCCGCACTCCAGCCTGTAATGAATGAAAAGTTTCAAATGCAAAAATAGCATTATCCGTAATGAGGCGACCGAAGACAAACATGCTCTGATTTTCTGATACTACATCACCAATCTCCCCCCTTAAGACGATTAATTATGACCCGAGAAATAAGCTTATAGATTGAATTACAAAGTGCAATTGGCCTAAACACAGTCATCAATGTAGGAGTAGCAACCTTAGGATCACTTATATGTAACTTTCGTTTAATTTCCCGAGGGAGGCACCATTATTCAAAACATCTAGCACCACCAAAACATCTTCCCCCACTATACTCCAAAATTTCTGCAAGAAGACCACATGCATACCATCAGGCCCGGACAATTTCCTCCTCGGTACCTGCTTCAAAGCAACGCATACCTTCTCCCACATAAAGCGACCACCAAATCTGCTGCTTGCGACAAACCTCAAGCCCCAAAAATTTCAAACTATCTAGATCAATAGCTCTCCCATTAAAAGAATAGATGGCTGAAAATAATCCACATCCATGCAGTCCATTTCGGTGAGTTCCTCACACAACACACCATGGGCATCATGCAACAAATGGATAGAGTTCCTCTTCCTTCTAGCCACTGCCTTATGATGAAAATAGCAAGTATTTATATCCGTCATTACCAGCCACTCACTCCTACCCCATGGACTCCAGTACTCCTCCTCCATAGTCTGACATTGGTGAATTTTCTTATTAAGACTACGCCTCTACTGGACGGAATAGATAGACGATTCCCGCACACTCCTCCTTCTTCTCAGCAATATGCTTTGTAAGATTCCCATGCCTTTGGAAACTTCAACTCTGCAACTCCCTGCGAACCTGTGTCACACTCCCAACGAGAGAGGATGGGCCCCTAACAACACCTCGCTGCCAAGAAGCTCTAAAACATTCCTCAAACTCCTAGTCGCTAATCCAGAAAGGATCATATCATGGAACCAGTGCAACTTGACCAATCCCCTATCGAATGGGTTAACTGACGAAATCAAAATAAGGACATGATTTGACCGGGAACTAGAAAGGTGATAAACTGAATGTTGCGGAAAGAGGGTGCGCCATCTTAGATTTTCTATCCAACCAAACCCGAGTCGCCGAACCATCTGATCATTCATACCAAGTAAAATGGGGCCCGATAAACCTCATTCTGTCATATCATAATCAGGAGGGCACTCTGGAAAGCTGCTATCTACGGATATGGTCGTGAATTCGGCCCCTCCTTCTTGGTGAGTAAAAGAACCTCATTAAAGTTCCCTGCAACAAGCCAGGGAAAGGACATCCGCTCATTCAGGCGCTATAATAAAGCCAAAGAATGCTCCATCTCTCAAACAATCGGGTTATCGTAAAACCCCACGAAGCGCCAGGAAGGAGCCGTACCACAATGAATAATTGCATCAATATGTCCATCATTAAACGTGGATATCAAAATGTCAGTATCGTCATTCCATAACAGTGCAAGAACCCCACTTGCTCCTATACTACCCACAACAAGAGCACTATAAAAACTGAGCGAGCAACAAACATTTTCAAAACGACTTGCACTAAATTTGGTTTCAGACAAAATAAAAGACAAGGCAAAAAATATTTACAAGGTCTTTCAACGCTTTCACACCCGAGGTTTGCCAAGCCCTCGACAGTTCCAACATAAAGTACTCATGGCACCGGGTAGGCCTGCTCCACGGCAGATTCCACCAATGTCAAATTAGAAAGAACTCATTTATCAGCTGTAGTATCTTCGTGCTTGCCACCCACTTTACGCTTACTCCCCACAGCAACATGAGTCGAACCACCACCATCACCCCCCACCATCCGCTCCACTTCAAACCTACGGAACCCTCGGTGTTGCATGGCCTCATCCACCTCCATACCCACTACCTCGCCAGCATGAAAACACACCACCTCATCTACCTCAAGACCCCTCTTCAATTCGGCCATGTTCATCCCCAACCTCAACAGCTCCCCCGGTCCCTAATACCGACCTATTGCATGTCTGCACCCGGCAACAACCCAACCGAACCCCCCAAATCCGGCTCCACCCTAACCACTTCTTTAGAAACATACTTAAGAAACAAAACATCTCCTCCTTACGACCTTGCTCCCAGCACCATCTAAAGTTTCCAAAAGTTGTGAACGACTTATACAGGCCAACCTGGGCCCATAAGCAAGCTTCCTTTATTGATCCAAAGGCACCTCTCAATCTATCTTGGGGCACAATCGAATGGTATTTCAAGCAACCCATAATGATAACAGAGATACGTAATCGTTCGTAGAGAACAAGCCCCTGACCTCAACACCACCCTCACCCTGTTGAAATAGTGTCCTAAACCCAATCGGGTTGGACCGGATCCGACCGGCCGGGTCGGATCATTTCTACTATTTCTTTATGTTTATACATATGATAAATGGCTTTAATGTTATTATATATTTTGTTCATCTACATGAACCAATTTGTGATTGTATATATGATAACGTCCCTAGTGTCAAATTGTAAGAGAGAAACCATGATAGTGATTATGGTTGATGAGATCTCGACTCACTTTAAAAAGTTTGATACTTAAATGTCTCTAGTCATATGTGACATTAAACGGGACATTAATAGCACGATTAGACTAGCACATATTAGATGTCTTCTATCTTATTGAAGGTAGGGATAGATCTCATATATTGAAGTGTAGAGACATTCGGACTGTACGTGGCTGGGTATTAGAGAATGCGTTAGACTGACCCACTTGCTTTATTAAGTGTCACACTATGTGGCGGTTGTGTAATTATCCTAAGACCAGAGTCTTCATGGCATCACGGTGTGGATTGTCATGCTTTAACACTATTGAGGTTTCCCCTAGCCATAGGGCGATCATGCGGTAGTGATTGGGTGTGATACGGAAGCATGCGTAGCATACATGTTTGCTCGTCCGGGAAACGTTTATCTTATGATTAGGAGTGAATATCCGAAAAGTCCTTCTTATAAGGAATGTCTTACTATTGTGAATCTTTGCAAAGTGGAAGTAAATAAGTTAATTAGAGAGAGCATGATATCTAGATTATAAGCTACGGTCATTGATGTTTGACACTCGACGAACGACCGTATGGATATTATTACAGCGATAGGATTCTATTACACGGTAACTGTTTCACATGAAAGGTAGTAGTCATTGCATTTGACTCATCCGGCCGATTAGGGGTCACGATGTGTTGCTATACGCTATTCCGTGATCGTTAGGTATGAAGGGCATTTTTGTAATTTGTACTTTGTGTCTACGGCCAACATATTCGGAAGCCTATCGGGTCACACACATAAGAACATCTAGCCGGATTAAAATGCGGTTATAGCGATAACCAAATAAGGAAAGTTTTATCTCGAGTATAAAGTGTTATATTGATAAATTAATATGGTGATATTTATTTATTCTGAATAAATTAAATACAAGATATTAATTATGTTGATTAATTAAATATACATATGATATATATATGTGTCGAATTATTTGTGTATATTGATACACATGTATTTTACAAATTAATTAATCATAGCATTATATTAATTATAGAATATTCCAGATGCCAAAATATTGGTATATGGGTGTGCCATTTAAAGTATATAAGATACACTTGGATTGTGCAATTCAATTAATGGTATTACCAAATATTAATATTTGATATTAATTGATTTTGGAAAAATACATCTGTGGTAATAAGATAAAGATATATTCAATATAAGATATTGTCAATATATATCTTAAAAAATATTTAATTTAATATAAGATATTGAATATTAATGAGATAAATCAATCAAATATATTTTTCTTATTTTATTAGGAAAATGTTTTCTTTCTCCATAATCTACACAGAAGCTTTTCCTATTGGGAATAGGACTACATGGGGCGCACCCACACCTATATAAAAAGGGGTTATTTAGCTCTTTTATACATCACAATTCCAAAAGCTAATAGTTCTTGTAAAAATATAGAGCTTCTTACGGAGAGATATTGAGAGAGAAAAAGGTCGGTCTAGAAACCGAGTTATTACGGTAGCAATCCATGATGGGATTCCGGAGTGCTTCGTGTGGATCACCGGTAGAAGCGAGAACACTTGGGCGGCTCCGTGCATCACTACTCTCCTGAGGCGGTCAAAGCGTCGATATTTTAGATCAAGCAAGGTATTGACCGTCTAATACTTATTTATTTATTGCTTAAACGAAGTCGATCTTGGGTAAAAGGAAATCAAAATTTTGAATTTATTGCGTTCCCGCGTTGATTTCCTAACGATGGTATCGGGCGAACTTGAGCTTAAGCAATAAGCATGTTAATATCGTTGTTAATTTTATCGTTTAAATCGCAGAATTAAAAGATGAAAGATTTTTTATTCGCAAAATGATACACGAAAAAAAAAAAAAAAGGATACCGAGTGGTGCTCGACCGACCGGCGGCGGCACCACCAGCGGCGGCATGCTGCCGGCTTCGATTGATTCGTTAAAGGTGGAGGATGTCCAAAATTTTTGTTCTGTGTATTTGTGATTCAATATGGTTCATAGTTGTGATTGATATCTCTTTGTTTAGTTGTGTCATGTGGGTAACTAATGGTTCAAATAGTTTGGCTCATTGGGATGCCACATGCATTAAATAATATTGGCCCTTTCTTAACTTTTTTTGGAATAGGCCTAGGTCCTTTTCAAAATATTTGTTTTTGGAATAGGCCTAGGCCCTTTTCAAAATTTTGATTTTGGAAAGGACCAAGGGAGATGCCTTTTGGTTTTGGAAACTAAAGAGACCTAATTTTAATTTTAATTTTAATTTATTTTTAGAATAGTTCTAATTAATTACAATTAAAATTAAAATTGTTTATAGTTACCCGTTAATTTTATTTCGATTAAAATCATTTAATTAAATGTTAATTAGTTAATTGATTGGATAAAATTATTCATTGATTAAACGTTAATCAATTGATTAAGACGCAAGTAGTTAAATTTTAATTTGTCTTTTTCATAAGATATTATTGTATGAATAAGATGTGTAGATATAATATGATTATATGGACCCCGGTTGATCATGGACTCGACCGATAGGATAGATGTGTATGATTTATTTTTTCTGTTGATTTTAAAATTGTCCTAGGCCGTTATGAAGAACGTGACCTAATTTATTTTCTGCATTTATCTCATTCCCGTTAGCTCCCCCTCCCCCCCCCCGTGTGCCGCGGGTGTATTTATTTTATTTGATAGAATGTTTTGTAACAAGAATGGAGCAGAAGAAGGAGACCGAAGAAAGGAGAATAAAGATCCCATTGGAGATGGCGCATTAAAGATCATATTGGCGGTTGCAGCTACCCTTAGATTGTGACCCGCGGTTTTGTCAGTTTGTATTCGGAACCACACCTAGGAAAAATCCATGATCATACCGGTAACTTTACGCATTTATTTATTTTGTGATTGTATTTATTTTATATGATAAGATAGATGCATGACCAGGCACGATCTAGATAAATGTGTAGGATGTATGTCTATAGAGATAGATATATTTGATGAGACCATAATTAAAATTAATTAGGTGAATTAATTTACTTAAATACATACACAACAAAAATCAAGTCGAGATATTGTCTCCCAATATTATAATGACGGTGAAGAGCTCTTGTTCGGATCCAACTAATCGGCCTAAATCGGGAATTGACCTACCTTGGGTATATCGTTATTATTGAGATATGATCGTATGAGATCTCATGAATATTGGGTTATGACTTGACTAGAATATTGCGGTGATTGGCCTCGTCGGGACCGTCTTATTCTAGAGGCAAGGGGTTGACTACCACATAAGAGATGTGAAGTGTCAAATAGTTGACTAGTCAACCACCAAGAGTCACATAGAGATGTGATTGGTAAAGTGTTACCTATCTTTCGAATTATTCTCGTTGATCGGCCCTCATCGGGAATCGGGGTAACTAGATGGGATCTTAGCCACTAAAGAATTTTTGAAAGATTCTTGAAAGTCAATTGGAAGTAGTTGATTTGGAGGGAGCAAAATCATAAACCATAAGACCATTTTTGATTTTTACGTGTATAAACAACACTTTATCTTCATTTTTATGTTGTAGTCTTTTAGCAAACTCTTATATTTATGTTATTATTCTCGATTAGTAAAACCAAATTATATTTGTTAACTTTTGAAAGCGTTCTCAAGGATGGTTAAGTAATTTTAATCCTTTGAAAATAAGCAATGACACGAGCAACCCCGTTATAATAGTTAGAGACAAGGAGACTACATATTTGATGGAGTGCTCCTAGACTTTAATTATTAATGAAAAACGGAAGCTCATGATATGATTAAATCACTTGAAATAAGTTTCAACCACATGAATTTTGGAAAGGTTGTTTTCAAAATTGTAAGATTTAAGTATCGACTTAATTCTATCATTGCTTAAAAATTAATTAAATGATTCATGTTTTGAATACGATTCAAAAGGTTAAATAAACCATTTAATAAACTTTAGATTTTCTTTACGAAAGGAAATTGAAGACACGGCTCTTGTGATTTCTCTTAAGCCTTATGAAGAGCAAATTGAGAAATATTTACGAGTGCTTAAAGGATTAAAAGGGAAATATAGGGCAAGTGCTTAAGTAAGAGAACTTATCGAAGTCTCTACTCTAGGCAAGTGTGTTGAGATAAATCTATCTAAGTAGTGTGATTAAATTAGAAATATTAAATACGAAATACACTAAGATATGAAAAGTGAAACAAACGTTGCGACATTTTCGGTTTTGTATTCTGAGTCTAGTAAACTGATAAAAGGAACTAAATAAATGTTATTGTGTTCCGGTTCTTATGAAGAACACGAGTTCAGTTATTTGTTAGGATTTAGTAGACATATTCGATTGTAAGGAATAAATGTTGTTCTGATAAGGTTGAACGGTCATTGAATCTAACATACTAGATTAAATTCACTATATAGTCGATATAGGTGAAGAAGTCTCAACCAATTGTTTGAATGGCTGTTATCCTTGATATTTGTGGTTGTTCTAGATATAGACTCTCTAGAATAGAAACGTGTAACCAGATGTCATTATGATGATGTCTGAACCATGTGATTATGAATCATGTGGGTAATACGTATCTTATCTAAAGATGACTAAAATATCCTTTTATGAAAAGGTTATAAGATCTAAAAAATTGTCTAAAGCCTAAACATACCGATGTTTGTTGGCTCATGACAATTAATATCACAAATGATTGTTTATTAATCTCTATGACTATTTTAGAAATAGTTGAATGTTCTTAAGTGAAGTACAACAATTCGGAAAGCCGAAAAGTTTGAGCTAAAATGCGGATATGAGATTGATGAGCTACTTAGGAGTTAGTCTTCAATTGGATTGAAGTAATTAATACCTATAGGGTGTTTCAGAAGTTGTCTGGAATAGAATCAGATTCTCCCTTGACGGATACCATCTTTGGGATACGCAATTAGATTGTGTTCCTGAAATGGAAACAACATTTTATATGATAATAGTGTGATGTAAGCCATTCGAGGTGTCCCTTACCTATTTTGGGATATTGCCCTTATACAATACATATACTTAACCGAGTTCCAAAGGATAAAGGTTGAATAATTTCCATATCAGATATGGAATATGATAACAACAAATCCATATTAACCGGTGATTTAGGGTTGTCGTACTTCTAGCAAGCAGGAAATGTTTGAAAGGCTTGGAGCTTAGTATGACATGTGCAACTTTGTGGAATATCTTAGCTAGAACGCTGGATACTGTTTACTTTCCCGTGCAGCAAAAGGTGTTTGTCTCCAAACATGATGTCTTCTAGAAGAAGTGTTTCTTTCAAAAGAAACAATGGGAGTAAGTTTAGATCTCAAAAGAGTTTGAGAACCACAAAGAGAGATTCAACCATTGGAACATGATCAGGCGCCATATAATTATGAGGTGTAAGACACTACTCAGTGCACACAAGTGTTCTATGAGTCTACAGATGACCACACGCCTGAAAGGGCCACTGGTACGTTCATCTTGAAGAATGAAGATCTGGCGGCTTATGCAAGAATGTTTGAAAGGAAAAACTAAGAGATAAGGCTAGGAGCCATAGTGTCTGAAGCAGACTCCATGAGTGACAACCGGGTTATTAACCTAATATGTCTTACCTTAAGGGAATGTCTCTGAAAGGTATAGCATGTCTTTATGAAAGACTGACATGGATGGTAATACGATTACTAGTTAAGCTAAGTTGATGGCTGAAGGCTACGTGGTTAAAACCCTGTTATTACCTTTATGCTACCAGCTATGCTTAAGTCTGTTCGGATTGTGCTTGGTGTAGCTACGTATCACGGCTATATGATAGTGTTGAAAATGTTGGGCCAATGGCCTGATATTCGTAGACTATAACATGATGTGTAAGCTTATGAGATCCATTTATGGACTCAAACAAGTTCCTCTGTAAGTTCTTTTCTTTGCTAAATCAAAATGTGTTTGATTTCATCAAGAGGAAAGGATATGCCTAATGTGCAAAAGGGTTAGTGGGAGTGTTACAGTTTTCGAGTAAGGTATTGGATATCCTTCTCGGAATCGATGCCCCATGTCACAGTCAATTAATGTTTGGTAATTCAAGGACTTTTTGAAAGCTCTCGGAGGTGGCAGTTCTTATTTTGGAAATAAGAATCTGTATTAATAGAATTTGACACTGCTTAGTTATCATAGTTCACTCTAATAGATAGGATGCTAAAAGAGTTTAGCATAGATCATAGGAAGAGATACTGCTAGCCGGTATTCTCGGGATCTATCTATGGAAGGACGTCAGTCCTGAAGATAAGTTGAAAGATGATACTTATAAAAGGTCCCTTTGCTACTGGAATAGGTTCCACCATATGTAATGTGAGTTAAACCAGATGTTCATACTTCATGAAGAGTCATGAGCAAGTATGAAAGTGATTCTGGTATATGTCGAGAATATCCTTAAAGGTGTTAAGGATGGATTCTTAGTTTACTGAAACTTGGAATCGAATAAACGTAGATATACATATATGCACCCTGGATCTTATGAAGATAGTGGGAGCTACAGTCTGGGTTTGCAGGCACTTTAGTTAAGTGAGCTCGAAATGTTCTTAGCTAGAAATCACTAGAGATTCTACAGCTAGGCCAAAACACAGTTGTGCCTTGGAGGCGCAGTGAGAGCAGATTCATGGATCTAGAAGGTTCATTCCACGAACCTTGTGTGGTTCTTTCCACCTTTTCTATATAATTTGGTAAGTAAGTGGATTCATTGCTTAGGCAAGGACCGAGGTCTCTTCAGAGATTCATGTGTGTGTTGAGGCGGTTCCCTTAGACTTTCTCATTTGGAGCATGATATGAAGATAGTCTAAGTCTCCATGGATAGTGATCCGTCCACGCTTAGGGCTGGTTACGAGTATTGTATGAGATTTTTGTGTTTCAGCTTGTTCTTGTGTGTACGAGTGATTGGTTTTAGGCCAAGTACAAAATTGTTGAAATAGTTTCCTAAACCAATCGGGTTCGACCGGATCCGACTGGGTCGGATCATTTCTACTATTTTTTATTTTTATACAAATGATAAATGGCTTTAATGTAATTATATATTCTGTTCATCTAAATGAACCAATTTGTGACTGTATATATGATAACGTCCCTAGTGTCAAATTGTGAGAGAGATAATGATAGTGATTATGGTTGATGAGACCTCGACTCACTTTAAAAGGTTTGATGCTTAAATGTCTCTAGTTGTATGTGTCATTAAATGGGACATTAATAGCACGATTAGTCTAGCACGTATTATTCTATCTTATTGAAGGTAGGGATAGATCTAGTCTATCGAAGTGTAGAGACACTTGGACTGTATGTGGACGTGTATTAGAGAATGCGTATGTTAAACTGACCCACTTGCTTTATTAAGTGTCACACTATGTGGCGGTTGTGTAATTATCCTAAGACCGGAGTTTTCATGGCATCATGGTATGGATTGTGATACTTTGACACTATTGAGGTTTCCCCTAGCCACGGGGCGATCATGCGGTAATGATTGGGTGTGATACTGGAGCATGCGTAGCATACATGTTTGCTCGTCCGGGAATCACGTATCCTATGATTAGGAGTGAATATCCGAAAGGGCCTTCTTATAAGGAATGTCTTACTCTCATGAATCTTTGCAAAGTGGAAGTAAATGAGTTACTTCGAGAGAGCGTGATATCCAGATTATAAGATACGGTCGTTGATGTTTGACACTCGACGAACGACCGTATAGATATTATTACAGCGATAGCATTCTATTTACACGGTAATTGTTTCACATAAAAGGTAGTAGTCATTTCATTTGACTCTTCCGATGATTAGGGGTCATGATGTGTTGCTAGGCGTATTCCGTGATCGTTTGGTATGAAGGGCATTTTCATAATTTTCACTTTGTTTATGGCCAACATATTCGAAGCCTATCGGGTCACACGCATAAGAACATCTAGCCATATTAAAATCGATTCTGATGATATAACCAAATAAGGAAAGTTTTATTCGACTATAAAGTGTTATAGTGATAAATTAATATGGTGGGATTTATTTATTATGAATAAATTAAATACAAGATATTAATTATATTGATTAATTAAATATACATATGATAAATATGTGTGTCGAATTATTTGTGTCTATTGATACACATGCATTTTGCAAATTAATTAATTATAGTATTATATTAATTAAAGAATATTCCACATGCCAAAATATTGGTATATGGGCGCCAATTTAAAGTGTATAAGATACACTTGGATTGTCAAGAATTTAATTAATTAGTATTACCATATATTAATATTGGATATTAATTGATTTTGGAAAAATAGATTTATGGTAATAAGATAAAGATATATTCAATATAAGATATTGTCAATATATATTTTGGGAAATATTTAATTTAAGATATTGAATATTAATAAGATAAATCAATCAAATATATTTTTCTTATTTTATTAGGAAAAAATATTTTCTTTCTCCTTAATCTACACAGGAGCTTTTCCTATTGGGAATAGGACTACATGGGCGCACTTACACCTATATAAGAAAGGGTTGGCTATTTTTTTTTTATCTGTCATGATTAAAAGAAATAATAGTTAACTTGTGAAAAATATAGTGCTTCTTATGGAGAGATTTTGAGGGAGAGAAAATGTTGGTCTAGCAACCGAGTTTTTCTGGTAGCAATCCATGATGGGACTCCGGCGAGCTGTTCGTGTGGATCACCGGTAGAGGCCGAACACTTGGGCGGCTCCGTGCATCACAACTTTCCTTAGACGGTCAAAGAGTCAATCTTTTAGATCAAGCAATGTATTCACCGCCTACTACTTATTTGTTTATTGTTTAAACGAAGTCGATCTTGGGTAAAAGGAAATCAAAATTTTGAATTCTGCTGCGTTCCCGCGTTGATTTCCTAACACACCCGTGAGGCAGACACAATGCCTCAACGGCTCACCCGTACGAACGCCCACCCAGAAACAAAAACTATGCAACCCCATCCGCTGTGTAATCCGTAGCAGCCCCTCCACACATCCGTCGAAAAACCCATCGAGAACATGCCCACCTCCTTCAAGTAATAATTCAATGTCAAGCCGTCAACACTAATCCAAAAATCATGCTTACCTTAAAGCACCACCTTGGACTCCCAGCCTTCCACCCATGCCTCCACCGCCAACAAATAACCATTGAAACTCCAAGGTCCCGCTGTCACAGCGAATTCCCGATCCCTTACCTAATTGAAAACACACTGAAAGACGTTTCTTTGCAATCAAACCACCGAAATAGTTGTTGTCCTCCATGACCGAGACATGGCTGCCTTCAAACTCATAACCGTGATGTCTCGTGAGGAGAACGACTTACAGAGAGCGTTGCGCTCACAGATTTCAAGCGTAGGCCGGAGAACGCCCTCCAGCAATGGACATCAGGAAGACTCACCCTCAGTTAGGGTTAAGGCATGAAGCAATTCATCTACGGTTTCCTTCTTCATGGTCTCGTAGCAGAGTAAGACCCTTAGTAGAGCAATCAAACAACAAGGGCAAGAATAATCGCCGGCACAAGGATATCCGACTTCAGCGAAGGGACGACGGCTCTATCAGAGGAAGACGGCTCCAGAGGTGGAAAATTTTATCATAAAATTATTTTCAATTTCACCTTCAAATCATTTTTTTGTGTGTGTATTTAGTTAGTCTGATATAATTTCACTCGAATGTTGATATTTTATATACTTATTTTAGTCCAAATGTATGCAATGTGTATTATGACATATATTGCGTGTAGAAAACACCAAACATATGACTCAAATTAAAACATAATAGTCAACCAGACTCATATTCGATCTAGAAATAGTGTGTCATGTAGGAAAAAATGCTCTCATGTGTCTGAAGAATAAACGACGTCATTTATTATTTAATAAATCCATTTCTTTTAGAATTCCATTTATTACATTGATCCTAACTTTGACTATGCTATGTAATAAGATCGAATGTAAACTTGACTATGCTATGTAATATAGATTCTATTTTTAATGTCGTGTGGAGATTTATGATGATATTTATCATAAATAACGATTCAGTAAAATGAAGAATTATGATATTTAAATCTGTAAAATTAATAATCGGTTAACAATCAGACTAGCACGTATTTGATGTCTTCTATCTTATAGAAGGTAGAGATAGATCTCGTCTATCAAAGTGTAGAGACACTTAGACTGTACGTGGACGTGTATTAGAGAATGCGTACGTTAGACTGACCCACTTACATTTAGTGTCACACTATGTGGCGGTTGTGTAATTATCCTTTTGACCGGAGTCTTCATGGCATCACGGTGTGGATTGTCATACTTTGACACTATTGAGATTTCCCCTAGCCACGGGGTGATCATGCGGTAGTGATTGGGTATGATATTGAAGCATGCGGAGTATACATGATTAATCGTCCGGGAATCGCGTATCCTATGATTGGGATCGAATATCCGAAATGGCCTTCTTCTAAGGAATGTCTAGCTCTCGAGAATCTTTGCAAAGTGGGAGTAAATGTGTTATCCCGAGAGAGTATGATATCCAGATTATAAGATACGATCGTTAATGTATTGACACTCAAGATACGATCGTATGGATATTATTACAGCGATAGGATTGTAAGTTACACAGTAACTGCTTCACATGAAAGGTAGTTTTCATTGCTTTTGACTCTTCCGATGATTGGGGGTCACGGTGTGCTGCTAGACGGTATCTTATGATCGTTAGGCATGAAAGGCATTTTAGTAAATTGCACTTTGTGTCTACGGCCATTTTTACACGCAATATAATCTTGTGATTGTGATCTTTTATTTTTTATTTTTTAATCAAACAGAAAATATATGATGTGATGATAATGATGTAAAAATCGTATACATTTAAGGAAGTAAATCTATTACTCCCTCATGATTATACTAGCAAAAATCGAAAAGAATATTATACCTTCATTTCCTATTCGTGTTTATAGATGATTACTTATTTTACTTTTGGCATCAATTTTTTTTTCATTTTTTTGAATTAACAACTATTTCGGTAAATGATGAAAAGTCAGAATAAAGATTAAGATAAACAAATGCATAATTTAAAAAAATGCAAAAACAGCAACATAGTAAATAAAAGGACTTTTCAAAAAAAAAAAGGACAATCTAGACCTTTGTTGCCTCGGTCTCTGACATATATTTCCAACTGTATATTAACGGAAATTCTATCCCGCACTCTCCTCGCACGCACCGCTCGTTGGATGTGCATCATGTGCGCAAGAAGACAAAATTGGCGCACATCCAACGGGACAGTGCGTGTGAGGACTTCCCGGGATAGAATTTCCCGTATATTACTGCTCTATTGTTTTGTTCTCCACTACCACACCACTGTCCAAAATATTGTAAACAATACAGTTATGTATATATATATATATATATATATATATATATATATATATATATATATATATATATATATATATATATATATCTGCTTGCAGAACTCCAGTGGCTCTACAACCTTCTTCATGATATGCATGTTCCTCTCTCCTCTCCGCCTACCTTTTGGTGTGATAATTTTGGGGCCACCTACCTTGCTCATAATCCGGTTTTCCACGCCTGCAAGAAACACATAGAGAACGACTTTCATCACATTCGTGAATTGGTTGCCAACTGTAAGCTCATTGTCTCCTTCATTACTTTGAAGGATCAATTAGCCGATCTCCTTACCAAACCGCTGGTTCGGCCTCATTTTACTAGTTTGAAGGCTAATCTCCGTGTCCAGCCACTTCCCACGGAATTGAGAGGGCCGAGGATAATCTAGTCTGAGTATTTATTTGAGTATTATTATATTAGTATTGTCATAATTATCTTGTAGTAACTTATTGATTAAGTCACCGAACATTATATATTTGTACTCTCACTAACCATATTGAATCAATAAAACACAATACTTTTTGAACCATGTCATGTATCATATGTAGACATATAATTTACTGTGTGTCACACACGAGGATTAAGTTTATCGTCATACATTTAAATTGTTAGTCCGTAGTGAACTTAATCAAAGTTTAAAGTCTATTGAATAAACCACCATTAATGCGTCCAAAACACTGTATGGTGTGACCGTCTTATCCGAACAGTCGATATTGGTTATCTGCGTGGGGCATTTATAATTTCTCATATAATTCTATGATTGATAAATCTTATTAAATCATAAGATGATCATATATGGATTAACCTTAATCCTGAAGTGATTGCAGAATCCTGCTTGTTTCAAAATAGAGTTTGATGTGTTCATTATGGATTGTCAAGAGGCGCAGTCCGAATCACTTTCACATTGACACTATTCGTGAATGAGTAGCTGAGGGTGTTTTTCACAGATATGGAATCCATTCCTTCATGCAGGAAGTAGAAAGACAACCCCCTTAATTATTTGTTAATCCTAGAAACTGATCGATCCCGGGATGTTCGTATTGGTTATGAACTAATTGATCACTAGTGGGTTAATGGTAAATAAGGATAAGATGTAATGAAGAAGGTTTACGGAAACTTTCTTACTTCATTACGGATAGTCTATTGAAGGTTAGTCTGTATGTAATGATTATATTAATAAACACTTATTGACTCGACATATTGAGAATAAGAAATATCTATAATCGATAGAGTTCAGTTTCAGATTTATGGTGGCGTAATTCCGGAATTAACTGTTTGCATTGTTGACAACCTTATTGATCTTCTATTAGGCATGGTTTATCGTCGTCTAAGCTTTCGATTTTGTGGCCGGAATGAGAGTAAATTAGCATCTTTCATTCTTGAAAGGGGTCTACACCCTAGGGATATCTTTTAACATTAATTTTACTTCCTTCGTTCTAAAATAACTTATGTAGTTGTCAAAATGTTTTGTTTCGTTTTATGTGAAATAGTATCATTTCCAATGTTATTGTATTTTTACTTGATTTACCCTTATTTATTACAGTAAGAGATATAAAAAATGTCACATTATTTATATCCAAGAATTTGCTAGTCATTTCATTTTTAAAGTTAATGCATTAACTCGCATATTTAATATGCGTGATTTTATAATCGTGATCGATATATTGGAAGAGATGGAGTATATGTTCGTGTTATGCATGGAAGTCTTGAGCCAGAAGATTAAAAAAAGGCTGATAAGGGTGTGGAAACCTATATTAACTAAGAATGACCCTTTGATTTCTCTCTCATTTTTTGTGGATGACTTTTACTACTATTATTTATGTAGAGGCTACGATTAAGAGGTAATTCTTCCCTAGTCACTCCAATTACACCGTAGACGCACGTGGATGATTCTGAACCACACAGTTTGAATTTGATTTGAAACTGTGTGGTCCAGAATCACCCACGTGTGTTACTCCTCAAATGGACTCACCATAGAAGAAATTCCCACGATTAAGAAGGCACGAATTACATAGTCCGATTTAGCGTTAAAAAAAATTCCAATTCCCATCTAAAAGTCTAAAACACTCTTTGTATGAAGGATGAGGCATGTGGTCTTGGATTTCGGCAATTTGATAAAATGAATATAGCTCATTTATGGGTTAAAGTTCATACCGAAAAATGTAACAGCCTCCCTTCAAAAAATAAATAAATGAAAGAGCCTATTTATCTCTCTGAAAATAATTTTAGGCGGCTTCTATCGGAACCACGAAATAACTATCGGCACCCTTTATTTATTATTTTTCATTTACTTCAGTACCACTACGAAATCACTAACAGCGTCCCTCGTTTTTTAAAACTTATTCACTTTACTCCCTAGATCTCTTCAGCTTCTTCCTTAAATCCCTTCACCTTACACTACACATTACTTCTTCTTTCTTTTTATCATTTGAAAGAAACCCCCCAAAACACAAGTGAAGCAGTTCGCCGGAGCATTCGCCGGAAAGGCTAGTGACGCTAAACACAAAATCATTTTGAACCAAATCACGTAAGTATGTTGTTTTGTTTACATTTCGTTGGAAATTGGTAGGAATCGGAGGTGGTAATGGTTGGGTTTCGTTTAATTAGAGGAATCGTGTTTTTTTATGTGTATTCGTTTGTTTGATTGTAATGTGTATTTGTTGTTGGTTGAGATAGGGTCAAAATCGGAGTATTTTTCAATGTTTTTCGTTCAACCGGTCGTTTTCCGATCGGGATTTTGGGGAAGATGACCGGGTGCTTAAAACGTCACCCACACTGACGTTGTGTTGTAGATAAAACGTCAAAACGGGTGACGTTAAAGTTAGACAGGACCACTAGAGTTACTTGTTCCTTCGTCAGTGAAAGTGACGTTTACCATACGACTCACGTTATAAGCAACGTCATTTCAAGGGGCATTTTTCTGTAACGAGGAACGTCACCTAATATGACGTTAAGTTGTTATTGTAACGTCAATGTGGTAGACGTTATATGCTGAATTTTAGATTGTATGGCATACTTAATGTGCACATAACAACTTTGTGTTTCTTGACATGGTAAATAATTGTCTACAAACTTTGATTTAGTGTACTTCTTGACATTAATCTATTTACATTTTTTACTCATGATATGGGCCTTAAAATCTAATTTTGGCAATGTAAGTGTGTTAGTTAAAAATATTTTTAGGTGTGTTTTGCCCATTATGTGTGTTGTGTGGACACGATAATATAAAGCCGTGAGATCTGTTTGCTTTAACAGATTGGGATCTCTTACAAAGCGTTGGGATCTCTATGCTATTTTTTGTAGATTGGCTTACCTGGATTAGTTCCATTAAGAAATGACCAAGGATATCAATTTGTTAATATCTTCCAAGTTGATATGCCAGTGATATCCATTTCTTAATGGAATGATTCAGGCTAGCCATTATCTACGTAAAAAGGCCTGATGTCCCCGTCACTTTGAAAACTGAGAGCCTATCGATGAACAATTAAAAGAACTCACCGTAGAAGAACTTCAGGTATTAAAACACAATTGTTGATCGTACAAGAACTTCAACTATGTAGTATGGATTAAGGTACTAGTTCTGTCTTGTGTGATTGGTTATGTTTGGCTTGAGTATCTATGTTGTCTTATTTTGGAATAACACATGGACTGATTCTAATTCATATTCTGATTCCTCGTTTCTTTTTTGATATACAGTGAAGGAAAATGGATCGTTTCTTCAAAGTTATGATGCCCGGTTTCCAAACAAGTTTGGTATGTGATTATTAATTAATTACATTTTTATCGCTCATATCACAATGAAGTAACGTGATGTATTTTTCCTCATGGAAACTACCTCGACCATACTTTCGTAGATTGGACCCCGCGTTGCGGAACATAACTTTGGGGGTTCTTCATAGCCGCTTAAGGAGATAGGTAGTGAGGGTCGAAGAGATCGACAATGATTCTCTTCGTTTCTTTGGAGCCTGTTGGGGAGCATATGTGGCGGCTCATGATTTGCATCAGCATGATTTCGTTGTGTTTGAACGTAGTGTGAATTTCAATTCAATACAATAGTGTTTGATGACACTTCATGTGAGAAGACTTTTCCGATTCTGAAAGTGAAGATGATGAAGCAGGCGGAGAAAACAATGGTAATCAAAATCTTGATACGACGAACCCCACTTTTGATACGACACTTGCAAAATCGGCATTTTCACATTATTATATGTGGTGAGATATGTTTGAATATTTTTAGTTGTTTTTTTCCCTCATTGCACTTTCTAACACTATTTTATTATGTTTGTGATTGGTAGAATATTTCAGTACCGTTTATAGATCAAAAGACATGTTGCGAAACAAGACTGTGGAGCATCGAAGTGCCATAGGGGAATCATGGCCAGCTAGAATTGTAGCTTCTGTCGTGCCCTATCAACAAGCTCGTTTAAGTGGGTTGAATGATTTCCTTCCTGAGAATAACCTCAGAGTTGGAGATACATGCAATTTCGAAGTCGTTGATCAGTCAACAGATAATCATGTCGTGTTTAATATGGGGTTTATCAGACGTCCAAGATCTTAAAACAGTTCCCTTAAAATTCTTCTAGATTACTTTTCGATCATTGTTATTGTATTTTGTGTGGATTACTTTTGACTTACTTTTGGAATATTTTGAATATGTCTGGATCAGTTTCACATTTTCATTGTATTACGTTTTATTTAAGTTTGGGTTAATTGTTTGAATTAAGTTGTTTTTATGATTTTTGATTGTATTACATTTTGATTGTATATTTGTGTTTAGGTGATTGTTTGTATCATGTTTGGATGATGAAAAAACACACAAATATTTTCAGTGCTGGGCTATAAACGTCACTCATGATAACGTTGGTATCACACAACCAACGTCAGTTACGCAAACGAAATACAACAATTTTGAACCAACGTTAACAAATCTGACGTTGGTTTGCAAGACTGACGTCCCAAAGGCTGCCGTTTAACAAATAGAAACTTCCATTACCTGAGATCAGAGACTTGGTATACCATATCTACAGACTATGTTTTTCCAGAGAAACTTCTAGATAACTTTGGTCGTGATGGTAGTTAGAGTTTCAGGTTCTACCCACTTAGTAAAGTAGTCAACTTCCACGACAAGAAATCCTGAGGTTTCCTAGAGCTCGGTCTCCGCTTATTAATATTCATTTGATAACCTCCTTATATGTGCTGTTGATCATACTTTAGTACAGCCTCTGTACCATTTTCCCTCTTATGTTCTCGATCGACTTTGCCAATTCTTTGGAAAATCCTTTGATTACACAACCAACGAGTAAGAAGCAGAGGGACGCTCTAGTTCTATGGTCGGAGGTGACGGAAATTTCGCCGGGTTATGTTGCGGAAACTGGGTTGATTCTGGATCCGAAATGATATATAGATTTATCGACCGAGGAAGATAGGGTGTTCTATAACTATATCTAGCTCCTGCATTTAACGCTTTGCCAATGATGAACGGAAAACGGTTTCCTCTGAAGTGGATCAGAAAGAGAATAAAAACAATGGGAGTTAGAGACTCATATCTTTCACCCATGGATTCTGGGCTTTCTTGTTTGCATAATGTCGAGTGAATCATCTAAGAAAATACATATGTATGTATGGTGAATGGATGAAGGATACTAATGAACATGACAACAACCTGGTTGTGAAGTGGAGGCTTATGAGGTGTATCGGCAAAGGCGGGTGATGTGTACAAATGAGTGAAATACTAATATATATGGATGATGAACAAAGACAAAAGCCTTAATTAATGGGTATAACTGGTAACGGATATGATAGATAAATAAAGCATTTGAAAACTGGTTTATTTTATGCATGTACATGTGTATTTACTAAAAAAAAAATTAATGCTGTTTTGTAATAATTATAAATATCAGTTACCCGTAAATGATGAATTATAGGAAAACAAAATGATTCATCTTTAAAACATATGTCAGTTACAACTTGTAGGCTTATCATTGCATTTTTTTTTTTGGTCAAATATACACGTATAATATAATAGGCATATATTATTTTGAATAGATCAGCAATTAAATTTATGTAAAATAATAATAATAATAATAATAATAATAATAGTAATAGAAATATTTTTTTTTTGACAACTATATCCTTTTCCTTTTATGCCATAAAATTCGGGGCGTTACACCTACCCCTACCCCTTCTTTACTGGCTGCTCCGTCTACGTATAATGTCCACAACTTTGTTTTGTTCATCGGCTGGTCTTGCTCGATATTGATTGCAATCCCTTCAGCTATGAAATCTGCTAAGGCTTAGGCCTTGATTGCAGTTCACGGTTGGAAGTCCAGGTCATATTCTGCTAGCTCCACTACCCACTTTGCCAGTCATCCTGATGTGTCAGGTCGTACCAAGATTTGTCGAAGTGGCTGGTCCGTAACTACAGTTATCAGATGTGCTTGAAAGTATGGCCTTAGTTTCCTTGAAGCATGTACTAAGGCCAATGCTAGCTTCTCTGCATTAGTATATCTGACTTCTGGTCCATGAAGAGCTTTACTGACATAAAAGATCGGTCTCTGTGTATTGTCTTGATCCCTGACCAGGAAAGCGCTGGTTGCTTCTTCACAGACTGCCAAGTATATGATGACGGTTAAAATAGTATATCCTACGGCATCAACACTATGTCCATTATGAGCTAAAAAAAGTTGTTACGACCTATAAATATGAACCATTTGAGTTGAATATCATATGTCGGGTTCGTGAGTCGAGTAATCTGCACTTAACGTTTATTTTCCCTATTTTGATATTATTTCGTGCGTTATTTGATTATTTTCAGGATACGAAATATTGGGCTAAGCATCATGGGCTAATCTGGAGTGGACTGAACAAAAGGATTGGGCATAGGGTATTCCAGAACCTTCCAAGCTAAGTCGGCAGAGAGAAAAAGACAAAACTACCCCCGGTAAACCGGGAGCTGCCGCCGACTTACCGAGAGTCCAGAATCATCCGAAATGCGTTCTCTTGGACGAGGGGTAGATCTAGGTGTTTCTAAGTCGGTTTATGTAGCTATAAATAAGATGCTTCACCTCAGAATTTAATGTACCACACAACTACTACAAGTATTATGCAATAAAAGTTCTTGGTTGTTTATTTTGTTATTTTATGAGTTACGGTTGGAAAGACGACGGAGTCGCCGCCTAGGGAGAGATCCGAGGGAGATCTATGCTCATCTTCGAGGGTATGATTTTCTGTCTTTTCCAAGATGTAGATATGTCGTTGTTCTATTCGACTAGTATGT
Organism: Gentiana macrophylla; assembly: GCA_026214975.1. Lineage (NCBI taxonomy): Eukaryota > Viridiplantae > Streptophyta > Magnoliopsida > Gentianales > Gentianaceae > Gentiana > Gentiana macrophylla. The sequence continues at coordinate 19,121,711 of CM047808.1, read as the reverse complement.
GCTAATTGTTTATTTAGTTTAAATATGTAGTATTTAGTTTATTTTACCCCATGTGTTATAGATCTAATTCGTTGGTGAAGAAATCATGAAATAGTGGTTGCATTCTTCAGATCCGCGATGGTCTATATCGCTAGATCTGAATACCTAGTAAATTACTAGTTCATGATAATCGGTGCCAGCTACATTGATCGACAGATTTAATTCACATGTTAGTAGCCTGATCAACTATTTTCATGTCATCGCAAATTAGCATAAAGCACTGATAGTGAAGTGTTAATTATGACCTTGTTTCACGGGACCCTGAACGCGTAATCGGTGTCGATAGCGGCCTATGCGGGTTAGCGGTATGGGTTAACGCTCAATACCGCAACTCTAGTTCTTTATGTGTATGGGGTATTACGGACCAATTAAGGAGGATAGCTTATGTATAGATTGTCTACTACCATGGTTGGAGTAGATAGGGTTAAGAGTTGTACCAGAAATGATAATGAATTAAAATTCACAAATGGGAGGACTATTGCATGTGTGGGGGGGAATAACTAATTACTCATAATTGAACTAAAACATTAGAAACTCGAGTTTTCTCCGTGTGAACTAGCGTAATCTTGTCAGTTTGTGGCACCAATTTTACTACTATCTAGATTATAGTGGTCGTAGACCATTATTTGTGACAAGCTCGATCTTGATAATTTGACGTTCTTACGAGTCTCTGTGGGATCGACCTTGAGTCGCCAGTACTCTACTACGATAGACCTAGTCCTATTGCTAGTAAGTACTTTGCGCGCAATCAAGATTTTCTGGCGCCCGTTGCCGGGGACTCGTGTCAAGAATACTTTTTATTTGAGATTGAGTGTCTGTATATATTCGAGTATGTTTAGCTGAGTCTGTATTATAGTCTGTTTATATTGAAGTCATATAGAGTCAGTTCTGTTGAAATCTTGAAAAAATTGCGTCCGGTTTATCGGGGGTATACCGCGGTAAACCGGAGGTCCCAGATTCGGCAGAATCGGTTCCATCGATCAAATACGATTCGATGAGTCGAGTCCAGTATTTTTGAGTCTTCCAGCGTGTGTAACGGCCGGTGAGGCAAGTCACTAACTTTTTACTTTCTTTTTGTGTCTTATAGTACGCTACACGAAGTTCAGCAGCCAAACTCGATAGATTCATACCTGAGATTGAAAAGTTTGCTAGACAAAAGAGAAAGGAAGCTCGAGAGAACACTGTTAGGCTGGCGGACGATGTGAGCTCACACGAAGAATATCACAGTGAAAAGAGGAATAAATTCCACCTTTGGAGGATACAGATAACACCATGGCATAGAATGAACAAAACAGAAGAGTCAATGGAGTAGGAGTTGTGGTACAAGGAGATAGGTGAACTCTACAGAGTTATCCAATGCCGATGATTGAGCAGTTTGTGCTAGAAATTGTTCAGCCAGAGAATGCGGTTGAGATCTTTCATCCAAAGCCAAACGTGATATAAATTGTGACCAATTACACTACCTTTCATGGAGTACCAAACAAAGATCCAAGTGTACACGTCACCAACTTCTTGGAGATAGTCAGCACCGTCAAACCAGCAGGAGTACCTGAAGATAACATTAAGCGAAAGTTGTTTCCATTCACTCTGAAAGACAAAGCAATGATATGGTAATTGTCTCTAGCACAAGGATAGATCCAAACTTGGACCGATCTGCTGCAAAAATTTATGAACAAGTACTGCCCGCCTGGGAAGTCACTACAGATGAGGCAAGACATAATGAATTTCAGGCAGAAACCCACTAAAACTTTCAAAAAAGCTTGGGAAAGGTTTAAGAAGGACAACGGAGATGCCCTCACCATGATATCACTCTGTCCGTATGAATGCATAGTTTCTATCATGGATTACGACCAAGTGAACAAATAAGAGTGGATGCATCGAGCAACGGATGTTTTGCGTTGTTATCACCTGAAGAAGCCGAAGAAAAACTAGAGAAAAAATTGCACTTAAAAGTCAATGAGGAACGCATCAAATTGAGACCGCCAAAGTAGCTGGGGGCATATTTAGAGAAGATACTTCTCAAAAGATCTTATACCAGCTAATGGTGATGAATGAGAAGATAGATGGCATGCAAGATCGCATTGCCAAGGTTGAGAAAGTTCAAGAAATCGAAGCAACCAACACCGAAGATGTGAACTATATAGAAATCAAGGAAATCCTTATGGGGCGGATATCGCCTGTGTTCTTATGACCACCCTGGTTTTCGATCGTGACCTTCACGGGGGTTTTCGACAAAATGACTCTACAGGTGGAGAGAGACCAAGACAAACTGGTGGATTCATGCCTCAATTCACCAAATCAGGTGGTTGGTAAGCAGCCATGGATAAAATGAGCTCAACTGTGACCGATACTGTCAATCAACTTACTAAATCCATGACTGAGCTCAATACAACTTCACCATATATTGTCAGAAGAATGATACAAGACTGACCAATCATGAAGCCTTAGTGTAGAATCTATCAAACCAAGTGGGCAGATCGCCGAACAAGTGTCAGCCCGTCCTCCGGGAAGATTGCCAAACAACACTGAGAAAAACCCGAAGGACATGATTTCAATCATGACTAGAAGCGGAAAGGAACTGCCTGGACCAGTTATACCAACTATCCAGGAATAATCAGAAAGCAGTCAGCAGCAGAACGCAGCAGAATTAGGAGAAAAAGAGGGGCCGGTAAACCGGGACACCACGCTGATTTACCGGGTGTATGAAAATTTAGCAGACGAGCAGGCAGAGCAGCAGCAGGAAGCAGTTAGGTCTTCACAAATTGTAACTATTAATCCTGCTACTTTACCCTATCCCCCTAAGGAATATAAACCGAACAATGAAGATGCTCGTTATAAAAAGTTCATAGAGATGTTTAAGAAGTTGCAAGTGAATATACCTTTGGTAGAAGCTCTGGCCGGAATGCCAGAGTATGCGAAAAATCTTGAAATGAGCAATCTCTACAAAAAGTGTTGGTCCCTTGGAAAGGCTAACACAAGTTTAGAGGGGGGGTGAATAAACTTGTCACCAAAAACTTATATTAAGTTGTAAAAGCCCCAGGAACTGAGTTTCTCTGAAACTCAAACGACTTCAATTCGGTTATGTTCTGTCCCTTAACTTGTGCGGAGTTCGATTAGCTTAATCTTGTAAGTCAAAACTGACTTATATTCAGTCTTGTTAACTGGCAGCGGATAAAGTAATAGCCTTAAGTGCAATAGATGTGTAAGCAGAAATCTAGACCTTCTATGTATCAGTTTGTGAGAATTCGATTATCAGTGTTTGGCCGAGAGATAATGCAATAAATAAAACAAACACAAATGCATAAAGAAAATCAACACAAGATTTGTTTATGGAAGTTCCGGGTGGTGTAATCCCGTACGTCTCCCCTTCTCTTGTGGTGTAGGAGGTATCACTAGAATAATGAGATAACGTTACAAAATCCTAGTACTATGACAGTCCTTCACGACACCCTGGTTTCACTGTCACACAAAATGAAGAAAGGTGAGATTGCTCCTTCACTCACACACTCGATCCTTTGGAGGTGGAATTGCTCCTTCACCACTTTCACCACTAATACCAACACACACCCTTGAGACGCACCAATTGTCAGTAGCAACACCGTAAGAGAAAAGGTAGAATTGCTCTTCTCAAACTATGTACAGCCAACCCTTTTTCACAAAGGTTAGGTTTAGAATTAATCACAAGATTAATTCAGTGAGCTGTTTGATTCTTCTGGATCTGGCTTTGTAGCTCCAAGATGCCTTCTTCTCTCTTTGTGGGTTACTGGATCTTTCTTTAAAGTCTTCAAGGCAATTCAGTTGGCTTCCCCTTTTTCTTGATATATCTGATCTAATTTTTCGGATCTGGATTTGGATCTTTGAATATATGCTTGTAAAGCTCCTTTTCTAATCCTCCTCTCTTTTTCCTTCAAGTGATTCTCTTGTGTATTTATAGGGGTGATGTAACGGTCACTAGCTCTTGTAGCCGTTACACTTGTCGTTTAGCCAACGTTCACATGTACGATCTTTTGTCGTATTGTCAGTTTAAATTCAACAAGGCCTTAACTCAGTTTTCTACTCTTCTTCAAAACTGAGTACATTGTATACTTACTATATGACTTTAATTGACTAAGTCAGAGTACACCAATCAGTTTCTTCTTTCCTGGTAACTGATAATCTTTGTCCTTAAGAATATTCGATTATACATGATCTATAACTCGCCAGTCACCACAGACTTGTCTCGAATCCCGATTTTATAGTCACGACTTGATCGACTTCTAATCGAAGTTTGCCACCTCGCTTCTTCATCCTCAGAATCGAAGTCTGTGTCCCTCGACTCTTGATCTTCTAGATAAGTCAACCGAGTCTCAGTGTCCTCGGTGAACTTGTCTTCTTGATTCTAGCATAACCGAGTTTGAACCTCGCTTTTCTTATTATAATTCGATTTCCTTGAATTGACCCAGCTTGTTCGCCTAGTTCCTACTCTATTACGATTGCTTGTCCAAAACAACCTATACAAGGTTCGGACTCTAGATAGAACTTATACATTTATCTCTGACCATTTCTTGCTTCTTCTTTCATCATGCACTATAACAGTTAGTTACGACTTCATCATCATGGGTTGTAAGTGATTTGTCTAATTACGTGACGAACCATCATCAAAACATAAATAATATTTCCAACAAAAAGGAAATTATTAGACCTTGAGACAATTTGCCTTAACGAGGAATGATCGGCAGTTTTGCAACGCAAACTGCCTCCTAAGTGTAAAGATCCTGGGAGTTTCCTCATACCTTGCACAATTGGAGGAGTATGCCTAAATAAAACATTGTGTGATCTTAGAGCCAGTGTCAATTTAATGCCACTCTCCATCTTTCATAAGTTAGGCATGAAAGATTTGAATGAAACATCTATAACCCTTCAATTGGTTGATAGGTCTATGAAGCAACCTTGTGGAGTGGTGGAGGATGTACTGGTAAAAGTTGATAAGTTTGTATTCCATGTAGACTTTGTGGTGCTAGACATGGAGGCTAACCACGATGTTGCACTAATATTTGGAAGACCTTTCCTAGCGACAAGACATTGATAGATGTCCATAAGGGTGAGCTAATTCTGAGAGTGAATGAGAATAGAGTAGTATTCAATGTAATGAAAACAATGAGGTATGCTCAAGATGAAGGAGAATCGTGTTACATGCTAGATGCCATAGACGAGCTTGTTTTTGAGTTATATCAGTAGGTGGCACTAGACCCTGAAGTAGCAGAGACTTTGCTCCTGAAGGAAGAAGAAAGTTATGAGGAAACCTGGCCTGGGTGTAGCGAAGGTCAAGTGCAAGAAGTTGAGCCTATATCTTCTGTGGCTTTAGGAGGATTATAGACCCTCGTGGCACAAATTTTTTGACTTACAATTGACTGGTAAGCTATTAAGGTTATCACTAGAAGAGCCACCAAGGAACATAACGTTGAAACCTTTTCCATCTCACCTGAAGTACGTATACTTATAAGATGATACTCTTCCCCTTATAATTCCATCGTTACTATCACCTTTAGATGAGGAGAAACTTTTAAGAGTACTGAGAGTGCATAAGAGAGCGTTTGGGTGGACGATTGTAGATATAAGAAGAATAATCCCTTATGTGTGCATGCATAAAATCTATGTAGACCCTGAGAAGAAAGCAGTAGCACAACCACAAAGGAGGCTGACGCCACAATTGAAGGATGTTGTAAAGGAAGAAATAATAAAGATGTTGGAGATGGAAATCATGTTCCCAATTGCAGATAGTGAATGGGTGAGCCCGATTCATGTGGTGCCCAAGAAGGGAGGATTCACTATCCACCTAATGAGTTCGATGAGTTAATCCCTGTGAGGCTGATTACTGGACATCGAGTTTGCATTGATTTCAGGAAAATGAATGGCGCAACTCGTAAAGATCATTTTCCCCTACCATTCATTGACCAGATGTAGGAAAGATTAAGCGGTCATGATTTTTATTGTTTCTTATATGGATATTCTGGTTACTATCAGATCCATATTGCCCCCGAGGACCGAGAGAAAACAACTTTTACATGTCCCTATGGAACTTTGCATACAATCGCATGCCTTTTGTACTTTGTAATTCACCAGCAACATTTCAAAGGTGCATGATGTCGTTATTTGGAGATTTTCATGGATGATTTCTCTGTATTTGGAGATAGCTTTGATAAATGCTTGGACAACTTGAGTAGAGTGCTGAAGAGATGTGAAGAGACCAACCTTGTACTTAACTGGGAAAAATGTCATTTCATGGTTAAAGAAGGAATAGTGTTGGGTCATAAGATTTCAAAAAAATGAATGGAGGTTTATAAGGCAAAGATAGAGGTAATAGAGAAGTTACCCCCTCCAACGAACTTAAAGACGTTGTAAGCTTTTCTTGGCCACGCAGGATTCTATAGGAGGTTTATTAAGGATTTCTCAAAAGTTTCTAGGCCTTTGACGGAATTACATGCAAAGGATGTGCCTTTTGTGTTTGGAGAAGAGTGCAAGCAAGCATTCAACACATTGAAGTAAATGCTTATAACCGCCCCAATTCTGGTAGCGCCGGATTGGAACAAACCTTTCGAGCTTATGTGTGATGCAAGCGACACGGCAGTTGGAGCAGCCCTGGGACAAAAGGAGGATAAAATCTTTAAGCCTACCTATTACGCCATTCGTACCCTTAACAGTGCCCAGAGGAATTATGCGACTACAGAGAAGGAACTCTTAGCTGTTATCTTTGCATTTGACAAGTTTTGACCATATCTGATAGGATCGAAAGTCACTGTATTCCCTGACCAAGCAGCTCTGAAATACCTTTTAACTAAGCAAGACTCCAAGCCGAGATTGTTGAGATAGATTCTACTCTTACAAGATTTTGATGTGGAAATAAAGGATAAAAAGGGATATGAGAGCCAGGTGGCTGATCACCTGTCAAGATTAACTTTGCTGGAAGAGAAGCAACCAACTTAGATCAGAGAGAGCTTTCCAGATGAGAAACTTTTTGCCATCTCAGTGGTAGCTCCAATTGAATCTCATACCCGACGAAATATATCAAGAGTGGGCAAGGTATACCATTGGTTTGCTAATATTATCAGTTATCTAGCAGGAAGGTACCTACCACCGGAATTCACAAATGCGGATAAGAAGAAGTTCTTTACGGATCTGAAGCATTATCATTGGGACGATCCCTACCTGTACAAGATGTTCTGATGCCATTCTTGGGAGATGTGTCCATGATGATGAGATTCCAAGTATTTTGAGCCTATGTCATTCTAGAGAAGCTAGAGGTCACTATGGGCCAGAAGTACTGCAGTGTGGATTCTATTGGTCAACAATTCATAAATCTGGTTATGAATTTACAAGAGCCTGTCATTCATGTCAAATGACCGGCAACATTTCTAAGTGGAATGAGATGCCACAGCAGAGTATCTTGGAAGTGGAGTTATTTGATGTATGGAGAATTGATTTTGTTGGGCCTTTCACATCGTCAGAATCAAATCGTTACATCCTGGTAGCAGTTGATTATGTTTTCAAATAGGTGGAGGCAAAGGGCCTCACCTACTAATGATGTCGGGGTTATCCCGAGGTTTCTTAAGAAGAACATTTTGACGAGGTTTGAAGTGCCCAGAGCCATAATCAGTGACGGAGGGAGTCATTTCTGTACTAGGTTGTTTGAGAATTCGATGTTCAGATATGGGGTTAGACATAAGATTGCAGCAGCGTATCACCCCCAGACGAGTGGACAAGTGGAGGTCACGAACAAAGAGATTAAGAGGATCTTAGAGAAGACTGTGAATCCCATGAGGAAAGATTGGTCTTTGAAATTAGATGACGCTCTTTGGGCGTACAGAACAGCTTATAGAACCACCATTCGGATGTCACCGTAAATGATAGTCTTTGGAAAAGCGTGTCATTTACCAATAGAACTCGAGCACCAAGCATTGTGGGCTACGATGTTTTTAAACATGGATGAGAATTTAGCCGGTGAGAAGAGATTGCTAGAATTGAATAAACTGGAGGAGTTTAGACTTCAAGCATATGAGAATGCAAAGATTTACAAAGAAAGAACGAAACGCCTACATGATAAGAGAATTCTTAACCACACATTTCAAGTTGGAGATAAGGTGCTGGTATATAATAAGTTCTAGATTCAGAAACGTCGGGAGTAGTGACGTTTTTTTGTGGTTCCAACGTTAGAGTTGGTGGCTGTTAGGTGTAGTGCCCGAAAGACAATTATATAATTGTTTTAGGACAGAATTAATAATTCATCTTATTATATGCATGTATGCTTATAATTAAGACACTACTGAAAACCCTAAGTACCTCGTTCATGTAATCACATAACTCAGTGTATGGCTATACACAAGAGGATTGAGTTAGTGAGATGTACTTAAAAATTAACTTAGTCCGTAGCGTTTATTAATCTGAGAATGGGTCTCAAGATTAATTTGCTAATAATGCACCCAGAACACTTTAGGTGTGACCGTCTTATCCGGACTGTCGGTAATAGGGTACCTAGTGGGACATTTATATATGATGATAATCATATAGGGCTGGACCGATTTGATTTGAGTTCTCGATATAATTCCGTGATCGAGAAGTCTTATCAAATCACAAGATGATCATATATGGATTAATCTCAATCTCGAGGTGATCACTGATAACCGCTTAGACTAGGGTAGAGTTTGATGTGTTAGTAAGGATCACTTCAGCAAAGATATGGTCCAACACTTCGTTGGCTCTATTCTGGGAAGAGTGAGTAGTATGTGCTGTCATAGATATGGAATCCATTCCTTCTCTCGGGAAGTAGACAGACAGTTCCCTTATTTGTTAATCCTAGAAACTGATCGATGGCGCCAGTTCATATTATATTAGTTATGAACTAATTGATCACTAGGGGTTGATGGTAAATAAGGATAAGATGTTTCGAGAAGGGTTTACGGAGATATCCCGAATCGAAACGAACAGTCTATGGATGATTTATCCGTATGTAATGATTATATCGGTGGACGCTTATCAACTCATAGTTGAGTATAAGTTATCTATATTCGCGAGTTCGCCGGGGGTTTATGGTGGTGTAATCCCGGAATTAATAGATTGAATATTATTGTTCGGTCCGACGGATAATATTATTTAATTTATTATAACTACTGAATATGGGTCCATGGTCCCCGACGTGGCTCCTAACATGCATATGTTTTCTCGTTGTTTAACCTCAATTAATATTAAATAGTTGGATTGGACTGTTTAATAGATATGTGGATTAATTGTTTAGTTGGACTAAATAATTAAATACATGGAAAAGAAATTTTTCGTGGACTCGGCCCAATTTGTGATAAAAATGCGTATGGCCTATTTTTAGGGTTGGGGCGCATTTTTTTGTTGTTATTTAATTATTGAGAAATTAATTTTCTTGGATAATTATTTGACATGTGATTAAATTATTTATTTGTTAAATAATTTAAGGAAAAGAATATCTTTTATATATCTTAATTGATTTTAGAATATTCTAGACATATCTTTTTAAGGAAAATAATTAATTTGATTGATTTTGTATTAATTAAATTAATACCTTGGACACTAGGATTTCTCTCATATATAAAGAGAGTTCTCCCAAGCCAAATCATATCACTAATTTTGAAATACACAAGTGTGTGAAGCTTTGAATTTTCGGCTTTATTTTATACACTAGGGTTTGAGTTTTAGAAAATCTTCAGGTTTTTCTAAGGTAGCATATCGAGGAGATCCGGTGGCTTGAAACACCATCCACCTGGTGGTGCTTGGAGACACACGTTGGAAGACTTTGGCTTCTCAACTAGGCTCTCAACTAGCTTGGATTGATCTTTTGTTCTTGGCATCTTGCACCATAAAAAGGTTGGTAATCTAAACCCCCTCGTAGGTTTAGATCTATTATATTTATGTATTTTTGTTGACTAGATCTAGATCTTGTACTTTCCGCTGCGTAATCGGGTGGATCTTTGATCCATCCGGCGATATTACATCCTACAGTGGCGTTATAGCAGCAAGAAAATATTCAGTTCTGGACTACAAGACGTCACCAAGTCTGATGTTTATTATACACACGAACATCAGCTGTACTAACGTTTGTTTGGATGCTGGCCGGAAAATCCAATGGCCGATCGAAAACTCTAAAAAACTTCATTTCCCTTAATTAATGGTGTTTCAAGCCATGGAGTATGAAATTTGATTCCATTTTGCTTCCATATTGTTTGAAAATGATATTTGGGTGAAAATTGTTGGAAAATATGAAATGAATTTTGATGATGAAGAAGGTTGCTGAAGATGAAGATGAATTTTGATGATGAAGAAAGTTGTAGAAGATTACGATGAATAATGAAGATTAAGATGGAGATGGAAATGAAGATGAATAGTGATTATGGAGATGAAGATGAATGTTGATTATGGTGGTGCCAATAAAGAAATAAATGTAGATGATAATTTGGATGAAAATTAACTTTGTGGTTTGCTATTGATATAAGTTAATAATTTTGGATTATAATGTTTAATTTAAATAATCAAAGGACTAAATTGTATTTTATAAAATTTGTGGTATAAAGAGTATTTTTTTATTTTTTCTGGTTGTGCTTGAAGTGAAAAATAATAATAAAAATAATATGATGATGTCAAAAACAATTTATAAAGTGCTAGAAGTATTCGTGGTGCCGATAGAAACTGCCTAATTTTAAGGAAACAAAATTAAAACCAAGCGAAATCCACGTGGTATAGCCAGCTGAGAATTCTTGCTGACATGGCACTTAACCCGTTGTTTCTTCACCCCTTTATTCAATCGCATCCCCAATTCATTTGAGCCCCCCGCCGTAAACACACTGTAACGCCCTGTTCCCGGACACCGAGTCCTTATCCGAAAAAGGAACGTTCGGCACGTATAAAATAAAAATAAATTCACTTTATACGTAAGCCTCTACTACGTCGTATCAAAAATAAGCAAACGGAAGCGAAAGACTCGGGTATGAAATATTCCAAACATCCAAGAATAGAAACATGAAATCTAAAGATGGAAATGTAACTTATTACATTCAAGGAAAAATACGAAATCCAAAAGAAACGTACGATATTCTCAAAAGAACGTAAAAGTACTACAAGTCTCGAAAGACCAAAAGTCTAACACAGTCTAATGAATAATAATAAAAGAATAAAAGCAAAGTCTTCAATGAGGCGTCTTCAAACGTCATCATCGAACTTCTCCTCGTAAACATTATCGACCTGTTCGTCTTCTCACCCCCAAACACACAGAAAAACATGCATTTGAGAAAAGTACAACGTACTTAGCAAGAAAGAGAAGCTATGACAACAATTATAGTTTATAAAGAAAATTAATTAAAAGTTTAGTTGTTTATGTATGACCGACTCAATCTAGGGTTCATTTCATGTCTATCAACATGAATTGACTAAACATTTCTACTTAACTTATCTATGTTACAACCGCAATCAAGGTCACTACGCGTATCCACTTTTGGGACACTCTTGGCAACATATTAGTGGATCACACCAGTATCCACGAATCTAGAATAGGTAGACTCCGATAGTACGCGCGTCTCAGTGGAGTCCCTCCGTACTTAGGGTTTTTTTGACCTACGGAGTTCTTCCACCTTCAGAGGTAGCACACACATCGCGATATAGACTGGTGCCTATCCAAGAGAGACATGTTGTTTAATCTTTTACTAGTCAAGTACGTATTTTATTAGGATGATTAACTAACCACCTAAGTGTTTTCAATTAATCTCCCTCACCTTGAATACTCTCTTCCTAGACCAAAACAGACAAAGCCTAGCAATTACATTGATGAATACTAATCCATCCAAGCACAAGCCTATCATGCTCTTCCGACGGATCCGAACTTCAACTCCCTTTAAGAGTACATTCGGTGTTTTAACTGAACGAATCAGAAGCTCAATTCAGGCTTGTTTAGGTTTAAACAATGTAAGCATATCATAATTAAGGGTTTAAAACTCAACAATATAGCTTAAACATCACTTATGTAAAAACATGGGGCAATGCGTGCGCATCCCTATGGAAGCGTATGCATTCCTAAGCTGAAAACCTGCTGAAAAATTTTTGTCCAAACAATGCGTGCGCATTGCCTACAATGCGTACGCATTACCTGACCAGAACTCCTCCTAAAACTCTCTGTTTGATCAATGCATGCGCATTCCAATGAATGCGTACGCATTCAGCAACCAGAACCAATCCAGAACTCTCTGTCCAAGGAATTCATGCGCATTCTATTGAATGCGTCATTCGCGTCAGGCCCGTCGAAGCGAATCGCAAAACTCAGTATCGTGAATGCGTGTGCATTGATAGGCAATGCGTACGCATCCTACCTGCTGCCCTAAATCCTGAATTCGATCCTTAACGGTTTATAATCCGTTTCTAACCAAATTCACATCGATTTCAACACAGTAAAACGTAGAAAAAACATATCTAAACCTCCCAAAACATCTATGATCCTTTGATCAACGAAAAACACATCTTTCTTGCATCTACGCATCTTAAAAACATGATCTAAACTTTACGAATCATAATCGAGATCATAGGAAGAGTCTCTTACTTGATTGCAGCCAAAAACCAGATTCAAAGCCTCCAAAAGTCTGTTGCACTCCCCACAAACTGGTATCCAAACGGTGCTCTCCTCACAACTGTTCCAAATCTCTCATCCGATCTGAAAACGATTAAGCTTTCCTTCAGTTAATTGGAGAACTCTTCTTGCCCTTTTCTCTTCTCAAAAATTGCGCAGAGAAGGAGGCACAAGCTATTTCTGATTAGTGTTTAGGTTTAGGGAATTATCTGTGTTAATTTTGCTTAAATACAATTCCCAATTAAACCCATTTTCCTTAATTGCCCTTAATTACCAAAAATCAGAAATTCCCTTAATTATATGTACGTAATTCGAAAATCATATATAAATAATTAATGAAATACTTAACTCCAATAAAAGAAAATAAATACTAATATTTCGTTTTCGCAAAATGACACGTCTGCCCTTTCCCGAAAATCGGAGTATTACATTCATGCCCCCTTAAAAGGAGTTTCGTCCTCGACACTAGAACATACCTGGTAGATCAACAAACTCTTGGAATTCACTGATCATGTCATCTTCAACTTCCCAAGTTGCCTCCTCGGGTGAATGATTGCTCCACTGAACCAAAACCAATGGGATCATCCGCTTAATCATCTTTTCCTTCCGGTCCAAAATCTTGATCGGTCTCTCATCATAAGCAAGATTGTCTTGTAGAATTTACGGATCAATTGTAGTTTCAACATCATTCTTCGTCGACACTTCTTCAACATTGAAACGTGAAAAACACTATGGACTCTTGACATGGATTCCGGTAACTGAGCTTATAAGCCAACGGTCCAATCCTTTCCGAGAATTTCAAATGGTCCAACATACCTTGGACTTAGCTTTCTTTTTGTCCAAAGCGTTTCCTCCCTTCATCGGTGAAGCTCATAGTACACTCTATAACCGACTTCAAACTCAAGCGGTCTTCTTCTAACGTCTCGCCCAACTCTTCGCCGCCTTGAGTCGCCTTCAGGTTCTTCTTAACCAACTGAACCCTTTCCTTTTCTTGTTCAACCAATTCCATCCCTGTGATCTGCCTTTCCCGACTTCATCCCAAAACAAATGCGGCGTTCGACATCTTCTCCCATACAAAGCTTCAAACGGTGGCATGCCTACGCTTGCATGATAACCGTTGTTGTAGGCAAACTCTGCTACCGTAGGTAATCATCCCATGATCCACCTACTTCCAAAACACAAGCTCTCAAAGATGTCCTCGAGTATTTGGATGGTCCTCTCAGGATTGTCCATCTGTCTGAGGATGAAAAGCCGTACTCAAATCCAACTTGGTTCCAAAAGCTTCTTGTAAACTCTTCCAAAACCGACTGACGAACCTCGAGTCACGATCCGAAACTATCGAGATAGGAACTCCGTGTAACTTCACTATATTATCTAGATATAGTGTTGTCATCTTCTTCAAAGGCATATCAACCTTATCTGGTAAGAAATGGGCAGATTTAGTCAATCTATCCACAATTACCCAAATTGCATCATGTCCTCCTTTAGTCTTCGGTAAACCGGTGATGAAATCCATCGTGATCTTATCCCATTTCCATTCAGGGATATCCAATGGCTTAATCATTCCTCCTGGTCTCCTATGCTCGGCCTTTACTTTCTGACAAATGTCACACTCTGCTACGAACTTAGCTATTTCCAACTTCATCGAGGGCCACCAAAACCTTTCTTTCAAGTCCCGATACATCTTAGTAGCACCTAGATGAACTGCAAAAGCTATCCTATGTGGCTCTTCCATAACTCTCTATCTTAAGTCGCCAACATTAGGCACACACAGGCGATCCTGGTACCAAAGGTTTCCATTCTTGTCCAAGACATAACCCATTGTAGGCTTCTCTCTAGCAACTCGCTTCAAATCAACCAAAGCTGGGTCTTCATCTTGCTTCTCCCGAATATCATTCATCAATTCCGATCTGGCTAACAATGGTGCCACAAACTGTCGATCCTCAATCTGATCAAACCTGCTGATTTCCAGCCTATCTAACCTTTCTACCACATCTTCGATGCTCGAAACTGCAAACACTGGTTTCCTGCTCAAAGCATCAGCCACTACATTGGCTTTGCCTGGATGGTACTGAATATCCAAATCATAGTCCTTCACGAACTCTATCCATCTTCTCTGTCTCATGTTCAGATTCTCTTGAGTGAAGAAATACTTTAAACTTTTGTGGTCGGTGAAGATCCTTGCCTTAACTCCGTATAAGTAGTGCCTCCAAATCTTTAATTCAAACACTACTGCTGTCAACTCTAAGTCGTGTGTCGGGTAGTTCTTCTCATGCACCTTCAACTGCCTAGATGCATAAGCAATCACTTTCCCTCCTTGCATCAATACACAACCTAAACCCTGCCCCAAAGCATCCGTGTAGACATCATAGTTATCAAAAATCTCCGAAACTGCCAAAACTGGGGCTGTAGTCAAATTCTTCTTCAACGTCTGAAAAGCTATTTCACACTCACTTGTCCATTCAAACATCACATTCTTCTACGTAAGCTTGGTGAGTGGGGTAGCTATTTTCGAAAAGTCTTGCACAAACTTCCTATAGTAGCCAGCCAATCCAAGAAAACTTCTTACTTCTGAAACCGTGGTAGGTCTAGGCCAATTCTCAACTGCCTGAATCTTGGCGGGATCAACTTGAATACCATCCCCAGAAACGACGTGACCCAAGAAACTGACTTTTTTCGACCAAAAGTCACACTTAGAGAACTTAGCAAACAACTGGTTCTTCTTCAAAGTATCCAACACTATCCCTAAGTGTTCCTCGTGTTCTTTCTCATCCTTAGAGTACACTAGGATGTCGTCTATGAACACTATCACGAACTTATCCAGGTAAGGCATGAAAACCAGCTGCATTAAATCCATAAATGCGGATGGAGCATTAGTGAGTCCAAAAGGCATAACTAAGAACTCATAACGACCGCACTCGTACTAAAAGCCGCCTTCGTACATCCGCCACCTTAATTTTCAATCGGTGATAACCGGACCTAAGGTCAATCTTAAAGAACACTTTCTTGCCCTGCAGAATCGTTAAACAAATCATCAATCCTCGGCAAAGGATACTTATTCTTGATGGTAAGGTAATTCAAATAGCTCAGAATCGATACACATCCTCATGCTACCATCTTTCTTCTTCACGAACAAAACAGGGGCTCCCAAGGTGAAGTATCTTGGGCTGAATTATATTCCTCTCGAGCATATCCTTAAGTCGTGCTTTTAATTCCTTCAACTCACCGGTGCCATTCTATAGGGTGCCTTGGCAACTGTGCCGCACCCGGTATTAACTTAATCTCAAACTCGATTTCCTATCCGGCATGTTTCCTGGTAACTCTTCTAAAACACCTCGGGATACTCCTCACTACTGAGGAGTTTCTTCTATCTTAGGCTTCACTTGTTCCACATCCATCTGCAGTACAACAAGTAGCCTTCACAACCTTTCTCGACAAGCTCTAATTGCCTTAATCAATGAAATTATCGGATGTCGCTTCTTGCTCGGCTTGTACACACTACCCTGATACGTCTTAACTGATTTCCCGAGTATCTTAAAAGACACTTTCTTCTCTCGGCAATCTAGGTGAACATAATTCTCGGATAGCCAATCTGTTTACGGTGATTTTTATGATTTATATTACATTATTTCGTAACAATGTCCTTTGTATTTTATTGATTTTTATAGAAAATTAAGTGTTTAATTGAATTATTAAAAGAATGATTGTGGGAATTATTGAAATGCAAAGTTGGGTTATTTACGTGATTTTATTAGTAATTATCTATTTATATATGGGATGTTACACTTTGCATGTTCTTATTATTTTGTAGGTACACAAACATATCATGGAATGAGTCAAAGAGCTGAAGGAGTTTCAAACAACATTTATTTGAAGATTAAATAGAAGGATAAAATAGGGATTATTTTTATATTTTGTTTAGGGTTTAGATTTTTCTTTTTCAAATAATAAGAGAAAAGAATAGTAATTATCCTATTCTCGAAAAAATAAGTATAAAAGGACGGGAGTCATGTGATGAAAAGGACGAAGAATTTTCTCTGGAAACAATTTTCGGCGCAGAACCCTAGAAATTTTGGTTCGGTCGACCGAACCCTTCCTCTCGGTCGACCGAGCATTATTATTTTTTTTATTTATTTATTTTGTATGGAATTAACGATGGTTAAAGGTCAAACAGCTTTGGAACAAGCTCAGAAACCGCTTCTCAGCGTCGTCTTGATTTCGACTTTTGGATTGTCTTGTGAGTTTAATAAAATTGTATCTTTTCTATGATTTTTATTGTTGTGCAATTTCAATTGATGAATGTGTTGCATATTTGATTGTTTAATAATTGATGAGAATTAATTGTTAAACCAAGATCACTATAGTCAAGATTAGATTTTTAATCTAATAACGATAGTCGTTAGCTTAGAAATCTAGGTTAAGTAGATCGAACAAATCTCACACCTTGTTAGTCAAAGCGTTAATCTTTTGAATCGGTAGATGAAAGAGATTAATAGGAGAATTTTCTAAGACATTAGAAATTCAAACCCACGATAGGTGAATCACAATTTTCGTTAAATCATCACAAGATAATCTTAGAGAAGAAAATGAGGGCTGCGGGATCGGTGGATCATTGCTTGTTCATCGTTAGATTAATTGAAAAAAAATCAGTTGTGCTGATTTTCGTTATCACCGTAGTAATCGTAACAATTTTATAAGTTTTATTGTATTTTTAGAATCATCTTCGTTAATCCGGTTCGCAACTATTTTAATCGGCTTTGGATTTGAGATCCTCTCGTCCAGCTTTATTTTCTATTGTTTTCTTTACTAGGTTCATTTTGTTTCATTTTAATTGTAGTTTTTCAATTGTTAAGTGTAGGACATTTTTATTTTTTTCCTTATAATTCCAAAGTGATAATAATAATAATCGTGACAAATTTAGAACAATTGATTAGAACTAGACAAAGTCCGATTCCTCGTGGATGACCCGTCGAGCCACTGCATTACTAAACTTTGCACTTGGGGTTAGACTGGATTATAAATTTAAAACTTAAAATTCCCAACAAGTTTTTGGCGCCGTTGCCGGGGAATCGGTATGGTTGTCTAGTTTTTTTTCGTTACTAGTTTTTCGTAGGTAGGTGCCCTTAGTGTTTCTGTTTACGTAAAAAAAAAAAAAAAATTAGTTCCGTCGACCGAACCTGACCGCTCGGTCGACCGAGAGCTATTTTTTTTTCTTTTCTCTGTTTATGCTCTGTATTAGTCTTACAGTATTCTGTTTCTGTTTTATTTATGTTTTTTTTCGAACCTGTTTCGAGTCTGTTTTAGTTCAGTTTTTATTTATTGAGTCTAATTATAGGATTATACTTTAAGGTTACTAATTGTTTATTATTGTTTTTGTCTTGCATAAAAAAAATAAAAAAAAATAAAAAATAAAAAATAAAAAACTCGTAGCAATTCGTGCGGGCAACTTGATTTTGGTTGTGGTTTATGCAAACTCGAAGTCAGAAAGGCCCACTGCTTTACACCCCTGACCTCGAACGAACCATAGTCGACCAAGCAGTGAAGAGTCCGTCCCCGCAGTCGCCTGCACGAAAGGAACACGGCCAATCAAAATTTTGAGGAAAATTTCGAGCAAAATCTAACAGAGGAGATTGAAGAAATCGTCATCATGGCTGCGAATAATAGACGCACGTTGGCTGACTACGCCATGCCTGGTGAAGTCAAAGTCAACCCAGCTGTCATTTTGCCAGCTATTAATGCTCCAACCTTTGAACTCAAACCAGGTCTTATTCAAATGATGCAACACGCATCTATCTTTCACGGGCTTCAATCTGAGAATCCTCACACTCACGTACACACATTTTTAGAAATATGTGGTACAACTCGCTTACAAGAGGTTAATGAGGATGCAATTAAATTGAAATTGTTTCCGTTTTCCTTAAAAGGGGAGGCGAAAGAGTGGTATAGCTCTCTGCCTGCTGAGTCATTACAACCTGGGCTGAACTCGAGCATGAGTTCCTGAGTCAATATTTCCCACCCTCAAAAACGGCCCAGTGCATGAGTGAAATCTTCACATTTTCCCAAAGGGAAAATGAATCTTTCTTTGACTCTTGGAAGAGATTTAAGGCTCTCCTGTGGAAATGCCCTCATCATGGTTTAGACTTGCAGAGGCAAGTCAACACTTTCTTCAGTGGATTGACCGAACTCACCAAGGGTATGGTCAACAGTTCATCAGGAGGGGCATTTTTTAATACATGCCCTAAGATCACATAGTACTCTTTTAAACAAAAATCCTCCAATTTCACATGGAATTGTAAAACTACCAGATCTTTAAGTTTAGGAGGTAATTTATGTCAGTAAAATTGCGTAACATTCTTCATTAAGGCAAATATTCTCACATTCTTCTAACTTTTCTTGTTCGATAGAATATCTTTCAGAAACTTCCCATAGGCAGGCATATTAACTAGAGCTTCAATAACAGGGATATTAACATGAAGATGACGAAAAGTATCGAGGAAACGAGCATACTTCTTATCAGTTTTTATCTTTTTAATTTGATCTTTAGGTGGGTAAGGTAAAGATTCCAAATCTATAACCTTTGGTTCTGAAGTTATTTTCTCTTTTCCTTTTTCCTTAAATCTTTGAGCATTACTTGGTTGCCATGTTTCATTATCATACGATCTTTTCTTTGAAACATCTTCAGATCAATTTTTCCCTTCGGTTATTGGCAAATCTTTCTTCTTTTCTTCAATATTGTTTTCTAACATGTTCCTTAAATAAGGTTCTTAGGTCTTTATCCATTGGATCTTTTAAAATCCTAGGACTTTAACCCATTCCTCATTCTTACTTTCAGTTTCAACATTACTATTTTGTCTTAAGAAATTTTCAATAATTTCTTCTTCCTCATCAAGAAATTCAAGTTCGTTTTTTCCTTTATATAGTTACCATTTAAATCATTTTCTACTTCATTATTTCTAGAATTTTCTCGCTTCAGTATTCCCACGAGTTTTCTACTGCAGTAACAAATGCTTCACCTCTCTCGGTTTCTTTCAAGATACTTGGTAATCCTCCTGGAGGTCTACTGTTTTTACGTTCTCCTTCTCTACTCAAGTGATCTTCCATATTTCGAATTGATGCTTCTATAGTTCTCATTCTGGTATCATGTCCACTCATGGATGTTTTCAACGTATTCATATCCTTAGTGACTGTACCTATAGAAGTCATCATTGTTTCCATATTTTGAGCTTTAGTATATACTACACCCATCATATTTTCCATTAGTTTCTCCCATTTATCAATTCCTTCAGGTTGAGTTGAACTTTGGGTGACTGGTATGCTTTGAGTAGTTTGTTGTGGATACGATCTAGGTAATGATTGTAAATTCTGATTAGAGGTATCTCCCTGATAAACTTGATTATTAGACGAATTCATATACTGAATTGGATACGGTGGTTGTCCTTGCTTACTAGGGTTTTCAGACCAACGAAAAGTAGGGTGATCTCTTTTAATTGCATTAAAAGAGTTTGAATACGCGCTGTTCAAATTCCTATGCTGTTGAAGAAAACTTACCTCTTCCCTTGAATAGCCTTTAACTTCTGGTTCTTCTATTCCTAACGACACATTATCATGATTCGAGTATTCATTTGTTATGATAGTTTCGAGTTATTCTTCTTGGCTTGTAGGCCGTCAAATTTCCTACTCAAATTCTCCAAGTGTGCTAGAACTTCCGTATTCGATGAACATTCTCCTCAGAAAGGCTACTTTTCTGGTGCTAGAACCGGTTTCCCACATTCGATTATTTTTGGAAATCTTTTCAATAGCATTGTAAACTACTTGGGCTTCACTCATCATTAAAGAACCACCACATGCATGATCTACATCTGCACGTGAGTCTTTCCTTAGTTTACGACAGAAAAGTTGGATTTGCATATCTAAGGAATAACCATGATCGGGACAAGCTCTTAATAGCTTCTTAAATCTTTCCCAAGCATTCCCGAGCGTCTCTTCAGATCCTTCTCTAAAGTTAGCAATCTCGACCTTTAATTCCAAGTTTCTACCAGGAGTAAAATACTGCTTTAAGAACTCGGTTTGAATCTCCTCCCAACTAGTCAATGAATGATGTGGGAGTGACATAAACCAATCTCGTGCTCTTCCTTTTAAAGAAAAAGGAAACATAGACATCCTTGTTAATTCACGATGAGCACCCTGACTTTTGGCTGTATTACACAATTCTTCGAAAAGATAGAGGTGATGATGCGGATCTTCATCATCATCTCCTAGAAATTGGGCGCTTGTGTCAATTAAACCAAAAAGATGAGATTTAATTTTGAAATTGTTCGCTCCTTCATTAGGTAAAAGAATAGGATTATTAGTCTGATTTCTCCTTACGGTTTGATCACAGATAGGTCTCGGGTTTGGTATGTTAGGATTATTACGATTATTTTGGTTCCGATTCTGATTATTTCTATTATTAGGATTCTGGTTATTTGGTATTGGTAGATTCTGATTAAGGTTTTGTCCATGTCCTTGGGCATGAAAAATCCCTTGTTCAGGTGTTTCATCACTAGTTTCGGCCATTCTCTTTTCTCGATTTGACGATGATTCGTCAGGATTTCCCTTACTAGTATGACCACGTTTACTCTCTACTCTTAACTGCCTTTCGTAAGTGTTTATGTCAGGCTTATAAGGAGTGAGTGGGGCCTTACCGCTTCTGGTCATCAACTATCGAAAAAAGAAAATAACACGAAATTGATAGTAGTAAAAATTGGTAACATACTTATAAGGTAGTTACCGACGAAAAAATAAAAAAGAAATGTGATAAGAAGAGTGTTGACTTATCCTCGAGAATTTTGAGCCAATACAAGTAGTAACCATAGACACAATGAATTAGCGTCGTTCCCCGGCAACGGCGCCAGAAAGCTGACGAGACCTTTACTAGTGCTATTACAATCCTTAACCGGCAAAGCAGTACCGGGTCAAATTGTAGCTTAATATGTGTGAGTCGTGTCGAATCCTCGTGGAACAAAATGTAATTCAGAGTGTGGTTAAACACCAAGAAGCTGTTATTAACTCAATCTAAGTCACAGTTTTTCCTTTTCCTTTTAGTAACCGTAAAACAAGAAATAAATGCATAAAACTAAAATGTATATATATAGATACATAAATATATATATATAAATATATAGAAATACATATATATATATATAGATATAAATATATATAGGTACCAATACAATATATAAGATATAAATACTAGTAATATTATTAGAAACTAGCCAAGAATATGTCACTGAATCAGTATCTCTTTTTAGTAGAAATAGATGTGCTTGATCTTTCCTTATTTTAAGGTTAATCAATTATATATAAACCGGTGTACTCCTAAGCTAGACAACTCCTCCTCACACGAGCGTATGAAATTGTCATACGTCAAAAGTCCTCTGTCTAATGTCATCCTCAAGCTCGGGAACTCCGTTTTGTCATACGGCCGGTATTTTGAGTATTGCTCAATTAAACAGTGATTTTAACGTGATAATATCTTCACCCAATTTTCAATAAGATTTGTTTTTCTAGGACAAATCGCTTCGGTAGGAAATAGGATTCCATTTGTCAGCGCCATTTTTACCTCCGGTCTTTCTATTCATGATCGCGTATCCTAACTTCTCTCGGTCGGGTTCATCATTAGGTTACGATTCTTATTAAATAGAGTAGCTAATTCAATTTTAACTTTTCATTAAGCGCAAATAGAAAGAGATTCATTATAATCGATTTTAATTCAATTTTAACATAGTCATCATCTATTTCCCTGGGAAAAATGCCACTTTATGGTAGACGAAGGAATAGTTCTTGGACACAAGATATCAGAAAGAGGAATGGAAGTAGATAGGGCAAAATTTGAAGCTATAGAGAAGATGAATTTCCCTAAAAATGTGCGTGAAGTAAGAGGTTTCCTTGGACATGTTGGTTTTTATAGGAGGTTCATTAAGGATTTTTCCAAGATAGCCAAGCCCCTTTCCACTTTACTTAGAGGAGATGTTGCTTTCAATCTTGATGACAGTTGCAAGCATGCGTTTGATGAGCCTAAAAGTCAACTGATTTCCGCCCCGATCCTTATCTCTCCTAACTGGAACCTACCCTTTGAACTCATGTGCGATGCATCCAACTACGCTGTTGGTGCAGTCTTAGGTCTGCGAGTTAAGGGAAAATTCCAGCCCATCTCTTACGCCAGTCACACACTGAACCCCACACAAGTAAACTACACAACCACTGAAAAGGAATTATTGGCTGTAGTCTTTGCTATGGACAAATTTCGTAGTTACTTGTTGGGCGCCGTAATGATCGCTTGGGTCGACCACGCCGCTCAAGCGCTATCTTATGACTAAGAAAGATGCTAAACCGTGCTTACTACGTTGGATACTGATCCTGCAAGAATTTGATGTTCAAATTAAGGATAAAAAGGGCAGTGAAAACGTAGTAGCCGATCATGTTTCTAGAATGAAGAATGAAGAAGAGAAAGAGCCTGAAGAAATAGACCTTTACTTTCCTCTCGAGCATATTATGCGTATAGAAGAGTGCACTCCTGATATTCCGTGGTATGCCTCTATCATCAACTACATGCATTCCCAGTATTTAAATCCAGAATTTTCATATCAGGAGAAAAAGAAATTTTTCTCTGATTTGAAAACCTACGTGTGGGATGAACCTTACCTTTTCAAAATCTGTAAAGATGGATTGTTGAGAAGATGTGTCCCCGAATCATAGCAACGAAATATCATTGAACAGTGCCACAGTGGACCTACTGGTGGCCACTTTGGTCCCTGGAAAACCGTTGCTAAAATCTTTCAGTCCGGGTTTTATTGGCCCACGATCTTCAAGGATTCAGAAGCCTTCTGCAAGGTTTGTGATAGATGCCAACGGACCGGAGCTCTAACTAGGCATTTTGACATCCCATTGAAGCCCATTTTAGAATGTGAGGTCTTTGATGTATGGGGTATTGATTTTATGGGCCCGTTTCCATCTTCCTGTGGAAACAAATACATCCTAGTCTGTGTTGACTACGTATCAAAATGGGTGGAGGCTCAAGCCACTTCTCGCAATGACCACAAAACGGTCATGAGCTTTCTTAAGAAAAACATCTTCGTGAGATTTGGATGTCCCCGTGCCTTAATCAGTGATGAGGGAACGCACTTCTGCAACCGGCCACTAGAAAAAGTTCTTGAGAAATATGGTGTCCGGCACAAAATTGGCACACCATATCATCCTATGACTAGTGGCCAGGCCGAGAGAAGTAATTAGAGTTTAAAAAAGATCCTGGAAAAAGTTGTGAACAGTCATAGGAAGGATTGGAGTCTCAAACTGGATGATGTGCTATGGGCATACCGTACTGCCTATAAAACCCCCATGGGTACATCACCCTATCAGATGGTGTATGGAAAACCCTGCCACTTGCCAGTCGAATTAGAGCATAAAGCGTATTGGGCCATAAAGTTCTTGAACTTTAACACCCAGTCATGTGGTGAACATCGACTGATGCAGTTGCATGAATTGGATGAGTTTCGACTCCAAGCATATGAAAGCTCTAGAATTAGCAAGGAGAGAACGAAGCTGCTCCATGATGCTAAAATTAAGAAACGAGAGTTTAAGGTGGGTGAATTAGTCTTGTTGTATAACTCCAGGTTACATTTATTTCCTGGAAAGCTGAGGACCAGATGGTCCGGCCCATTTGAAATTCTTACTGTCTTTTCGAGTGGAGTAGTGGAGTTGAAAGGGCATAACGATGAACCCTTCAAGGTTAATGGCCAAAGGCTGAAACACTACATAGGTCAACCTAAAGAAAAGCCTATGGTTATTTACCTTAAGGATGTCAGAGGTTGTGAAGCAAGCGAAGTTTGTAGGCTGGATGAAACTTTGGCCGACATGTTTGGTTTAGATGAAGATGCTTCAACCCTTATCAACAATGGCCCGTCTATTCCAGAGAAGGAAGCTGAGATTGATCCAGAACAGATTAGAAAACCAAGTGTCAAGAAGGAGAATGCAAAGAAGAAACCTGAGAAGAAGAAGAAGGCAAAGGTTAGAACGATCTGGATGACTAAAACACAAGAAATTTCCGCGTTCGTAACTTGTTGCTGCTGTGGCCACACGAATGATCAGAGCTTGCACGAAGTAATGGCCGGAAGGAAAGTTAAATGGCCTGACCCGGGCTAAATAAAAATATTGTCGAGCCAACGACATAAAACAAAAGCGCCACTAGGGGGCAGCCTAGCTATATAACTATATATTTTTTTAGTCACTCTCAACGTTACGTATGTCTATGGTTTTGTGTGTCTTAGTGTTTAGTCTAATAAATATGTTGTGTGAATATGCTTCAGTTCAGCTGTGTTTTGACATGGAATACGGATGTCCCCCGCATGAGCTCCCATTCATTAATAGAATTCGCCACATCAATCTAGATGATGGGCCTGGAGGAACACTTATCCTTGACGTTGATTACCATATCATCACACGCATCAGGACCATTACTTATGTTGTCATTGTCCCGCACACTGTGGGTGGTGGAGAGTTCAGTACTGAGGACCTTCAACGTGCGTTAAGATGGCCATATATGATTCTGAATGACCCGATGCTTACTGATTTGTTGCTGGTACTCCGTGATGAACATTTTAAAGTAGTAGATGTTGCGGGAGAGGACTGGAACTTGCAAAATGAATATGACCTCCCTCCTGCAATTGACATGCTTCGCCTAATCCGGATTGTGGATTGGGGCGACATCTATGAAGTTTAGCTTGGCCTAGTATTTGTGTTTCTATTTTCTTCGTGTATCCCAGTATTCTTTGCATTATTAGTATAAGTGCATCGCATTTTGTGGCATTGTGTTTCTATGTCTGTCTCTTGTCATTCTGTTGCATCTAGCCCTGCTACTTTATAGTCTCCTCTATCGTTACTTTCGCGCGACATGTTATATTCCCTGTGTCCCCGAGATATTGCCATGTTTCTCAAGTAGTGCGTGTACATTTATAGTCGTTTGTCAAGCTAGAATTGAAGTCGTTGCTGAAAAAGGACTACATATGACATCTCGAACGTTGGCCTCTTCATGCTCATGTCTGACCCACGGGTCGATTATCTATCCCACTTCAGCCACTCTTCGCATCATTACCAAATCAGCTAAGTACTTTATCTCTTCTTAAATTCTGCACAACATGAGGACATGTTGTTATTTAAGTGTGGGGGAGGGGTTGGTTGTACCTACAAATGTGCTTAATTTATTATGCTTATCTTTTCTATGAAAAAAATTTTAACGTCCCGAGCATGATTTCATTTTGGCTTACTCACTTGTTATATTCTCGTACTTGTGTTGAGTTGACTAGTATTTCAGCATAGAACTTTGATAAATAAGCCTTTGCTCGAATTTTTTTCACATAAGCCTCCCCAATGACGAGCTGAACTTAGGAAACTGTACCCAATTAAACCGATAATGCTTGATTCTGGTTATAAGACCATTCGCTTAGTGCGAATGAAAATGTCATGAAAATTGTAATATGTGCGTAGTTGGAATTGAAAGTAGGAAGTATCGTGAATATACCAAAGCCTGAATGTGATATGGAAAGAAATAGCGAAATGTAATAAATAAATAAATAAACGCTTATCGCCTAGAATCCAATATCATAACCTACCTCGGCTGGGGCTTGGCCTGGTATTCGGATAATGGGAAAAGTGTCCTTAGGGGTGACTGCTCTTCGGTGGGTTGGTGCTACACCTAAGGTAGATAAGATAAGTTAAGTTGTGATGGAAGTCAACAAGGTCACCATGCCTGAGACGGAAGTATCGACTTTCCCATGAAAAAAAAAATTCGAGACTAAGAGCAAAAGGAAACATCAAAATGATGTAAAATAAGAATGTCTTAGTCTCAATAATAATAATAATAATGAGAACATTGATATATTTTCCACATATCCCCAAAGATAGGCCAAGGTATATGTTGTAGGGAATATCCTCCGTACAATCGAAAAAGATTTCAAAAACGCATGTATTACTCTAGTCATGATGTGAGTAGTTTTGTAGGGCGTATGTATAATCAGAATAATTCATTATCTGTCTTAAATGGGTACTTGTTGGTTAACTTGAATTTAATCGTCAAGTGTGGAATCAGTGGAAGTTGAAGGAGGCTTGCACACAACACACATTCGAATAATCGCTTATTACATTGGATGTATGTTATTGATGCTAGTCGACCGGTTGTGATTTGAAATATGGGACTTTATGTGGTTCGATGCATAAGTAAGTCTATGTTTTCTCTTTTGTCTTGCTCGGGACGAGCAAAAGCTAAGTGTGGGGGAGTTGTTTACGGTGATTTTTATGATTTATATTACATTATTTTGTAACAATGTCCTTTGTATTTTATTGATTTTTATAGAAAATTAAGTGTTTAATTGAATTATTAAAAGAATGATTGTGGGAATTATTGAAATGCAAAGTTGGGTTATTTACGTGATTTTATTAGTAATTATCTATTTATATATGGGATGTTACACTTTGCATGTTCTTATTATTTTGTAGGTACACAAACATATCATGGAATGAGTCAAAGAGCTGAAGGAGTTTCAAACAACATTTATTTGAAGATTAAATGAATGATAAAATAGGGATTATCTTTATTTTTATATTTTGTTTAGGGTTTAGATTTTTCTTTTCAAATAATAAGAGAAAAGAATAGTAATTATCCTATTCTCGAAAAAATAAGTATAAAAGGACGGGAGTCATGATGAAAAGGACGAAGAATTTTCTCTGGAAACAATTTTCGGCGCAGAACCCTAGAAATTTTGGTTCGGTCGACCGAACCCTTCCTCTCGGTCGACCGAGCATTATTTTTTTTTTTTAATTTTGTCTGGAATTAACGATGGTTAAAGGCTGAAGCAGTTTGGAACAAGCTCTGTGAAACCGTTCTCAGCAGCGTCTTGATTTCGACTTTTGGATTGTCTTGTGAGTTTAATAAAATTGTATCTTTTCTATGATTTTTATTGTTGTGCAATTTCAATTGATGAATGTGTTGCATATTTGACTGTTTAATAATTGATGAGAATTAATTGTTAAACCAAGATCACCATAGTCAAGATTAGATTTTTAATCTAATAACGATAGCCGTTAGGTTAGAGATCTAGGTTGCGAGACTGAACAAATCTCACACCTTGTTAGTCAAAGCGTTAATCTTTTGAATCGATAGATGAAAGAGATTAATAGGAGAATTTTCTAAGACATTAGAAATTCATACCCACGATAGGTGAATCACAATTTTCGTTAAATCATCACAAGATAACCTTAGAGAAGAAAATGAAGGATGCGGGATCGGTGGATCATTGCTTGTTCATCGTTAGATTAATTGAAAAAAAATCATTTGTGCTGATTTTCGTTCTCACCGTAGTAATCGTAACAATTTTATAAGTTTTATTGTATTTTTAGAATCATCTTCGTTAATCCGGTTCAGAACTATTTTAATCGGCTTTGGATTTGATCCTCTGTCCCAGCTTTATTTTCTATTGTTTTCTTTACTAGGTTCATTTTGTTTCATTTTAATTGTAGTTTTTCAATTGTTAAGTGTAGGACATTTTTATTTTTTTCCTTATAATTCCAGTGATAATAATAATAACTGTGACAAATTTAGAACAATTGATTAGAACTAGACAAAGTCCGATTCCCTGTGGATGACCCGGTCGAGCCACTGCATTACTAAACTTTGCACTTGGGGTTAGACTGGATTATAAATTTAAAACTTAAAATTCCCAACACAATCTATTCCAAAATCACATCAAAATCTGAAAAGTCTAAAATTGTGAAGTCGCCCTTGCATCGATAAGATCCAACTCAAACTTCCACTTGAGGTATCATCCTAGTTACCTTTGTTACCTTCCCTAACGGTGTAGTTATCTCCAAGGTGTTTCTTAAAGGTTTCGAGGGTAAACTCAACTTCTTAGCTATCTTGGTCGACACAAAGGTGTTAGACGCTCCCGTATCGAACAAAGCTCTGACCATTAATTATCTAACATTATCGTACCTAAGGTGCATATTCATTCATTTAAATAAAATTACAGCATGAATTACCGTGCTATAAAAATATCTTAATAAAATAAATTAACAACAATAAGGTACCTGAGATAACATCATTCTATGGTTATGCATCCTTAGGGTCAGCTACAAAAACTCGAACTGGTCGGCTCGGGCCGCTTCTCCCGTTTCCTTGGCTCGAACTGCCCTTGTTTCCTCTGTTTGGACACGCTCCAGAAAAGTGTCCTGGCTCTCCGCAAACGTAGCAACCATTAGTATTTTGCCTGCACTCCCCTGAATGATTTCTATTGCACTTAGGGCAAAGTGGTGCTCCGTTTGGAGGTTTACTCGCTGCAGGGGCTATTGTCTTCTTCAAATTCTGTTGCGGTGCTCCCCGGTTATTACCTTGGCTTGTTCCAAAATTCCTCTTGTTCCCAATAACAACTGGTGGCCTTCTTCCTGAAGGTCTCAACCTCCAAGGCTTTATTCAAGATCTCTGCCAGGTTCCTCGCTGTAAATCCCAGCATGCCAGACTCAATCTCATAGGCCAATCCTTCCTTGTAAAGGGCCATCTTCCTTTCTTCCACTTTCATCAGCTCAGGGTAAAACCTTCCCAACTTATTGAACTTATTGGTGTACTAAGATACTGTCAAGTAGTTTCCTTGCTTGAGTTTCAAAAACTGACTTGCCTTGTCTGCTTGTACTGTTGCCGAGAAGTACTCGTTGTAAAACATAGCTTTGAAAGCTTCTCAGTCTGTTACTTTGCCATTGCTACTCTGTATCGCATCTATCCATGCTTCAGCTGCACCCAAAAGAAAATTAACTGCCAATTGTGTCATCTCAGTCTCATGCACATGTATATTCCTGCATGCCTTTTCGAAGCTTCTTATCCATTCCTCAGCCTTTGAATGTTCTACATTCCCATAGAAGTTTTCAACCCGATTCCTTCTCAATCTTGTATACCAATCCACACCGGTGCTTGCTCAAATGGCTGGTCTAACCGGTGGAACTGGTGGGTAAACCGGAGGGTAACCAAAAGGTACTTGTCACTTGCATCTTTGCTTTCTTTGGTAAGTTGGATTCGCTTGAGGTTCAGGCTGAAAAGGGTAGTATCCCTGATGGTAATTCTGGTGATACTATGGGGTTGGCTGAGGTTGTTGGAAACCAAAGGGTGGGTAACCAAAACCTTGCTGACGGTCTAAAAGCGGTGAAGGTGGTATGGTAGGTCGAGGGGTATGACCTACATGAGGTGGGTAGAAATTTTGCTGTTGTTAGTGAAACACCAATGGTGAGGGGTGGCTCGCTGGTGGTGGGTAAACGCTGGCTGGTGGAGGGTAGCTTACCGGTGGCGGTACAAAACCTGCTGGAACATCACTTACCAAAGTGAACTGAACTGAACTCCCCACATGCTATTATGGAGGTTGCTCCTGATGAGGTCGTGGTGACAAACCCTGTTGAGACCTTGGTGTGGGTGTCGCAGTGTGAGGAGGTGGTGACAAACTCCGCTGAGGTGGAAGAATCTGCCTCACAACACCGCCTCCTACTACCGGTGTAGGACTTTCCCGTCGAACTCTAGAAGTCTCTGTGCCTGCTCCAGTTCTCGTGAACACCATCCTGATGATCAAAAAAAACCAGAACTTTACTAAAAGATCTAGAGAAACTTATCTTAAAAGAAAGGAAGACGCTTCTCTCTGATACCAACTGTAACGCCCGTTCCCGGACACCGAGTCCTTATCCGGAAAAGGAACGTTCGGCACGTATAAAATAAAAATAAATTCACTTTATATGTAAGACTCTACTACGTCGTATCAAAAATAAGCAAACGGAAGTGAAAGACTCGGGTATGAAATATTCCAAACATCCAAGAATAAAAACATGAAATCTAAAGATGGAAATGTAACTTATTACATTCAAGGAAAAATACGAAATCCAAAAGAAACGTACGATATTCTCAAAAGAACGTAAAAGTACTACAAGTCTTGAAAGACCAAAAGTCTAACACAGTCTAATGAAGAATAATAAAAGAATAAAATCAAAGTCTTCAATGAGGCGTCTTCAAACGTCATCATCGAACTCCTCCTCGTAAACATTATCGACATGTTCGTCTTCTCACCCCCAAACACATAGAAAAACATGCATTTGAGATAAGTACAACGTACTTAGCAAGAAAGAGAAGCTATGACAACAATTATAGTTTATAAAGAAAATTAATTAAAAGTTTAGTTGTTTATGTATGACCGACTCAATCTAAGGTTCATTTCATGTCCATCAACATGAATTGACTAAACGTTTCTACTTAACTTATCTATGTTACAACCGCACTCAAGGGCACTACGCGTATCCACTTTTGGGACACTCTTGGCAACATATTAGTGGATCACACCAGTATCCACGAAGTCTAGAATAGGTAGACTCCAATAGTACGCGCGTCTCAGTGGAGTCCCTCCGTACTTAGGGTTTTTTTGACCTATGGAGTTCTTCCACCTTCCGAGGTAGCACACACATCGCGATATAAACTATTGCCTATCCAAGAGAGACATGTTGTTTAATCTTTTACTAGTCAAGTACGTATTTTATTAGGATGATTAACTAACCACCTAAGTGTTTTCAATTAATCTCCTCACCTTGACTACTCTCTTCCTGCACCACTGAACACACGCATAAAGCCTAGCAATTACACGTACATTGATGAATACTAATTCATCAAAGCACAAGCCTATCATGCTCTTCCGACGGATCCGAACTTCAACTCCCTTTAAGAGTACATTCGGTATTTTAACTGAACGAATCAGAAGCTCAATTCAGCCTTGTTTAGGTTTAAACAATGTTAACATATCATAATTAAGGGTTTAAAACTCAACAATATAGCTTAAACATCACTTATGTAAAAACAGGGGGGCAATGCGTGCGCATCCCTATGGAATGCGTACGCATTCCTAAGCTGAAAACCTGTTGAAAACTTTCTGTCCAAACAATGAGTGCGCATTGCCTACAATGCGTACGCATTACCTAACCAGAACTCCTCCTAAAACTCTCTGTTTGATCAATGCGTGCGCATTCCAATGAATGCGTACGCATTCAGCAACCAGAAACCAAAGCAGAACTCTCTGTCCAAGGAATGTGTGCGCGTTCTATTGAATGTGTATGCATTCAGCGTCCAGAAGCCGAACTGCAAAACCTATATCAGGAATGCGTGCGCATTGATAGGCAATGCGTACGCATCCTGCCTGCTGCCCTAAATCCTGAATTCGATCCTTAACGGTTTCTAATCCGTTTCTAACCAAATTCACATCGATTTCAACACAGTAAAATGTAGAAAAAACATATCTAAACCTCCCAAAACATCTATGATCCTTTGATCAACGAAAAACACATCTTTCTTGCATCTACGCATCTTAAAAACATAACTTTACGAATCATAATCGAGATCATAGGAAGAGTTTCTTACTTGATTGCAGCCAAAAACCATATTCAAAGCCTCCAAAAGTCTGTTGCACTCCCCACAAACTAGTATCCAAACGGTGCTCTCCTCACAACTGTTCCAAATCTCTCATCCGATCTGAAAACGATTAAGCTTTCCTTCAGTTAATTGGAGAACTCTTCTAGCCCTTTTCTCTTCTCAAAAATTGCGCAGAGAAGGAGGCACAAGCTGTTTCTGATTAGTGTTTAGGTTTAGGGAATTATCTTTGTTAATATTTCTTAAATACAATTCCCAATTAAACCCCTTTTCCTTAATTGCCCTTAATTACTAAAATCGAAATTCCCTTAATTATATATACATAATTCAAAATCATATATAAATAATTAATGAAATACTTAACTCCAATAAAAGAAAAGAAATACTAATATTTCGTTTTAATGACACGCTGCAGCGTAAATTGTCATCCCAATCCTTTATTTCATGCACTATAAAGATTCCGATTGGGATCATTGTGCAACTTGAACGTATCTGTAGGGACTTCACTGGGCTCGGAAGAAGGCAAGAGGAAGATGCATCTTATTTCTTGGGACAAGCTCGCTTTTCCCAAAGCAAATTGGTGGTTTGGGGTTCCGCCGCTAATGTAAATGAATTATGCTTTTCTTGCTAAACTGGCTTGGGAGTTTATTAGTAATAAGGACGCTCTGTGGGTAGAAGTCCTTCGTGCAAAGTATGGGGATATTTTTTTGCCATGTAAACAAGGAGCTTCCATCACTTGGAGAAGCATTCAATCGGCAGCTCACTTAATTAATGCAGGCCTTGACCCGTCCCATTCTGTCCCCCATTGGAAAGATCACCCTAAAGGGATGTATACGGTGAGCTCTGGCTATCATTTACAGCTTGAAGAGACCATTGTTGGCAAGGAGGAGAAAATATGGGAAGACATCTGGCGACTCAAAGGCCCAAGTCGTGGCAACCACTTTATATGGAACTTGTGTCACAATGCCTTACCAGTTAATGAGCTTCTTTACCATCGGCACGTGGCTAATTCTAGCATGTGTAATCTATGCGGAGAAGCGGAAGAATCAGCTTTACATGCGATACGAGACTGCCCATGGCCAAGAGCTATTTGGAGAAAATTCAATGATGAATCGACCAACATGGATTTCTTTCAATCGAATGAGCCCAAGGACTGGATACGATTCTCGTCTGACTCTTCTCATGAGATCTTTGAAATGGCGTTATGCGTGGAGAGAGATCGTGAGTGGTATTTGGAGATGGAGGAATTTGATCTCCTTCGGGGAACAACAAAATCGTCCACCCCCTCATGTCTTCATTGACCAAATGGTGGAACGAGCAAAAAATCTGAGATTGGCTTGGGACATATTCTGATGTAGTCTTTCAATTTTCCTACAAGTCTGTTGTTTTTCGTGCTTTTGCAGTTTGGAACATCTTGTACATGTTGATTTTTGTTGAGAAATAAATATTACAGATCGTTGTTAAAAAATAAAAAAAATAAAAAAAAATGACACGTCTGCTCTTTCCCGAAAATCGGAATATTACACACACCTCAAGGCTCAAACCTAATTTCTCCCCCATTAATCCCCAACCGCCGCCGGTTGTTGAATCTGAATTTCATCTCCGACGAGGCGACGACAAACTCCGCCGTGGTAAGATAATCGGTATCCTTTGATAATTGGTCTTTTCCTTTTTGAATATAGCACTTTTAACTTGTTGGACATTGTTGCATTTCTTACTGTCCCTGCTTAATGTATCAGTTAAGCTAAATTATCTAGTTCACTAAAGCTGCCCTCTTTGTAAGAACTAGTTAATATGCTGAAATTTGATGAAGCTTTTTCTTGCATCTTAAGAATAAGTCTGCATCGAGGGATGTTATTATGTTTTGCATTTTGATTCCCCATTACTTTTAACAGCGTGTTCTTGGAG
The DNA here is from genome assembly GCA_026214975.1 of Gentiana macrophylla. Taxonomy (NCBI): domain Eukaryota; kingdom Viridiplantae; phylum Streptophyta; class Magnoliopsida; order Gentianales; family Gentianaceae; genus Gentiana; species Gentiana macrophylla. The sequence goes on along the minus strand of CM047808.1, from coordinate 19,087,686 downwards.
AAATAAGAAACTGGATAAGGTAGTTGTAAATGTTTTTCCCCATTACTTTTGATATGGCAATGCATGTTCATGTGAACTAAATGTAACATGTGGATAATATAAGCTGCAACTGCAATGTTGCATTTCTCTGCGTATAATGTTTGAAAAACAAAACGAGTTCTTCAATTCTACCAATTTGGGAAACCTATAATTGTTACAAGTTGTTGGTAGGAAATTAATGTATTGCTGTCAATACCAGCTGCCACTGCATGCGGTACCAGTTACAATATGCAGTGACAGTAGCATATTGTATTGCTATTCATATTGGGTAGCTTGCACACATAAGCAAGTGGATCAATTATGTGTGTTCTTTCCTGCCATATAATATTGGGATTTTAACACTTTTGGTCCCTCATGTTTTAACTTTGTCTCAAAAGTAACCCTTATCTTTTTGAATGACACTTTTGGTCACCTAATTTTGTATCTTGTTTCAATTTTAGGACAATTACCCAATTAGCCGTCTAAATTAACGTCGACTAAACGTTTAATCCAACTTGACAGCCACAATATGCTTTCATATCTCATCTAAACGATTAAAAATCGACATTCCCTTCGTTCCTCTTTCAAATCCCTAATTTCTTTCCCTCAAATTGACACCAACTGCGCCTCAAAAAAATATGTACAATGTGGGATTTGAAAGAGAAATGAGGGGAATGTCGATTTTTAATCGTTTAGATGGTATATGAAAGCATATGCGGCTTTAAGGTTGGATCAAACGTTTAGTCGACGTGAACTACTTATATAGACGTCTAATTGGGTAATTGTCCAAAAATTGAAACAAAATGTAAAGTTAGGAGACTAAAAGTGTCATTCCGAAAGATATGGGTTACTTTTGAAAAAAAGATTAAACACGAGGAACGAAAAGTGTCAAAATCCCATATAATATTCCTAAGCATCAGCGTCTGTAATTGATTTCGTTTGCTGTTGGCCCTACAAACAAAACCAGATTGCATCAGCTCAAACCTTCCAACTTGATCTTTAACTTTTGCAATTGGTTATTTTCTTAGGTTTGGGAATAAGTAGTCTAGCTCACAATTTTTTTGTTTGGAGTGCTTATTTTTATATTATATGTTTATCATTAAATGTAACTTTTTCATACTAGTTTCTAATTGTTAAATGGGCAGGTTTAATCATTTCAGGTTTTACATATCAGGTTTTTTTACAGCTAATTATGCCGATTCACAAAGGTTGGATGAAAATAGAAAATAGGTTGTCACGTGAATTAATTCTGGACAGGACTGCAAACTTTCATAGAGCATGCAAAGAATTTCACCAACTCAGTAGGTCAAATGTTTGAATGGATATATGCATATGCCGTAATGCCGAATACGGTTTATGCCCACGTCCATGATCGATAAAGGAATTGAGCAATCATATACAACATGGTTTTATCACGTTGAAACTTTATCGCACGAACAAACATCCAAATATATCCAAGAATCAGATGACGAGATGTCTGCCGTAGTAAATTAGATCATATTTTGCCCATAGGATCTAAGTTACCGACTTCATATTTTGCCCGAAGAAATTAGATCATATTTTGCCGTTGGTAGTTTGACGTTGTTTGTTTGAAAATAAAATATATCTTTTAAAAAAAAACAAAAAAAAATGTGCATGCGCTACAGAGAATTAAAACGGATAGGTGTGATGGATTCATTTAGTAACTCCTTTTACCACTTTACACCTATAGAATTTTACATTATAAGTTTAACCCTTAGATTGAACTGAGTGTCACGTCGTAAAAACTATCTTTTGACGGAAACTTCTTGTGTGGTTAGAGATTTTAGAATGAAGTGACCGGTGGGTTGATCAGAACCACAGATTAGATGTTAGATGTAAACTGTGTGGCCCTGATCAACCCTCCGGTCACTTCGGTGCATGTGGAGATACTAGGAAAAATAATCGTGATACAGAGAGTAATTTTAAAGGTGTCGAAAGCAAGTGTAGTGCCATTTTTATGGTGTCGATAGAAACCTAAAACATTACACCTGTATCAAATACTCCATCTGTCCCATTTTATTAGTCTCGTTTGACTTTCCACACAGATTAAGAAAAGTGTAGTTAATGCTTTAAATCTTATTAAATGAACTAATTTTTTTATACTTATGCCCTTTAAGTAGTTGTTGGAGTATTTAATACTACACATTTTTTATTGTAAATATTGTAAATAGGAAAGGGCATTTGAAGAAATTTAACGATAAATACACAAAATTAACACTTATTTTGGGACAAATAAAAAAAACGTGGACAAATAAAATGGAACGGAGGGAGCAAAACAGATGCACTAATATATACTCCCGCCGTCATAATTTGTTTGGACATTTTGGAACTCACAATGTTTAAGGAGATATCAATTAATAGGTTGTCTAGTCATTTAAAACTTGACTAATTTACATTTTTATCCTTTTTATATGTAGCACAATTTTCACTCTATAAAATACATTGAGGCAATTTAGGCAATTAAAGCAAAAAATTTGAGTCTAATTAGAGTTATAACACTTATCTATATCTATATCTATATATATTTGAAAGGATGATTTAACCCGATTACCCGGAAATAAGAACCAAACCCGTAAAATAAACCGATGTATACCCGTTCTTATCAACATGTGCATCCTTTGTACAACTCATTTCCTAAATTCGTGCAACCACTCCAAAAAATCTCGACGAAAGCCTTATGAAATATCAAAATCAAGATCGCTTCTAACAATCTCAATTGAAAATCACCACTCAAATTTCAAATCCTTTTATAGTTTGTATTTTCGTGATCACATCATATCTCAAACAAACCCCATGGATAATCAGTCTTCCAAGATTTATACACTTATTCCTCCGAAATGTTATTGCTCATTAGTTAAAGAGGTAAAATTTACAAAGAATTTATCATTTTGGTCGATCGATATGATTTAAAATCATGATTTGCCTTAAATCAGATTTCTTTTTTCATCTAAAGTAATTTCAGAGTTTTTTTTTTTTTTTTTTTCATGTTGTCCCATTATCTTTTGTCCTACTTGATGACTGAATGCTACATTCTTCTGATTCATGACTTCATATTAGCTAATGCTTTGCCTTTGGCAATGAATATTGATGCAAAATGATATGCATTTCTTATTCAACGTGTAAAGAAGTTTTCATTTTTTGTTGTCTTTATGTCATAACATGCACCAATTTTCATCAAATTTGTAGATTTTTGAATTGGATGTTGCAGATATACCGCTCGAGAGAATGCTGCTGAGAAGCTATTTAAGAATTCTGAATTAGGGTCTGAGAGTTGTGGTCAATGAAGATAAATCTGAATTCCGGATTGATTCTTGAGTGAGTAATATCTGATTAATACTTATGATGTAAGATTCTTATCCGGATTGTTCCTTTTCATAGGGCTTCTTCTTTTCCATTATCTCATTATATTCAATTTAATGTTTAGTTGTATAGTTTTTTTAATGCTCCGTATAATTTCGTCTCTATAAGAGTTCTTTAGTTTATCTAAAGCTTAAACTATCCGAACTCACGGGTTTTCGATTCAGATGTTGATACTTACTTTCCTGCTATGTGTTGATCAGAATTCATGTAATATTCATGGATATAGTGTTTATTTGTTTGAGTCTTATTTATTGATTCTCATTTTCGGTGATGTAGGTGGTGGTATGACATATGCACAAGATTGAGTTGGACATTGAGGGAGAGAGGTGCGAGGAAGACATGGGTGCTAACGATGAATCGAGAGGCGCTGACGCAAATATTGTATTAGGAGACCCCATACTTGAATTTGATTATGTTTTTTAGAGCATGGGTACACAATATTTGGTAATGAAAAACTTTGTTTCGACTAAGCATTTTTGTATTATCACCTCCCATATTTTCTAATTGTAAAGATTCCAAAGAGACTTCATTGAAATCATTCATTTCGCCTTGCATGATTTTTTGTTCTACTCCTTTCATTCATGTCCCTTGTCATGTTCCTCCTCCACAGAGGCGTCGACATTGGAGAACCATTCTCACGAATGTTGCATTGTTGTTGATAATAGAAATTCTTCGATTTCGGAGAGCCCATTAAGGTGTATGTTGCATTGTTGTTGATAATAGAAATTCTTCGATTTCCGGCCTTCTATCCGCACACTATCACCTTCTAATTTCTCGTGAAAGTGAAGGGAAAAAAAGGTCCTGCTTCTGCTTTTCTCATTATTATCAAAGAATTTGTCACTTTTTTGTTTGATTCATAATGGGGCTCATTTGGTACGTTTGCTCGGTGATTTTTCTTTTCTTTTCAACCCCTATCTCTCCTTGAATTTTTTACAATGTTTATCTTATTTGATAAGATATTACTTTTAGTGTTAATGAACATCTTGGAGCCATTGATCAAGCACACTCAATCTTTAACCTATACTAATTTGTTTTATTTCTTAGTGTAGTTGTGGGTGGTGGTTGGGTTCGCTTTGGGAGTCATAAATCACCATAGCGAAGGAAAACTCAACTGGTGTGGGAAAGATTCATGTGCTTCGATCTTACTCCCATTGTCTAAGGAAATTTACAAGATTGTTCATGTCTTCATGACTATTGCGCCGACCATCGCCTTATTATCATGCAGTAGAATACATTCTCTTTCTTAGCTTTGAGTTTATTGTCGGGTCATATTTGCAAATCATGTTTATTAATTAGTTTCCTTTGTAAATATGTGATATTTATGCGTGAAAATCGAGCATGTGGGACTTCCGAACAGAGTAAACACTTTCCAACATGCTTTCGACAAATGGATGTTGATCATACAATAATCGCTATTGAAAAGGAGAACATCTTTCAACATCTAAAGGAAACATGTTTAAGCTCTTAGATTTCAAATTATTGGCAGGAAAGGAGTTGGAAATGGATTAGAGGTTGATGTCTTCCTTTTTTGTTTTGATTTTTTTTCCGGTGAGACGAGACCTTACATTTTCTATGCTAAGATGTCTTTCGAATTGTTTCTCTTGAAGAGTATTCCAGTGTAACAATATTTTTCTCATTTTTGTTGTATCATGGATGACGCTTTACGGTAACATGGTTCAATGTGTAATATTTTCACTTCCGGTTAGTTTTTTCGCTTGTTTTTTTTTCACTTACGGTAACATGGTTTAATGTGTCAAACATGAAAGACTATCATTAGTGTTGTTGTTTATTTTAAATTTGGCCAACATGTTAAGAGTAGTTGTTGTCCTTCACTTTTGTTCATCTTCGTATGGGTGACTGCCGACATGCATGTTTGAGGTCAAAATATATGTCCTCGTGGAGGTGAATCTTAAAGCTCTTGCTGCTTTGTGAAAGGATTTATAGTTTCAGTTAATTTAATGCTCTTGCCTTTGTGAAAGGCTTTAGAGTTACAGATGTGTGCTTCTTTATGGATAATTGGATACCATAGGAAATTGCTTTTTAATTGCCTTTCCAATTTAACCGAACCTGACGTTTTTACAATTTTGAAGTTAATCCTTTTTCTAAGCTATATAATGAACAAGTTTTTAGGTAAATCACCCTTCCTTTTCGATGATTGTTATAACTTTTTAGGAGATGCCTTTTGATTCATTGTGATTTTTTTGACTAATACTAATTGGTTTTCTTTATTGATCTATTTTTTAACTTCTCATGTTGATCTGTGGAATTTCATGGTTCGACATGGCTGTTGTTTGACCCCTTTACCCCTTACCTATTTGGATTTCGGAACATCAGAATTTACTTGCATGGTTTACTTCACCAGAAGAAATTCACTGCTCGAGAGTTGTTGGAATGAATGTAAGTCTTCGCCATTGCCGAATTTGGCTTGATCTGTGATCATTTAAAAATGATTTTGCTACTCCCGAATACTTATTGATTTGTTATGTAACCCTCGCTTTATTCTCATGTATAATCGAGGGAATTCGTTCATTATTGATGCATCTCTTTCTTGGCTTCCGCTTGAAACTAATTAGGTCTGATATTTGTCTTCCCGCAAATTACGTCCATTGACTTTCTAAGTATTCGAATAATCCAATGAACGGAATAGAGCTTCATATACCGCTTATGTTAATAAGAATCGACTTATTTCCGCTCATTTCATGGCGTTATAAGTATCGTTCTTGATTAGATGTTGTCGGAGATCGGGACGTGGCTTCTTCTTAGTTAGCCCGTTCTTGATTTTTTATGCGCGTTGAACCTGATAAACGCTTTAATCTTTCATGTTTGGTAACCTTATGTGATATTTAATTTTAGTTGCAAAGAGACATACGAGGCTCGACATCATTTGAGGTACTTCAAATTGACAAAGGTATGGTGTAATAATGTGCAAGTGGGTTGTTGTTACCTTATACTCTACATAAGATCTCCGGCTAATGAAATAGTGCATTTTTTCCCATATGTTCAGCTGATGTCTTCTGTTTCATATAATTAGGTATCTGACATATTAAGAAGGCAAAAAAGAGAAGCCAAAAAAGAGGTTTGCACCCATCTTTGCTATTGGGAAGCCATTTGCTTTTGCCCCTATTATAGAAGTTCTTGACACTTGAGGATTCATCTCAATTATCATTACCTCTCCATCAACATAGTAGATGGAAAATTGAACATGTCGTACTTATGAACAACTTGACATTTCATTGGTATCTTATTTGATGTTATTGATTACAATGGAATATTCGTATTTGCACTGAAGTTTTATTTATAATTTTCTATTCACTAATTATTATCTTTTCATGTGTGTAAAATTGAATATCCGTAGTATAGATTCATTTATATTTAATCTTTATCGCCGTGCATCGCACGGGTAAAAGGCTATCTATATCTATATATATTTGAAAGGATGATTTAACCCGATTACCCGGAAATAAGAACCAAACCCGTAAAATAAACCGATGTATACCCGTTCTTATCAACATGTGCATCCTTTGTACAACTCATTTCCTAAATTCGTGCAACCACTCCAGAAAATCTCGACGAAAGCCTTATGAAATATCAAAATCAAGATCGCTCTAACAATCTCAATTGAAAATCAGTCACTCAAATTTCAAATCCTTTTTATAGCTGTATTTTCAGGATCACATCATATCTGCAACAAACCCCATGGATAATCAGTCTTCCAAGATTTATACACTTATTCCTCCGAAATGTTATTGCTCATTAGTTAAAGAGGTAAAATTTACAAGAATTTATCATTTTGGTCGATCGATATGATTTAAAATCATGATTTGCCTTAAATCGAGATTTCTTTTTTCATATCTAAAGTAATTTCGAGTTTTTTTTTTTTTTTCTTTCATGTTGTCCCATTATCTTTTGTCCTACTTGATGACCGAATGCTACATTCTTCTCGATTCATGACTTCATATTAGCTAATGCTTTGCCTTTGGCAATGAATATTGATGCAAAATGATATGCATTTCTTATTCAACGTGTAAAGAAGTTTTCATTTTTGTTGTCTTTATGTCATAACATGCACCAATTTTCATCAAATTTGTAGATTTTTGAATTGGATGTTGCGATATACCGCTTCGAGAGAATGTTGAGAAGCTATTTAAGAATTCTGAATTAGGGTCTGAGAGTTGTGGTCAATGAAGATAAATCTGAATTCCGGATTGATTCTTGAGTGAGTAATATCTGATTAATACTTATGATGTAAGATTCTTATCCGGATTGTTCCTTTTCATAGGGCTTCTTCTTTTCCATTATCTCATTATATTCAATTTAATGTTTAGTTGTATAGTTTTTTTAATGCTCCGTATAATTTCGTCTCTATAAGAGTTCTTTAGTTTATCTAAAGCTTAAACTATCCGAACTCACGGGTTTTCGATTCAGATGTTGATACTTACTTTCCTGCTATGTGTTGATCAGAATTCATGTAATATTCATGGATATAGTGTTTATTTGTTTGAGTCTTATTTATTGATTCTCATTTTCGGTGATGTAGGTGGTGGTATGACATATGCACAAGATTGAGTTGGACATTGAGGGAGAGAGGTGCGAGGAGACATGGGTGCTAACGATGAATCAGAGGGCGTCGACGCAAATATTGTATTGGGAGACCCCATACTTGAATTTGATTATGTTTTTTTAGGAGCATGGGTACACAATATTTGGTAATGAAAAAAACTTTGTTTCGGACTAAGCATTTTTGTATTATCACCTCCCATATTTTCTAATTGTAAAGATTCCAGCAGACTTCATTGAAATCATTCATTTCGTCTTGCATGATTTTTTGTTCTACTCCTTTCATTCATGTCCCCTTGCTGCGGTTCCTCCACAGAGGCGTCGACATTGGAGAACCATTCTCACGAATGTTGCATTGTTGTTGATAATAGAAATTCTTCGATTTCCGGAGAGCCCATTGGCAGGTATGTTGCATTGTTGTTGATAATAGAAATTCTTCGATTTCCGGCCTTCTATCCGCACACTATCACCTTCTAATTTCTGGTGAAAGTGAAGGGAAAAAAAAGGTCCTGTTTCCTGTTTTTCTCCATTATTATCAGCAATTTGTCACTTTTTTGTTTGATTCATAATGGGGCTCATTTGGTACGTTTGCTCGGTGATTTTTCTTTTCTTTTCAACCCCTATCTCTCCTTGAATTTTTTACAATGTTTATCTTATTTGATAAGATATTACTTTTAGTGTTAATGAACATCTTGGAGCCATTGATCAAGCACACTCAATCTTTAACCTATACTAATTTGTTTTATTTCTTAGTGTAGTTGTGGGTGGTGGTTGGGTTCGCTTTGGAGTCTGCAATCACCATAGCAAAGGGAAAACTCAACCCGTGTGGGAAAGATTTCATGTGCTTCAGATCTTACTCCCATTGTCTAAGGAAATTTACAAGATTGTTCATGTCTTCATGACTATTGCGCCGCCATCGCCTTATTATCATGCGCAGTAGAATACATTCTCTTTCTTAGCTTTGAGTTTATTGTCGGTCATATTTGCAAATCATGTTTATTAATTAGTTTCCTTTGTAAATATGTGATATTTATGCGTGAAAATCGAGCATGTGGGACTTCCGAACAGAGTAAACACTTTCCAACATGCTTTCGACGGCGGGATGTTGATCATACAATAATCGCTATTGAAAAGAGAGAACATCTTTCAACATCTAAAGGAAACATGTTTAAGCTCTTAGATTTCAAATTATTGGCGTGAAAGGAGTTGGAAATGGATTAGAGGTTGATGTCTTCCTTTTTTTGTTTTGATTTTTTTCCGGTGAGACGAGACCTTACATTTTCTATGCTAAGATGTCTTTCGAATTGTTTCTCTTGAAGAGTATTCCAAAGGTAACAATATTTTTCTCATTTTTGTTGTATCATGGATGACGTTTTACGGTAACATGGTTCAATGTGTAATATTTTCACTTCCGGTTAGTTTTTTCGTTTGTTTTTTTTTTTTCACTTACGGTAACATGGTTTAATGTGTCAAACATGAAAGACTATCATTAGTGTTGTTGTTTATTTTAAATTTGGCCAACATGTTAAGAGTAGTTGTTGTCCTTCACTTTTGTTCATCTTCGTATGGGTGATTTGCCGACATGCATGTTTGAGGTGAAATATATGTCCTCGGAGGTGAATCTTAAAGCTCTTGCTTTGCTTTGAAAGGATTTATAGTTTCAGTTAATTTAATGCTCTTGCCTTTGTGAAAGGCTTTAGAGTTACAGATGTGTGCTTCTTTATGGATAATTGGATACCATAGGAAATTGCTTTTTAATTGCCTTTCCAATTTAACCGAACCTGACGTTTTTACAATTTTGAAGTTAATCCTTTTTCTAAGCTATATAATGAACAAGTTTTTAGGTAAATCACCCTTCCTTTTCGATGATTGTTATAACTTTTTAGGAGATGCCTTTTGATTCATTGTGATTTTTTTGACTAATACTAATTGGTTTTCTTTATTGATCTATTTTTTAACTTCTCATGTTGATCTGTGGAATTTCATGGTTCGACATGGCTGTTGTTTGACCCCTTTACCCCTTACCTATTTGGATTTCGGAACATCAGAATTTACTTGCATGGTTTACTTCACCAGAAGAAATTCACTGCTCGAGAGTTGTTGGAATGAATGTAAGTCTTCGTCATTGCTGAATTTGGCTTCTTGATCTGTGATCATTTAAAAATGATTTTGCTACTCCTGAATACTTATTGATTTGTTGCGGTAACCCTCGCTTTATTCTCATGTATAATCGAGGGAATTCGTTCATTATTGATGCATCTCTTTCTTGGCTTCCGCTTGAAACTAATTAGGTCTGATATTTGTCTTCCCGCAAATTACGTCCATTGACTTTCTAAGTATTCGAATAATCCAATGAACGGAATAGAGCTTCATATACCGCTCATGTTAATAAGAATCGACTTATTTCCGGCTCATTTCATGGCGTTATAAGTATCGTTCTTGATTAGATGTTGTCGGAGATTGGGACGTGGCTTCTTCTTAGTTAGCCCGTTCTTGATTTTTTATGCGGCGTTGAACCTGATAAACGTTTAATCTTTCATGTTTGGTAACCTTATGTGATATTTAATTTTAGTTGCAAAGAGACATACGAGGCTCTCGACATCATTTGAGTACTTCAAATTGACAAGTGTATGGTGTAATAATGTGCAAGTGGGTTGTTGTTACCTTATACTCTACATAAGATCTCCGGCTAATGAAATAGTGCATTTTTTCCCATATGTTCAAATTGATGTCTTCTGTTTCATATAATTAGGTATCTCGACATATTAAGAAGGCAAAAAGAGAAGCCAAAAAGAGGTTTGCACCCATCTTTGCTATTGGGAAGCCATTTGCTTTTGCCCCTATTATAGAAGTTCTTGACACTTGAGGATTCATCTCAATTATCATTACCTCTCCATCAACATAGTAGATGGAAAATTGAACATGTCGTACTTATGAACAACTTGACATTTCATTGGTATCTTATTTGATGTTATTGATTACAATGGAATATTCGTATTTGCACTGAAGTTTTATTTATAATTTTCTATTCACTAATTATTATCTTTTCATGTGTGTAAAATTGAATATCCGTAGTATAGATTCATTTATATTTAATCTTTATCGCCGTGCATCATGCGGGTAAAAGGCTATCTATATCTATATATATTTGAAAGGATGATTTAACCCGATTACCGGAAATAAGAACCAAACCCGTAAAATAAACCGATGTATACCCGTTTTATCAACATGTGCATCCTTTGTACAACTCATTTCCTAAATTCGCAACCACTCCGGAAAATCTCGACGAAAGCCTTATGAAATATCAAAATCAAGATCGCTTAACAATCTCAATTGAAAATCACCACTCAAATTTCAAATCCTTTTTATAGTTTGTATTTTCGTGATCACATCATATCTCGCAACAAACCCCATGGATAATCAGTCTTCCAAGATTTATACACTTATTCCTCCAAATGTTATTGCTCATTAGTTAAAGAGGTAAAATTTACATAATTTATCATTTTGGTCGATCGATATGATTTAAAATCATGATTTGCCTTAAATCGATTTCTTTTTTCATATCTAAAGTAAGTAATTTGAGTTTTTTTTTCTCTTCATGTTGTCCCATTATCTTTTTGTCCTACTTGATGACCGAATGCTACATTCTTCCGATTCATGACTTCATATTAGCTAATGCTTTGCCTTTGGCAATGAATATTGATGCAAAATGATATGCATTTCTTATTCAACGTGTAAAGAAGTTTTCATTTTTGTTGTCTTTATGTCATAACATGCACCAATTTTCATCAAATTTGTAGATTTTTGAATTGGATGTTGCGATATACCGCTTCGAGAGAATGTCTGAGAAGCTATTTAAGAATTCAATTAGTGGTCCGAGAGTTGTGGTCAATGAAGATAAATCAATTCGGATTGATTCTTGAGTGAGTAATATCTGATTAATACTTATGATGTAAGATTCTTATCCGGATTGTTCCTTTTCATAGGGCTTCTTCTTTTCCATTATCTCATTATATTCAATTTAATGTTTAGTTGTATAGTTTTTTTAATGCTCCGTATAATTTCGTCTCTATAAGAGTTCTTTAGTTTATCTAAAGCTTAAACTATCCGAACTCACGGGTTTTCGATTCAGATGTTGATACTTACTTTCCTGCTATGTGTTGATCAGAATTCATGTAATATTCATGGATATAGTGTTTATTTGTTTGAGTCTTATTTATTGATTCTCATTTTCGGTGATGTAGGTGGTGGTATGACATATGCACAAGATTGAGTTGGACATTGAGGGAGAGAGGTGCGAGGAAGACATGGGTGCTAACGATGAATCAGAGGGCGTCGACGCAAATATTGTATTGGGAGACCCCATACTTGAATTTGATTATGTTTTTTAGAGCATGGGTACACAATATTTGGTAATGAAAAAACTTTGTTTCGGACTAAGCATTTTTGTATTATCACCTCCCATATTTTCTAATTGTAAAGATTCCAGCAGACTTCATTGAAATCATTCATTTCGTCTTGCATGATTTTTTGTTCTACTCCTTTCATTCATGTCCCCTTGCTGCGGTTCCTCCACAGAGGCGTCGACATTGGAGAACCATTCTCACGAATGTTGCATTGTTGTTGATAATAGAAATTCTTCGATTTCCGGAGAGCCCATTAAGCGGTATGTTGCATTGTTGTTGATAATAGAAATTCTTCGATTTCCGGCCTTCTATCCGCACACTATCACCTTCTAATTTCTCGTGAAAGTGAAGGGAAAAAAAGGTCCTGCTTCTGCTTTTCTCCATTATTATCGAAGAATTTGTCACTTTTTGTTTGATTCATAATGGGGCTCATTTGGTACGCTTGCTCGGTGATTTTTCTTTTCTTTTCAACCCCTATCTCTCCTTGAATTTTTTACAATGTTTATCTTATTTGATAAGATATTACTTTTAGTGTTAATGAACATCTTGGAGCCATTGATCAAGCACACTCAATCTTTAACCTATACTAATTTGTTTTATTTCTTAGTGTAGTTGTGGGTGGTGGTTGGGTTCGTTTTGGGAGCTGCAGTCACCATAGCAGTGGAAAACTCAACTCAAAAGTGGGAAAGATTCATGTGCTTCGATCTTACTCCCATTGTCTAAGGAAATTTACAAGATTGTTCATGTCTTCATGACTATTGCGCCGGCCATCGTCTTATTATCATGCAGGTAGAATACATTCTCTTTCTTAGCTTTGAGTTTATTGCTGGTCATATTTGCAAATCATGTTTATTAATTAGTTTCCTTTGTAAATATGTGATATTTATGCGTGAAAAATCGAGCATGTGGGACTTCCGGAACAGAGTAAACACTTTCCAACATGCTTTCGACAGCGGATGTTGATCATACAATAACTGCTATTGAAAAGGAGAACATCTTTCAACATCTAAAGGAAACATGTTTAAGCTCTTAGATTTCAAATTATTGGCAGGAAAGGAGTTGGAAATGGATTAGAGGTTGATGTCTTCCTTTTTTTGTTTTGATTTTTTTTTTCCGGTGAGACGAGACCTTACATTTTCTATGCTAAGATGTCTTTCGAATTGTTTCTCTTGAAGAGTATTCCAGTGTAACAATATTTTTTCTCATTTTTTGTTGTATCATGGATGACGTTTTACGGTAACATGGTTCAATGTGTAATATTTTCACTTCCGGTTAGTTTTTTCGTTTGTTTTTTTTTTCACTTACGGTAACATGGTTTAATGTGTCAAACATGAAAGACTATCATTAGTGTTGTTGTTTATTTTAAATTTGGCCAACATGTTAAGAGTAGTTGTTGTCCTTCACTTTTGTTCATCTTCGTATGGGTGACTGCCGACATGCATGTTTGAGGCTGAAATATATGTCCTCAGGAGGTGAATCTTAAAGCTCTTGCTGCTTTGTGAAAGGATTTATAGTTTCAGTTAATTTAATGCTCTTGCCTTTGTGAAAGGCTTTAGAGTTACAGATGTGTGCTTCTTTATGGATAATTGGATACCATAGGAAATTGCTTTTTAATTGCCTTTCCAATTTAACCGAACCTGACGTTTTTACAATTTTGAAGTTAATCCTTTTTCTAAGCTATATAATGAACAAGTTTTTAGGTAAATCACCCTTCCTTTTCGATGATTGTTATAACTTTTTAGGAGATGCCTTTTGATTCATTGTGATTTTTTTGACTAATACTAATTGGTTTTCTTTATTGATCTATTTTTTAACTTCTCATGTTGATCTGTGGAATTTCATGGTTCGACATGGTCATTGTTTGACCCTTTACCCTTTACCTATTTGGATTTCGAACATCGAATTTACTTGCATGGTTTACTTCACCGTAAGAAATTCAACGCTCGAGAGTTGTTGGAATGAATGTAAGTCTTCGTCATTCTTTGAATTTGGCTTGATCTGTGATCATTTAAAAATGATTTTGCTACTCTGAATACTTATTGATTTGTTGCGGTAACCTCGCTTTATTCTCATGTATAATCGAGGAATTCGCTTCATTATTGATGCATCTCTTTCTTGGCTTCCGCTTGAAACTAATTAGGTCGATATTTGTCTTCCCGCAAATTACGTCCATTGACTTTCTAAGTATTCGAATAATCCAATGAACGGAATAGAGCTTCATATACCGCTTCGTGTTAATAAGAATCGACTTATTTCCGGCTCATTTCATGGCGTTATAAGTATCGTTCTTGATTAGATGTTGTCGGAGATCGGGCGTGGCTTCTTCTTAGTTAGCCCGTTCTTGATTTTTATGCGGCGTTGAACCCGATAAACGTTTAATCTTTCATGTTTGGTAACCTTATGTGATATTTAATTTTAGTTGCAAAGAGACATACGAGGCTCGACATCATTTGAGTACTTCAAATTGACAGTGTATGGTGTAATAATGTGCAAGTGGGTTGTTGTTACCTTATACTCTACATAAGATCTCCGGCTAATGAAATAGTGCATTTTTTCCCATATGTTCAGCTGATGTCTTCTGTTTCATATAATTAGGTATCTGACATATTAAGAAGGCAAAAAAGAGAAGCCAAAAAAGAGGTTTGCACCCATCTTTGCTATTGGGAAGCCATTTGCTTTTGCCCCTATTATAGAAGTTCTTGACACTTGAGGATTCATCTCAATTATCATTACCTCTCCATCAACATAGTAGATGGAAAATTGAACATGTCGTACTTATGAACAACTTGACATTTCATTGGTATCTTATTTGATGTTATTGATTACAATGGAATATTCGTATTTGCACTGAAGTTTTATTTATAATTTTCTATTCACTAATTATTATCTTTTCATGTGTGTAAAATTGAATATCCGTAGTATAGATTCATTTATATTTAATCTTTATCGCCGTGCATCGCACGGGTAAAAGGCTAGTCTTAATATATTGGAAAGGAGGATTTAACCCAATTACCCAATTGACCCGCTAAAAACCCGGTTATCTACCTATTTTTGCAAAACAGCCCACGCTGATCAACTTTAAAAAATAAAAAATAAAAAAAATATTCAGCGAAAAATCCTCTCTCGAAACTTAAGATC
The DNA here is from genome assembly GCA_026214975.1 of Gentiana macrophylla. Lineage (NCBI taxonomy): Eukaryota > Viridiplantae > Streptophyta > Magnoliopsida > Gentianales > Gentianaceae > Gentiana > Gentiana macrophylla. Next base: position 19,072,186 of record CM047808.1, on the reverse strand, counting down.
GCTCCCCTCAAAGAAAAGAAAAAGAAACTTAAGATCGCTGATCCGTTTTTAAAAAATAAAATCCTCAAGAATATCGGTGCAGTTGAAACTTCCCCATCACAACTTTCTATTGCCATATCCATTTTCCTTTTCCAAATTCAAGTCAAATCTCAACAAATCGGAGAAAATCGTTCCGAGAAACTTCCAATCATCGAATTTAATACACTTACCGTTTATCAATTTCCTGTTTCAATTTTCGATCAAACTCCAACGAGCAAGGAAATTGACATATGGGATTTGCGCAAGACGGGCGGGGAAGGAGGTGGGCGATTGAATGATGGGTAGCAAAGTAATCTTAAGTCATCCTCATCACCAGAAAGGTAAATGTAATGTAATTTTTCTAATTTTTTAATTATTTGTATGTCTTATTGATGTCAATTTTAAATGTGCGATTGGTATATTTTGGTTTGATATTTACAGAAATGGCAGGGGCTAAGCAAAAAGTCCAGGATAGTGGCACTCCAAAATTTCAAGAGATTAATGAGGCTTAATAAGGTAAAAGATTGTGTTTTCTTCTTTGTAGGTTTTTGGAGCCATCATTTCTTCAGCTTTAATTTAGCAATTCTGCATGCAGGTTCAGCTCAATAGGTTCAATATTTGTTTCGTTCATTTCCGCAATGGTGTTCAGATATATTTCCTCATGTTCTTACCATTCCTACAAATTGTTATTTGTAGACACCAACTCATAATTTCCTTTGGTTGTTTGAGAATGATGAGGAAGGGAACATGGCGAGAGAGGGGAGATCGTGATAAAGGTCGTTCAAGTCGAATCAGGCATCGAATAATCCGAAGATGGCATCATTCGACAATCGGGTTTGTTAGATGAGCTTATATGCCATATTGGGGATGGAAGATCTTTCTTTCTATTAGCTCTATTTTTTTAGATATATTGTTCGTTGATAAATTGATTTTCTTCTATTTTTGCCATGCATAGACCCGTGATTGACACTTCCAGAAAATTCAGAAGGAAATTTGATTGTCCTGTTTTTTATGTTTTCATTTTTGTAGCATGGGAAAATATGAGGCTTAAATTACCACGTCATGGTATATTGGGTTGAAGAAGCCAAAGAGGTTAAACGTTTTCCCTCCTATGCTTTGATTGCGATATTTCTATAGGTTTTCTTGGTGTTTTTATTTACTAAAATGCTGATAACCGGGCAATTTGGTTTCCATATTATCATTTTTGTGATTGAATGGAGAAGTTGGTAAATTTCATTGTTCATGCCATCATTGTTGACAAGAATGCATCTTCTATTGATAGAAGGTCAAATCCTGACAATTTTTTTTTAGATTGTTTTTGGGTTGCCTTTTTCAGTTTCTGAAACCAGACAATATATAGTATAGATTGTTAACCTTTTTGGTTTTTGAATAATTTTTACATCCAAATTCTGTAGTATATATTTTCTGGTTTAGGAATTTTTTTAGGTCAATTCAGAGAGGCTCGATAAAAATCTGTTGTGCATTCTACTTTTGGTTATGAATTTTTTTTTGAAGGTTTGATAGGTGCAACATGGTTTGTTGATGTTTGGAATGATGTTACTGACGAGCATATTAATACTCCTATGATATTGGAGTTCATATGGGGTATGTTTTGAACAATTCTACTTTCCTGGTGTATTATTTTGTTCTATCATTGGCTATTTGAACCTGTTGTCTTGCTGTGCTTTTTTTTTTTTCTGGGTTGTCTTTGAAATCATTGTTCCGGCACTATTTGTTGTGGTGTTGATATAGAGCTTACTCATGTGTTATTATATCTCAATTCTTTTCACTTCAAATATGGTGTTTATGTTCTTCTGGTGTAATTGTGAACACACGCAAAAGACCAAGAAGATGCTGCAAAGTGCAAGATTTTGGCTGTTGTAGCAACGTCTTATCTTGGATTTTTTTTATTGCTGAAATCCAATGTTTCGATGGGTTATCGTCTTTACTTTTTTTTTCCTTTCATCCATAAAAGCCAAATAGTTATGCTTCAAAGCTTGAGTTACTTAAACTTATTTTTGAACCACTAACGGTTGTAAGGTTTTATATAAATCTCATGTAGTATATGTTTGACATAAATCAGAATAAGCAAATGAAGTTGTTATATTTCTGAAATTAACATGTTGTTTTGGCCTACAGTGTAGGTGATGGCTAGACATTTGAAAGCATCACCAGGTTGAGAGAATTGTTGACAAACTGATCTCATTACATTTGATCGTCTTGGAAGCATCCAATGGTGAAGTCTTCAAATGATCTTCTTGAATAAATTGACAAAAGATGGTATTCCTTGCTGGCTACATGTTTTACATTGATGTTCGAATTTAGTTTGACAAAGATATCTGGACAATTTACATCCTCGTTAAGTGATGGTTAGAAAATTTATAACACGGTGATGTACTTTGTATATGATTTGGTTAATGGGAACTCTTAAATTTCAATAGGAAGTAGCTTTCTGCAATTTTGAAGGTGTCATTGTTCAAGAGAGGGAGAAGGACGGCGCAAAGATTAGCATGTGTGGGATGAGGGTGAGTTTCGATGTTTTCTTCATTGATGCAGTGAGGTAGTTATCTACTTATTTCTGTTTTCTATGTATTCGCATTTCACCCGTGTTCCATATCCTCTCTATTTTTTTAAGGGAAGTGGTACTCCCTTCAGAATTGGCAAAACGGTTCCCCGAGAATCGGAACCTCTTGCAAAAGCTTTCCTTTTCTTCCTTCCTTTTTGGTATTTCGGTCCATAATGACTTTCACCGTTTCTCAAACAGTGTCTATTCTTCTAACAATGATTATTGCGCTGCCTCTATTCATTTATTTGAACTTTTTTGTTTGATATGTACTCCTGCTGCCCCAAATTATCAGACTTTTTTCATAAATTTTCATACGGTATTAAAAAGTGAAAGTGCCATAAATTTTAAAATAATAGACTAAAATGCTCTTTTAATATCATTAATACAATGGAAAAAATTGATGAAGATTGTTAATTTTTTTTTTTTTTTTTTAAAGTTAGGGACACGGGATTTTTTTTTTTTTTTTTTTTATGGTAGACTTCTGTATGTTAGAGCATCTCCAGTGGAGGTGTGAAAAAATTTGTAGAGCTTTTACAAAAGGTTTTTCACCACTGGAGTAGTAGTGACTCAGCAAAACTTTAAGAAAAATCTTTAAAAACTTGAACCGGTTCAAAGCTGCAGATTTCTTTTTTTATTTATTTTAATTTTGTGTGTAGTTATATTTTTTTAATGTATAGTGGGTCCACACTATAAAAGATTTTGAAAAAGTTCATGTATTATGAAGAAAATATTTATAGAAAAAATTTATAAGTTGATGATGTGCAGACAATAATCGTAAACATTTTAACAAGTTTTTTGTGTTGTTATCTTTTTGTACATAAATTGTCTTTTTGTCTTTTCCTATAAAATGTGTGAGACTTGGTCTTTTTACTTAACATAACATGTTGTTTATGTTTTTAGATGTGTTCAGAATTTGATATAAGATGTACTTCCAAATGTACCTTTAGTATTTTGCTCAAAGTGTAAGCAACTCTCTAAATCTATCAAATGTTTATTAGACGGGCATTACCCCCCAAAGTGATCGGGGCACCTGCAAGGATATATCATATTCCATATTTTTCTTTAATCAAATTGATTTTCACATCCTCTATTTTTTGTTGACCCCGTGCATTATGCACGGGTTTTTGGCTAGTTTTAGATAATCATAAATGGAATAAGTTCCAAACAAATTGAGACGGAAGGACTACAAAGTTAGACTTAATAAGTATTTAAGGCCCGTTTACAATGCCAATGGCCCAAATTGGTACCTTCCATTTATACATTGGTCGAATAAATCTGTACCGTCCATTTATAGATTATAAATGATGATCACAAAGCGTCCAGTTACCAAGTTTCTAGGGTTTAAGTAAAACAAGAACAAAATAGAGCCGGATTGAATTGAATTGAATCCAATCGAGAGCGAAGATGGATAACAGTATGCTTCGTGATTTGGATTCTGTTGTTGAAGCAGATAAGATCCGAATGGCTGCTATGATCGATCAGCTTCAAATCCGTGACAGGTACTCGTTTTGATTCGCTGATATTGGCTTTTTTAAAGGGGACTTGATTATGAAAATCAAGGCCTGTGCATTTGGTTGTTATTGTTTCTCCTTGATGAAATTGTTTTAGTAAAACTTTAAATTTCGTTATTTAGTCAATGTTTTGGGTATTTGTATTTTGTGGCTAAATACTGTGATATTTGTGAAGTAAACTACTCATCTTCTTTTAAGATGCTAAGTGCTTGATAGGAAATATTGCGGTTGATTTTTGCCCTAAAATTACTTTTTTTTCTGCATTGCTAATGACATTTTATATGGCAAAAATTCAGTATTTGTGTCTGAAAATGAATGGTACTCGATCCGCAGTATGGTTTAAAGTATCTTTATTGCTATCGGATCATGATATTATGGGTATTTGAATGAAATTACGTGTTAAATCTCTTTAAAAATGGTTGAGGATAGGTGGGTTCTATCGGCACATGTCAAATTTACTTTTGGCACCCATTTATTGAATAGTTTTTCTGCTGAACAAAACGTCATTCTCACCGGTGTTCCTCCCTCAACACCAACGTCAGAGTGTTGAAGGAGGAACACCAGTAACGTCAGTGACGTTGGTGTTGGTGTTGAAGGAGGAACACCAGTGGGAATGACGTTCGTCTTTTTGAAAACAGTGTTGTGCCGAAGTAATTTTTTGTGGTGCCAGAAGTAATAAGGTGCCATCAGTTATTTGACATGTGCCGATAGAACCCACCTGAGGATATTGCCATATTGGTCTCTTGTACACAACTTTGCAGCAGGTGTATCGTATGACATGTGTGCTCTGCGTCACGACTCCTAACAAACCGCCAAGTTTGTCACTTTGTTACACTATGCGTGTTTATGTTGGATGGTTCATTGTTGCTTCAATTCTTAGGATAGTGGACTGTATTTTCTGAGACTATCCATGATATCAGCCCCCTAGGCCTAGTGGATTAGTATGTATATGCATTGACGCACAGATACTTCTATCCGGTAGTAACCGAAGGGATACACACCGGATACTTAGGATACATGCTTGGGGCAGGTTTACAATTTCTTAATGTTGGATATGCGATATGAATATGCACATCCTGAACTCGGATACATAAAATGAAGAACGCTTTTGGAAATTGAAGACAACCCACGCTATCCAAATTGAAGAAAAACTACCAAAAATTAAGAGAAGCCACCAAAACTGCCGTATTTTAAGAAATTTCATGTTTACATTTTTTTCTTATTGTTCAGTTTGTCCCAATGCTTCTAATATCTATGCATATCCTATCTATACCCGTAGCCTTTTAATTTATAATAAAATTGCGCACCTATGTAAAGTACCCTGTATCTATGTATCTGTATCTATACCAATGCAATCTAGTGTGTAAGTTTATGCAGCAATAATATAGATGATCATTCGCTTGGTGTATACGATTTGTGGCGTACATGTGTACAACTTGTTAAGGATCTCTTAATCACGTGTCTGAGTAGTTTAATCCCTTCTAAGCAGGATCTCCTTTGTTTAATCCTTAAAGCAGGGATCTGTTAGTTGATGATGTAATTGCATATACTTGCTTGTTGTTAGTATTTAACTTTTTGATGGTGTGCTGCAGCTTGCGAATGTATAATTCACAGGTGGAACGATGTTTCACGGACTGAGTGTACACCTTCCGTCACAAAACTCTAGAGAAACAGGAGGCGACTTGCATACGTCGTTGTGAGAATGAGATTTGCACATGAAGAAAGAAACTACAACAGCTAGAAAAGAATTACAACATATAAAGCTTTCGAACCTCATGATGAATTGTTTGCACAATGACCTCACGATGAATTGTTTTGTCATGCCATCCGTACCGTCATTGGTGGCGATCACTGTGCGATTTTAGTATATTCTATTTCTGGAAAAAAATCTGAGTTATTTCGTATAGCGATTTTCAGAAAACTGTGGAATATAAATTCTATCTCGATGATTCAATAAACAGGACTGTTCATGGATTCTCTCGTAAATGAGTCTGATTTGAGGGTGTCATTCCCTTTCACCTTCAAATCAAATCTCATGCAAGATATTCGGAAAATTTATCACGAGAATCCATGACACCAGAGATTGTCAGTTCTGTTTATTGAATCTTGAGATAGAATTTATATTCCACGGTTTTCTGGAAGTCGTGATATGGAATAGCTCGATTTTGTTTTTAGAAGTGGAACATCTACTAAAATGGCACAGTGAACGCCACCGATTACGATACGGATTGCATGACAAAGCCTGCGGTGCAAACAATTCAGGGAGGTCCGAAAGCTTTCATCATGAGGTCCGATACATGCTGCAATTTCTTTTTAGCTGTTGTAGTTTTGCGTAGTTTTATATAACTTGCTCTCAGTAGACCGAATAATCATGACATACTTTTATTCTACATGATACTGGTCAACGAAATGTTGCATGATGTTTTTGTTTTTTTTCCATCGTTTAATATTGATTTTTCGTTTATCAAAATGTTGCATGATGTTTTTGTTTATTTCATCGTTTAATATGGATTTACTTCGTTTATCAAAGAAAAAGAGAACACATGTAGTTGGTTGTCTCTACATAGTTTATTATTGAAAAGATTTCAATGCTTTATTGTTCAGTATTGTTTCGTATTGCTTCATACATTTCCTCTGGTCTATATACTCGCTGGTATTTCATTACACAATGACATGCCTATGACGCAAATTGCTTTGTGGCAGCCGGTAATGCCTGGAATTGGGATCGTCTGCTGTGAATCCGTCTCTGCCGTGAAGTGAAACGGCGTCGTTTTGCCTCCACACGACGCCGCCCAAGTGTATCCGTCCTTACCCTAATTTTAAGTTAGAACCAAAACGACGTCGTCTCCTTGCCAAACGACGCCGTCTTGGCGTCACAGCAGCGTCTGCCGTGAATGATCTACGGCAGAGGATCCGACCTCGTAATGCCTGGGCTAGAAATTTAAGTCGAGAGCAACACCAAAAGCAATGATTTTGAGTTGACAAAAATGTCTTTATATTCATGTTTATTAGCACCAAATCAACTTCTAATTTGCAGTGGGCATGAGATGATCGAGAACATAGAAATATGATTATAAGGTCCATTTCCCTTTAAATATTGTGTAAATCTGTTTTTTTTTTTTTTTTTTTTTTTTTTTGAAAAAGTAAATCTGTATTTTAAATATACAAATCCTGCGACCTATTATAAGCACAAGAAAAAATACGCGTCTTCTACACATATCACAGAGTGTATATATTAATGCGACACATTATGTGTGGTGGATGATCACCTTCCAGTGCATCATCAAACACTCTATTTTTATTTATTAAATGCGGATAACGTAAACTTTACACTATACCTGGCAGACACGCGATCTTGGGGTATGGAGACGCTAATTTTAAAGATTTTTACAATCTGAAAATTTATAGTAGTGTTTTTTCCCGTTGAATCAGCATGGCAAGGAAAACTAATGTATATCAGGAAAAATGACTATATATTATGTGTGATATAATGAAAAAACAATATTATATATCACGGAATCTTAACAAATAACACTTATACTAATATCAATAAACACTTCAAACACTATAAACAATGTTTTTTTTTTTTTTAGAAACCAAAACTTCAAATCTTGTGTATTATTTTGTTTAAAATGTATCATTTTGGTAATAAGTATGTATTTTAATTCACGTTATAAAAGATTTATGTCAAGTTATCCGATTATTAGAAATGAATATAAATTTAAAAAAGGCAGAAAAATATATATAATACACATAGTATGGTTATTCTCCGGATACGAGGGGCAAGTCTCCAGTTTTAATGTTACGGAGATTTGTGATGATTTATTTATCATAAATAAAGACGCGGTAAAATGAAGAATTATTATATTTAAATCTGTAAAATATATAATCGGCTAACAGTCTTCAATGCAAATGCTCTTAAATCTTTCAAACGATATGATTATACTAGCAAAAATAGAAAAGTATATCACAGCTTCATTTGCATTTTTTTTTTTCCTTTTTTCATTCTTATTTTTTTTGTGAATTGACTAGCTATTTCTCCGTAAATGATGAAAAATAAAAAATAAAGATTCAAATAGACGAATTCAAAGACAACAAGATATAAATAATGGTTATTATTTGCACCGCATCTTTTCTGTCCGATGTCCCTTATATATCGATGCACCACATTTTTTTTACATAATCGACTTTGTGAATTTTAAATCTATAGCCAACATGCAACTTTTCGCAGAGTCGATTCCGGATGAACACCGGAAAGGTCGTTTGTTGGCTATATTCGACTTTCACATGGTTGATTCTATTATGATATTTAAATACTATGATACATCGATAGAGTCGTAGTGGTGCAAATAAAAACTTATATAATATGCTATAACTATCGGTTGATATTTTAAAAATGGACAAAAATATTTAAAATCAAATTTGGCTAACCATTTTTTTTAATCCCTAATGCGCTCAACACCTGGCCTCACTTAGACGTTGTAGATATTAAAACTTTACTACTGTGAGCCGATACACCTTATGCAATTTGGTTAACCATTTTAAAAACAATTGATTACAAGTATGGCTCTGTCACATTCAAAGCGTTACATAATCATAGAAAAAAATATTCCTCCGTTCCAAAACATACTATTTTTTTTTTTGTGTGTTTTCATAAAGAGTATAAAAAATAAATAAATAAATAAATAAAAAAAGGCCCGATTACAATGCCAATGGCCCAAATGCAACCCGGACATGTATTCTTAAGCCCGAAGACTGAACCAATTGATCTAAACTGTTCAAACAAATCTCTACCGTTCATTTATAATTATAAAAAAAATCACAAAGCGTTCAGAAACAGAGTTTGTAGGGTTTATGTGAAACAAGAAGAAAGGGCTTACAGAGGCGGGGATTTAATTGAATCGAGAGCGAAGATGGATAAGAGTATGCTTGGTGATTTGGATTCTCTTCCTGAAGCAGATAAGATCCGAATGGCTGCTATGATCGATCAACTTCAAATCCGTGACAGGTACTCGCTTTTGATTCGCTGATATCCCTTTTAAAGAGGGAACATGATTATGAAATTCAAGGTCTCTGCATTAGGTTGTTATAGTTTCTCCTTGATGAAATTGTTCTAGTAAAACTTGAAATTGCGTTATTTAGACTGGTTATTTGTATTGTGTGGCTAAGTACGTTTATATTTGTGAAGTAAACTACTGATTTGTGACTGATCTTGTTTTAAGATGCCTAATGCTTGATAGGAAGTGTTGCTGTTTATTTTGCCCTAAAATTACTTTTTTTCTGCATTTGAGTTGGTGGCTAAATACGTTGATATTTGTGAAGTAAAGTACTGATTTGTGACTGATCTTGTTTTAAGATGTCAAATGCTTGATAGGAAGTGTTGCTGTTGATTGTTGCCCTAAAATTACTCTCTTTCTGCATTTGAGTTGGTAGCTAATGACATTTCATATGACAAAAATTCAGTATTTGTGATTATAAATGAATGGTTTATATCGGCAGTATGGTTTAAAGTATCTTTATTGCTATCGGGTCATGATATTCTGGGTATTTGAATGAAATTACATGTTAAATCCCTTTAAAAATGGTTGAGGATATTGCCGTATTGGTCTCTCGTACTCATATTTGCACCAGGTGTATCATATGACATGTGTGATCTTCATCACGACTGTTAACAAACTGCCATTCGTTACACTAATGCGCCTTTTATGCTGGATGGTTCATTGTTGCTTAATTGAGAAATAATTCTTAGGATTGTGGGACTGTGTATTCTCTGAGAGTATTCATGATATCAGCTCCCAAGGCCTAGTGGATTAGAATGTATATGCATTGATGCACGGATACTTCTTTCTGGGTATTTAGTATGTCCCATACCGATAGATACACACCGGATACTTGGGATACGCGATCCCAATATGCACATCCTTAACTCGGATACATAAAATGAAGAACTTTGTTGGAAATTGAAGACAAACCACCATCAAAATAATGAAAAGATATCCAAATTAAAGAAAAACTGCCAAAAATTAAGAAAAGCCACTAAAACTGCCGTATTTTAAGAAAGTTTATGCTTTATATTTTTCTTCTTATTGTTGTTCAGGCTGGTCCCAATACTTTTTTAATATCTTCGCATATTCTATCTATACCCGTATCATTTATTTTCCCAAAATTCTGCACCTATGTAATGTACCCTGTATCCATGTATCTATACCAATACTACCTAGTGTATACGTTTAGGCAGCAATACTATAGATGATCATTCACTTGGTGTATATGATTTGTGGTGCAAATGTATACAACTTGTTAAGGGATTTCTTAATCACGTGGCTCCCATTTTGCTTAGAAAAAAACAGTATCTGTTAGTTGATGATGTAATTGCATATACTTGCTTGTTGTTAGTATTTAACTTTTTATGATGTTGTGCTGCAGCTTGAGAATGTATAATTCACTGGTGGAACGATGTTTCACGGACTGTGTGGACACCTTCCGTCGCAAGACTCTTGATAAACAGGAAGAGACTTGTGTACGCCGTTGTGCTGAGAAGTTTCTGAAGCACTCGATGCGTGTGGGATTGAGATTTGCAGAGCTCAACCAAGGAGCTGCTACACCGGACTAAAGACACGCCTAGTTTTATGTAACTTGTTCTCAATTTAGACCAAATATTCATGACATGCTCTTATTCTACTACATGATACTGGTCAAAGAAATGCCTTGATTTTGTCTTGAGGATTTGCATGATGTTTTTTTTTTTTTTCAACGTTTAATATGCATTTACTTCGTTTATCAAAGAAGAGAGAACACTTTGAGATTGCATGTAGCTGGTTTGTCTCTATTTAGTATTGTTTCATACATTTCCTCCTCTATGGACTCACTGATATTTCATAACCATGACATGCCTATGAGGCAGTCGCTTTGTTGCAGCCATAATGCCGAGGCTAGAAATTTAGGAAAATTCTTAGGTGAAGACTCTCATACGGAGAGACTCCTATGTGGGTTTATCTGACTTTATCTGCTTTTATCATCGCAATAAAGCACATGTGGTGCAGATGAAGCCAGCATAGATATTTACTTTTATGGAAGTCTTCACTTTAAAATTTCCTACAAATTCAAGTCTAGAGCAACACCAAATTATTGATTTTGAATTGACAAAAATGCCCTAATATTAATCTTTTCTAAAGTAGCATTGGTAATTTAAGAATGACTCATTACATAAGAATTTCCTAGAAATTTAGGACCAGAGCAACACCAAAGCATGATTAGTTGACAAAAATGCCCTTATATTAATCTTTTCTAAATAGCATTGGTAATGTAAGAAAAATGAATGAAAGAAATCTTAAGGCATAACAATGATTTCTTTCGTTTTTGGAATGGAAATTGGAATAGGGAATTTGGTAGGCATTGCAATGTGACTTTTCTTTTTGAATTTTACTTGCCGAAAGGAAATACACATCGGGACGATACGAGTCAATGAAATTTATACTGAAATTAATGAATGATATGGTAATGAAATGAAATCTATACTGAATCGTGATCTAAAAATACTCATTCGCTTTTTTTTTTTTACGAAAACAAAATATACATACGCATCCCTTTCCGCCTTAAAGGACTCGAAACCTAGTCATTGCCGGGTTATGACCTTCTGTATACTTATTGGCTCCGTTTGAAATAAAGTGTTTTATATTCATTTTATTTAGGGACAAAAGTTTAATAAAAATGCACATTGTATTGAATAAGGTGATTGTCGTACATGATTGAGAAAATAATATAGGAGAGAAAGCCTTTTTTTTTTTTTTTTTTTATAAGAGAGAAATATATATTTTCTCAAAAAAAAAGAGAGAAATATATTTTTTTTCGTATTATTATTATATTTTTATTTTCACTTATAAAAAATGACTTGGGTAAAAAGATAATTGTGAAGTAAAATTTCACCGACTATAAAGAGCCGACTGTCTGTAATATAAAACTCATTAAATTAATTGGAATCGGCACCGGAGCAAAAACCCTAAAACCAAAAGCCCCGAAACCTTTTTGTCCTTGTTTGATTTGATTATTGTGATGGCGCTACCTGCGAAATCGGTGGAAAAGATCAAAGCTTTCTGGCACTCTCAGGTTCACGACGAAGAAAAATGGGCTCTTAACATGGTATCTTTCGATTACCTTCTTTGCCAATTACTATCGCGTTTTTTCATATTCAATCAAGATTCAATTTTTATTGCAATACCCCTGTTTTCCGTTTTCTTGTAGTGTCAGAGCGCTTCAATTTTTGTTGCAGCTCTTGCGGTTTTCATCCTCAATAAAGATTTATTTTTTATTGCAATTTTCCACTTTTCGTGTAGTGCTACAGAGCGCTTCAATGTTTGATGCATATTTTGCTTTTATTGGAGATTTTAAACTTCGAAATTTCCTTCATTGCGTTTTGTAGTTTTTATTTTAGAAGACCTTCGAATTTTCCGGAGGATGGATCATTGGACTTGGTTGATGTTCATATTTATCATGTTATATTGTTGATTTGTGTCTTTTTTTGACTGAATATTACCAGCTGACTTAACAGGCATATAATTTTCTATTGTTGAAAGTGAAATCCATTCCAAAAAAAGGGGAAAAAAGAAACTGAAATCCATTAAATTATGTTGTACTTATTGGCTCTTACTATCACGGAATAAAACGATCATAGGCATAGAAAAAAAATAGAAAAGATATTGATAATTTTAAGGTAATTATTATTTAAATACATGAAAACATTAACAGGAGTATGCATGTACATTTTGAAAGTTCTGTTAAGAGCCCTGTGTTTGCCACATAATTTGATTGTGTAGAGTATAGCTGTTTCCCACTTTGAAACATAGTTTTCAAGGCGCTTAGCCTAAGCGCGAGAGTCTAGGTCTTACCTCCTAGAAGGTAGGTTAAGCCTAAGCTAGAGTCTAGGTCTTACCGCCTAGATGGTAGGCGACAGTCGCCTCGGCAATATGTTGTTCAAAAGAGGGGTTGCGTGTGTACATGATGATGCTTTTGACTACTTTGTACTCCTGTAGTGTCTGATTTTTGCACGTATGGCTAGTTTAATTGATATCTTTGGGTGGCTAAGGCATGTTTTATATGCCGGGTTTACAATCGGTTTGATGTGGTTGGAGCTTACGCTGCTCACAAGGCACATTTGAATATTTGTTTGATAGGAATCGGCCTTTCGGTAGACGTTTACTGATCTTCTCGTCAACTGGCATATATTTTTCAACTTTTTCCATGATCGCCTAGTTGTAGAAGATTTTGGTATATTAGTAAGAAAGTCGTTGAATTCTCATTGAGGTTTCAACAACTTTAATCTGTGGCGGCTCGTTTTCTGTAATTTACTGAGACTTTAGTATATTGTCCTGATTTGGGATGATCCATGCTCTGTGAACCGTTAGAAGACAACTATCTTGTTCATGTTCATTCCCTTTATCTTCAACATGCTGGAACTGTTCACAAGTTTTTGGTTGTTTAATTGCCTTCTGTTGTGCCCTTTTCTATAGATCAATCATTAAGCTGCGAATTTGTCTATACGGGCACCCGGTTTCACATTGGTATCTTGGTGCACAATTTGCTCCTTGAATTACACGACTTATTGTTTTTATCTGTGTTTGAGTCTTATCGTATGACATTGAGCTTAGCTCATGCGGAAACATTGAAGAGAGAATACAAAGAAAAGCATTCTTCCTACCCGGTTATAGTACCTTCAAGTTGAATACATCGTGTTCTGATGGATTTTCAACCCATTCTTTTGCAGAAATTGGCTCGAGCTGTTGGGCTTTTTGCTGGTTCAATCATTTTCATGAGGCAGTTCGGTGATTCGATGGCACCATACTGAATGTTAAGAGCAATGGTGTTGGCATTGGCATTGGCAAGTGTGTTTCCTTAGAAATTAGGATGTAGTTTGTTTATTGTTTTCTTGAAGTGTTGGTGTTACTTGTATGGTTCCCCGTCGTTTGTGGCTTCTATCAAACTTTGTTTCGGGTTTTTGTATTGGCTCTGTTGAGACGGTTCTTGAGTTTATTTGGTTCTGTTTTTTTGTTTCGTTTTCTCGTCATGTTTCTTTGTTTCGCAACTCTGCTTTTTCTAGCTTCTATATCAGCTGGTAATTGCTAATGAAAAAGTTGTGGTGCCCTCGATTTCTCTGTTGGGACGGCGGGTGTGTGTTGACCATTGTGGTTGCTCTTAATGACCAGTTTAGAATTTAGATGGAGGGTAATGCAACGTTACTGAACCGAAGTGGATGCTTTAAGGTTGAAGGGATAGGTACGGTATGGGTGGTGGGGTGGTATGATTGGGGGTTGGGTGTTTGTACGGGTGGTGGGGTGGTATGATTGGGGGTTGGGTGTTTGAGGTGAGTGAGGTGGGGTGAGAGTAAGGTAGGACGGCGGCAACAACGGCGTTGAGAGTCGTTGATGTGAGTTCGGGTAGAAACTAAGGATGTGGTGAGGCGGGGTTGGGAGGGGGTGGATGGTTTTGACAAATTTCCTTACGTCTCCGTCTATCAATTTTATTTTTTTTTGGAAGGTCTCCGTCTATCAATTTTAGATGGTAATAAAAATGAACATTGTTCATTACATTGTAATGAAATTTAATTGCACATCTTATATATTGAGGTGTGTAAGTGTAGTGTGATGAGGGAAGGCATTTATTTTTTCCACAACAGTTCTAAAGTGTTGAAACACATATAACACGTCAGTTTTGTACTTAACTGGATAAAGCCAAATATAGAGCAGAGCATACAATGATCAACAAAAACAACATAATAAACATGACCTTCTTACTTGAAAGGATCTTTGCTCAAATATAAGTGTAACGACCTGTTCCCGGATACCGAGTCATTACCCGTAAAAGAACGTTCGTCACGTATAATATTAAATAAATTCAATATTATACGTAAGTTTCTACTACATCGTATCGAGTTTAGCAGTGACAGAAGCTAAAAGAATCGGGTGTATATTTTTTTTCTCAACAAGAATAGAATCAAACATACTAATTAAAGATTGAAAGATATCTTACAACCACGATAAACAAATCTTACAACAGTACGATGTCTTGAAAGAAATACAACAAAGTTATCTCAGAGATAAAAGAACGAACGGATCTTGTAGGATTCCCAGGAAATCGAAGGATTTCTTCCGGAAGCAGATGATTAATCATCTGCTTCTCACGTTCCGTGAATAGCCGGTCCGATTCTATCCCTGTTCCTTCCGTTTGAAGAAATTCCAAATGAAAGTACAACATGTCTTGGAAGGAAATTACAACATAGTCTAGAACATAGATTGAAAATAGTAAATGAAAACAAGCATATCATAACAAGCATGATCACATATCATCCTCGAAGTCCTCATCGAACTCCTACTCAACCTGTTCATCTTCTCAACCCAAACACAAACAAACATGCATTTGAGGTAAGTACAAAGGTATTTAGCAAGAAACAGAAGTTATTGCGTTAATTAAATTTCATGAAGTGAGGTTTACGTAATTATTAAGTTTTATTATATGGCTGACACAAATCTAGGGTTCACTGCATTCTCATTGACATGTTGTGCCTATTTGTTTCTAGCTTAGCTCAAGTTTGTTACATTGGCACTCAAGGGCACTACGCATGGTGCTACCCACCACGAGGTATCGTTTGCAACCTATCAGTGGATCACACCAATAGCCAGGGGACTAGACCTGACAGTGTACACGTTCGGCGAAGTCCCTCTACTATTTAGCCATTTAGAGGCCAGTACAGTTATTCCCTTATCTGACCGCCCACACATTGCGATATAGTCTGGTGCCTTACCAAGAGTAACATGATGTTTAGTCTTTTACTATACACTTATGTAGTTTATTATTGATTACTAACCACCTAAGTATTTTCAAGGCTAACCTCACCTTAGCAGTTCTACTCACTAACTTAGACAACTAGACACAACATCCTATCACGTACAAAGACACTGATGAATGCTAATTCACCAAAGCACAAGCCTATCATACTCTTCTGACGGTCCCAAACTTCAACTTTTATGAAGAATCCATCCGGTGCCGGAACTAAACGCATTAGAAGCTTAATCAAGACTTGTTCATGTTCATTTAGTGTTGTTTTATCAAGAAATAACATTTAAAACTGGTTTCAGGGCTTAAAACTTACTAAAACCCAAAACAAGGCTCAATGCACGCGTACACTACTCAATGCGCATGCATTGATCGTCCAGAAATATTCAGGATGCTTCTATTCAGACAATGCATGCGTATGCCCGCTCAATGTGCGTGCACAAAACTCTCTGAATCCTAAAGTTAACTTCTGGGATGTCAGACATAAATTTTTAAAAAATAAGGGATGAACGCTCAATGCACACGCACAAAGCTCCCAATATCCGTTTCTCACTCTCTGGTCCCGCAACGCGCACGTATGCTTACAAATGCGCGTGCATTGGACTAAAAACTGCCTTAACAACAGTTTTTTTGCAATTTTATGAATCCAAACCTTTCCCAACGTGTTCAACATCGATTTAGGCAGCAAAACATCAGAAAAATACACAACTTTAACATGTCATAGCATCACATTCTTACACAACAACATCTAGCATGAATTCTAACATCAAACCACTTCAAAACACAACCCCTAACTCTATAAAACCCAAATTAAAGCAATAGAGAAGATCTTCTTACTTGATCAAGCACAACTTCAAAGAAAAACTTCAAAATTACTGCAGCACTTCTCCAAGCCCCAACAAAACCTATTTGATCCATAATCAATTCAAGAACTAATTAGGATCAAGGTTTCTAACTATTCAGTACTACGAATTACACAACTTTCTTCAACCAACCAAGATCAAAACGTGATGAATCCAAGATTAGGGTTATTTTCATACCTTAGTAAAACTTCAAGCTTTTGGTATCAAAACGATCTCCTCGTCACGCTCAAACTGTTGCTATACTCAAATCTGAAAACGATTAAATATCTTTTGAGAATTTTGAGAAACCCTCTTCTCCTTCTTAACTTTTCTTTGGCTCTGTTTTGAACGTTAAGTTTTCTGATTCCAAAAAGGTAACCTCCGGAAAATAACCAATAATTAATGGGAGGTTATTTTCTAAGAATAAAACCTCCACATTATTTCTCCATTATTCCTTTCTATATTAATTACCAAAATTTAATAATTTTCTTTTTATGCAAACTTAATCCAAAAAAAAAAAATAAATATAATATTTCATTTTAGAAAAATGACACGCCTGCTCTTTCCCAAAAATCGGAATATTACATTCCTCCCCCCTTAAGAGTAGTTTCGTCCTCGAAACTGAAACGTACCTGGTAGATCCCAAAAAAGTCTGGGAATTCACTGATCATGTCATCTTCAAAGTTGCTTCATTTGGTAAATGATTGCTTCTTTGCACCAAAACCAACGGAATCAACCTTCACTTGATCATCTTTTCTTTTCGGTCTAAAATCTTGATCGGTTTCTCATCGTAGGCAAGATTATCTTGAAGAACTTCCGGATCAACGGTTGCTTCAGCATCCGTGTTCGTCAAACACTTCTTCAACATTGAAACATGGAACACGTTGTGAACTCTTGACATTGAGTCCGGTAACTTAAGCTTGTAAGCCAAAGGTCCAACTTTCTCAATGATCTCAAATGGTCCCACGTATCTTGGACTTAACTTTCCTTTTTGTCCAAACCGTTTTACCCCTTTCATTGGTGAAGCTCGGAGGTAAACCCTTTCACCGACATCAAACTCCAAAGGTCTTCTACGAACATCGACCCAACTTTTCTGTTTATCTTGAGCCGCATTCAAGTTCTTATTTACCAACAAAACCCTCTCTTTATCTTATTCAACCAATTCCTGCCCGGTGATTTGCTTCTCCCCAACTTCATCCCAAAACAACAGCGTTTGACATCTTCTTCCATACAAGGCTTCAAACGGTGGCATACCCAAAATGGTGTGGTAATTGTTATTATAAGCGAACTCTGCCATAGGTAGGTAATCATCCCACGATCCGTCCACTTCCAAAACGCATGCTCTCAACATATCTTTTAGTGTTTGTATTGTTCTTTCTGATTGTCCACCTATTTGTGGATGAAAGGCCATGCTCAAATTTAACTTTGTACCTAAAGCCTTTTGTCAACTCCATACAAATAGTGCCTCCAAGTCTTTAAGGAAAACACTACCGCTGCTAACTCCCGATCATGTGTTGGGTAATTCTTTTCATGCACCTTCTGTTACAATATAGAGGCTGAGGAGAATTCTGAGTGAAGTTAGCTGATACACTCTGCTGATAATATGAAGACATAGCAGCCTGCTGACAGTATGAAGACACAACAGCCTATTGAGTAATCTAGTATAGTGTAATGTAGATAGCTGTTATTCAGTTACAGTTTGTTGTATCCGCTTGTAACTTACTTCTAACTAATCCATGAGGTGTATGAAGCTATAAATACACCATGATCAGCTGCCTTGTAAACTTAACTTGTAACTTTCAGTTCATCAATAATAATTCCTCATTTTACTTTCAGTTTATAATTCTATAAACTTCATCATGGTATCAGAGCAGAAATTTGTGAATTTCTGAATACTTTACTGTGTTTTTCTCTGATTTTTTTGAAGAATCTTGAGAGCGTTCTTCATCTTTTCCGCACTTTCCAGTTTCTTAAGAGTAAAATGTGAGCATTTCCTTCATTTTAGATGATTTCTTGATAGTATTTCTTTGATATATCATTGTTTTGATAAGGTTTGGAGTTCTTGATAGCCATGGCAGCTATGAAAGAAGAAATAAGTCCCTTCACTCCATTCTATGTCCATCCCAATAAGAATCCGTCCTTGGTACTTGTTCAGCCATTGATGAATGGCAGCAATTATAATCCATGAAAGATATCTAAGGAGATGGTGTTAATCACCAAGAATAAGATTGGCTTCATAGACTACACAATCAAAAAACAGAAGCAGATTTAGCAGATTTTCATGCATGGAGACAGTGTGATACAATGGTAAGATTATAGATTTTGAATTCTGTGGAGAACACCATTGCATAAAGTTTGATGTATTTCAAGACTGCACATGCAGTTTGGAAGAATCTTGCTACAAGATTTTCTAATGTTTATGCCATAAGGATTTCAGAACTTCTTGAAGAGATGCATCTATTAAAACAAGCTAATGACTCTGTCAATCAGTACTTTACAAAATTGACGGTCCTATGGGAATAAATCAAGACCATTAGGCCTGTATCAGTCTATTCATGTGTCCCTCAATGTCACTCTAATGCAATCAGCACACTAATGGATCATATGGAGGCGGAACATGTCATGAAATTCCTTAAACGTTTAAGGGATGAGTATGAACCAATGGTTTCACAAGTAAATGCTGATGGTGCCTTTTCCAGAAATCCATGATGCCTTTGCTATGGCAATTAAATTTGAGAGACATAAGTTATATGTGGCTAACAAGGCCAAGAGTCAAGATTCTATGATTCTCTTGTCACAAAAGAATGGACAGGGGCAAAATCCAACAGCCAGCAGACCAAATTCTGTCACTGCTGCACATGCCAAACCTAGAAATCCCAAGAAGATGCAATGTAGTTTTTTTGGATTCAATGGTTATACAGAAGATAATTGTTACAAGAAACATGGATACCCTCCTAGTTTCAAGTCAAAAATGGCTTATTTGGTAGAGAAAGAACAACCAGCAGAAGATGATTAGGGCCACAATAGGTCTACTGGACCAGGGTTCCCAAATCTTACTGCACAACAACTTGATAAGTTAATGGCTTTGCTGAGTGCTGATCCTCATAGACATGCAGGATTTGCTATTGGCCAACCTGCTGAGATTGTCACACATTACTCACCTGCTACATGGACAGGTGATCTAAATTCAGTAAGATCAATACAATGGATCTTGGACTGTGGGGTCACATATCACATTGTAGGATCATTAGACCTATTAAGTAATCCCAAACCTTCATTTGGTATAAAAATGGGATTACCTAATGGAAATAATGTTTCTGTCACACATATAGGACAAGTCAGGGTCAACCCTCAACTGGTCCTACATGGTGTATTTTGCATTCCTGGTTTTAAGTATAATCTTTTGTCCTTACATTCCTATATTAATCATACAAAAGGTGGAGCTGTTTTTTCCGCTAACAAATGTGTTTTGTAGGACAAGAACAAGAAAGTGATTGGTTCAGCTGAGTTACACAGAGGACTATATGTCATGGGTCAACCAATAAGGCTTTCTGTTTCCAATGCTGTAGAAAATCACACATTATCTGATAGATTAGATGATGATCTTTTAGGGCATTACAGACTAGGACTCTTGCTAGATAATAGATTGCAAGTTATTAGTTCTTAGTCTGCTGATGTCAAGTTTTGTAATCATGACCTTTGTTATGTTTGTCCTATGGCAAAACTAAAGAAAAATCCTTTTCCTTTGAGTACAACTGTTGTGTCAATGGCCAGCAATATTTTTCACTGTTGTAGATGACTTTTCTAGGTTTGATTAGGTTTTCCTTATAAGGTATAAATCTGAGGCTTATGATATTGTTAAATCATTTGTTAAATTTGTCTCTACTCAATTTCACAAAATTATTTAAGTAATTAGATCTGACAATGGAGCTGAATTTCAGCTCACTGATTTCTATGCTCAACAGGGTAGTATCCATCAAACATCATGTGTCAGCACACCAGACAGAATGGCATTGTTGAAAGGAAACATCAGCATCTGCTGAATGTTTCCAGGAGTTTGAGGTTCCAGAGTAATTTGCCCATTGAATATTGGGGCTTTTGTCTTTTACATGCTGTAAAATTAATTAATGCCACACCTACACCACTGCTGAAGGAAAACACCCCACATGTGATGCTTTATGGCACCAAACCAGATTATTCTATGTTTAAAGTCTTTGGATGCTTGGTTTTCTCGTGCACACTTCAAAAATACAGAACTATGTTTGATTCAAGATGTATGACTTGTGTCTATCTTGGAAATTCAAACACCGGTGATGGTGCTATCCTATTGGACATTACAAAGAAAGATATTTTTATTGCTAGAAATACTCAATTTCATAAGATTTATTTTCCTCTATTTCAACAGGTATTAGGTAAGGCCGGATATCTTGCTGATATGCCAGTTCCTTTACCAGTAATGGAGAATTTTGATGATCTGCTGAATGAGTCAGCAACCCAGTCACACACAGAATCAGCTACAGCTGAGGCATCTCATGAAGAACATGATACTATCAGCCAGGAACCTGGACAAACACAATTAAGAAGATCCACATGGGTTAGAAAATCACCAACCCTTTATCAAGGTGGTGCTCATACAGTTTGGCAGACTACACACCTGTTGAGTGAAGTCATGAGTCTGGAACACCTTTCACCAAAATATCCCAGATTCATCAATACCATTGATTCCATTAAAGAGCCTAAGACTTACAATCAAGCCATCAAGCATGATAAGTGGAAAGAAGCAATGACAAAAGAAATTGAAGCTCTACAAAAGACTCATACATGGGAAATATTTGATCTACCCCTAGGGAAGAAACCCATAGGGTGCAAGTGGGTATACTTAATCAAATATAACCCTGATGGTTCAGTAGAGAGATACAAAGCAAGAATAGTACGTCGCAAAAGGCTACACTCAAGCATATGGCATTGATTATCAAGAAACATTTTCTCCTGTTGTCAAGAATACTACAGTTAGAGCTTTACTTGCAGCAGCAGTAGCCTATAATTGACATCTACATCAAATGGATGTCAACACTACCTTTCTACATGGAGCTTTGCATGAAGAAGTATATATGCAGTTACCCATAGGTTGTGCAGCAACTAAACCAAATTAAGTTTGTAGTCTCGCTAAATCATTGTATGTCCTTAAACAAGCCAGCAAACAATGGAATTGCAAATTAACTGAGTCCTTGGAAGCTCAGGGTTTTATTCAATCTAAGAATTACCACAGTTTATTCAATAAAAGGTTAGGACAATCTTTTATTGCTTTGCTGGTCTATGTAGATGACATCATAGCAGCAAGCCCAAATGAGCAGTTGATTCAGCAGGTCAAGGATGCCCTACATCAGCAGTTTACTATTAAGGATCTTGGAAAATTGAGTAATCCTTAGCTATTGAAGCTGCTAGAACTCCCGCAGGCATATCAATCTCTCAAAGAAAATACACTCTTAACCACTTAGAAGAATATATGAATTTCTAGGAGCAAAACCTGCCAAGACACCCATGGAGTCTAGGCAAACTCTACAACATGGTGATTCACCACTTTCGGAAGATAATACAGCTTACAGAACATTTGTGGGCAAACTCATCTATCTCACTTATACCAGACCATACATTGCCTTTGTAGTCCAACAGATGAGTCAATTCTTGGACACTCCTACTGAAAATCATATGAAGGCAACAAACATATTATTGAGGTATTTGAAGACTAACCCTGGTCAAGGCATCTTGTTCCCAGCAGCAGATAACCTAGTCCTTAAAAGTTTCATCGACAATGATTGGACTGGTTGTCCTAAAACGATCAGTATCAGGCTATATGATGTTTCTAAGAGATGCACCTATATCTTGGAAGGCCAAGAAACAAACCACTATAGCTATAAGCTCATCATAAGCTGAGTACATGGCTATGGCAAATGCAGTTTGTGAAATCCAATGGCTGATCTACATACTACAAGACTTGCAGGTTCTAGTTCAGTTGCCTGATGTGCTATTCTGTGACAATGCCAATGCCATGCACATTGCTGACAACCCTGTCTTTCTTGAAAAAAAACATATTGAAATTGATTGTCATGTTGTAAGAGACAAATTCAAAACTAGACTTGTTAAACTTCTTCCAGTCAACACAAAAGAACAAATAGCTGACATCTCTCCAAGGCCTTGGATGCACCTATTTTCTCTTATTTGCTAGACAAATTGGGAATCTCAAAGATATTTTAGAGTTCAAGTAGCTGAAGGGAATGCTTAGTGCAAGCTGTGAATGTACCACTCTCAGCTTGAGGGGGGTGTTACAGTATAGAGGCTGAAGGGAATGCTGAGTGAAGTCAACTGATACACTCAGCTGATAATATGAAGGCACATCAGCCTGCTGACAATATGAAGACAGACAGCCTACTGAGTAATCTAGTGTAGTGTAACGTAGAAAAAGGTTATTCAGTTACAGTTTGTTGTAACCGCTTGTAACTTACTTCTAACTGATCCATGAGGTGTATGAAGCTATTTTTTCCCATGATCAGCTGCATTGTAAACTTAACTTGTAACTTTCAGTTCATCAATAATAATTCTGCATTTTACTTTCAGTTTATAATTCTATAAACTTCATTACCTTCAATTTCCTCGATGCAGATCCAATTACCTTCCCTCATTGCATCAATACACAACCTAAGCCTTGTCCCGAAGCATCGATGTAGACATCGTAGTTGTCAAAGATCTCCGGAACTGCCAAAATAGGTGCCGATGTCAGTGTAGCTATCTTCGAAAATTCTTACACGAACTTCCGGAAGTATCAAGCCAAACCCAGAAAACTTTTCACCTCTGAAACTGTGGTAGGTCTTAGCCATTTCTCAACCACTTCTATCTTTGCAGGATCCATTTGTATACCATCCCATGCCCCAGAAAACTGACTTGTTTCAACCAAAACTTGCATTTTGAAAACTTAGCATACAATTGTTTCTCTTTCAAGGTCTTCAACAGGTTTCTTAAGTGTTCTTCATGCTCTTTCTCATCCTTTGAGTATATAAGGATCTCATCTATGAATACTATCTCAAATTTATCCAAATAAGGCATGAAAACACGTTTCACCAAGTCCATGAATGCCGATGGAGCATTAGTGAGTCCAAAAGACATAACCAAAAACTCGTAGTGTCCATACCTTGTACTAAAAGCCGTCTTCGGTATATCTGCCACTTTTATCTTCAACTGATGATAGCCGGACCTAAGGTCAATCTTAGAAAAAAATCTTTTCCTTTGCAACTGATTAAACAAATCATCAATCCTTGGTAGAGGATACTTATTTTTGATGGTGAGGTTGGTTAAAGCTCTGTAGTCTATGCACGTCCTCATGCTACCGTCCTTCTTCTTTACAAAAAAATAGGGGCTCCCCAAGGTGAAGTACTAGGCTGAATTATTCCTTTCTAACATGTCCTTTAAGTGAGCTTTCAACTCTTTTAATTCAGCCGGAGCCATCCTATAAGGTGCCTTCGCTACTGGTTTTGCTCCCGGTAATAGCTTGATCTCAAACTCAATTTCTCTATCCGGCATATTCCCTGGTAACTCATCCGGAAACACTTCGGGGTATTCCTTTGCTATGGGGTTTCTTTCAACTTAGTCTTAACTTGTTCAACATCTAATGCATACAACAAGTAGCCTTCACAACCTTTTTGACAAGCTCTTATAGCCTTAACTATTGAGATTATAGGATGACGCTTCTTGTTAGGCTTGTAGACGTTACCTTGAAAAGTCTTATATGATTTTCCGGGTACTTTGAAGGTTACTCTCTTTTCTCTACAATCCAAGTGAACAAAATTATCGGATAGCCAATCTATTCCAAGAAGTACATCAAAATCCGAGAAGTCCAAAACTATCAAGTCACTCTTACACCGATAAGTTCCTACACGGACATCCACTTGAGGAATCATCTTAGTTACCTTAGTTACTTTCCCTAATGGTGTAGTTATTTCCAAGGTGTTCCTTAAGGTCTCTGAAGGTAGATTTAGTTTCTTAGCTATCTTAGTCGACACAAACGTATTAGACGCTCCCGTATCAAACAATGCCGTAACTGCTAAGTTGTCTAATATACCTAAGATGTAAATTCATTTATTTAAATACAAGTATAACATGATTTAACATGCTTTAAAAGTAGTTTAATAACATAGATTAAACAAATTAAAGATACCTGAAATAAAATTATCATCTGGTTCCGCAATCTCTGCATCCATAGCAAAAACTTGAATTGGTCGACTCGAACTTCCTTTCCCACTTGCTTGACTCTGATTCCCCTTACTTCCCTTTGTTGGGCATGCCCTTGAAAAGTGCCTTGGATCTCCACAGTAATAGCAACTGCATGTACTAGCCTTACACTCACCTGAATGGTTCATCTTGTATTTCTGACACAGTGGTGCACTTGATGATGGTGATAAGGGTGCTGATGTCTTCTTCACATTTTGTTGTGGTGCTGCCCGACAACTACTTTGGATCGTCCCAAATGTTCTCTTAATACTAACTATCATAGAAGGCTTGTTCTCTTACCAGTGCACTCAGCTTGCCTCAGCTATGTCGAGCATTGTTCTTTAAATGCAAGGGGTCCACCTTTTCACCTTTTGATTCTAATCCAACACTGCACAAGGTAGGTTGTGCCTCCTATTGCGCTTGGTCCTGGTCCATTTTCTCTCATTCCCGATGTAGAACTGTCATGAATTCTTGCTCATTGGTCCAAACCAAAACCTCTTTATGCCTAACATCTTCTATCTCAACACTCACTCGAGCTCACACGGTACTCTTCAGGTCTATTATTTAGCAGCTCTAGGATCTAAAAGTTCTAGCATCATTGTTGATCCTAAGTGTTATCTCGCCACTATCGTAATCCAGAATAGCTCTTCTAGTAGACAGAAAGGGACGTCCTAACAAGATATTTGTACTAGGGTCCCTTGGGACGTCTAAAACTAGAAAACCAATGGGGAAATAGAAATATCCTACTTTGATAGTGTAGTCAACTAGCATGCCAGCTGCCATGTCAACTTTGCGATCTACAAATCTCATGGCACACGTCTGGTCCAATGTGACCATGAAGTTTGCCGCTTGGCATAGTGAAAGCGGGATGATATTACGCCATTTAACAAAATAGGAAGCCAAAATGTGCCAGGGTCTTCTAATTATTCCACTTCGTCTAAGTCCGGGTAATCCTCGGGCTCAGATGGGAAATAATTAGGGTCCTCTTTGGGATCGGAGTCAGAAGATGATATATCAATAACTTGAATAAGAGACTTACCTCTCGTATGGTTTTTGTACTCCCTCATGCTTGCTTCCATGTTCCTCTTGATTTTCACTGCTTCCTCTTCCAGCTTTACTCACTTCTTGTCCTCCTCATATTGTTCCCTTACCTTTGAGCCAGGATGCATCGAGATCGGTCTGATGCTCAAAATGGTGTGAGGCATCGTGTTTATTCGACTTCGGTTCCCAAAAACCTTTTTGGAGAAGAAATCAGAAGTGCTCCGTAATCCTGCAAAAGAGACAAAATAAAAAAACAAAACACGGTTAGCAACTTTCCACTTCAGTTGGGTTCAGAACCAACTGCTGCGGACCTACTAACGAAAAACTAACAGGGATAAACACAGAATCACAAAGACGACCAGAGTTTGAATTTCTGGAACTTGATTCATCGCAGTGACACCATGCTGAATCGGGCCCTGATTTTCTCTCTTTGATCTCACAGTATTGCAGGAACGTATAGAATGAGTCAAAACCCTAATTAAAAATAATATAACATAAAAACGAATAGTTCTTAATTAGATATAAATGAATTATTACTAAAGTTGGCCAAAACATAAAAACAAATAGTTCTTAATTAGATATAAATGAATTTATTACTAAAGTTGGCCATTGTCCCCGGCAACGGCGCCAAAAACTTGATGTTGTGCGTGAGGTCGCTCATACTAGAAAGAGTACAAGGTCAAAATCATAGTATAGCAACGAAGAATCAAGGTCGATCACACAGAGACAATGCAACTTAGAAATAGACGCACTTAATCTAACTAAGAATAAACAAATGGTCAATGAACAACATAAGAATGGAAATAACACGGGATTCCTCCATTTCCAACCTATCTCACAACTTGGTGTAACTAATCTTTTTGTGTACTTCCCCAGTAATTCCCCGTATCAATCAAAACATGTTATTACTTCAGTTTTAGCTATGGGTGCAGTCTCCTAAACTTGTCTACTTTCATTGAATGGACAATAAATGTTTATGTGCAGTTAACATCCTTACTTGGTTGTATTAACCCACACGCAATAAGTACTAGAATGTGCCGGCTCAAGACCGAGAACCTCTCTAAGCAGCTATCGTGGATGACTAGCACGTTCCTAGATATCGATCTAGATGATGTCTTAATTAACACTTCACTTTATCGTCCTTCATGTTAATTTACGATGTACGACAAGAAGATTGGCCAGGTCTAACCTATCATGAATTAGACCTGTCAATCAATGTAGCTGATGCTGAATCTCCAGATTAAGGTGATCTAAATGTGCCTCGATTCACCGGTATAGACCGCCACTAAATCAGGTGCGGTGGCTCTTAATTCTGGAATTACATTGCTTCATTATGATTAATTCTGGTAAATTATGGGGTCGTTACACATTCAAATCAAGTACAACAAATAAAAACAAGTAAATATACTATAACTAAGACATAAAGGAACGTTCAAGGTTCATACCTTCGGCTATGGAGATCTTACTTGATCTACTCAAGTTAGAGACGGCGTGGAAGAGGGAACCGGAAAACAACTCAGAATATAAAACTACGAACTTTTATTGCATGAATAATGTATTGTATATTATTAGTATATCATGGGTATATGTTTACATTGGAATACTACAACTATATATAGGCATTATAGCCGACATATGACTCAATAAAACCCTAACCGACTTAGTAAAACGTTGTAGGGTTAATTTTGTGTCTTCCAAGAACTCGATACATCGGTGGTGGGCCTCATTCTACCAAGTCCAAATTCAGCTCTTTTCTTTGACATATCTCTTTATGGACTCTTTTAACTCGGCCCCATGACTTTCTTCGGTCCAGATCCATGTCTTAGCTGCTTTGGAATAATGTACTCCTAAAAAGCACATACAAAAGTAGAACAATAACAAATCCATGAGGTAATCATACAAATGCAGAATCAATATCAAGAGAACACTCACTACGCTTTTAACATGTATTTCTCATAATATTCAGATTATTCTTCCTCTCTCGAGCATAATTCGGGGTAAATAAAAGTTTAGTTAAGGTACCAATTAGCATGTTATCAGTATCGCAGCGCCACCAGGAAGGACGGACATATGAGTAACCTAAACCCTCCTTTGAGTTGGGCTTCATAAACAACAAAGTACTCGTCCAGTGGTCGGGAAGCGTATGTCCGGGGGTCAGCAAGGAGCATGGGGGCGAATATGCTTTGTGGTTTATCCCGTAATCACGGAAGATGTTGTCTATGCTACGCTGAACAAGAACAGAGGTCACTCCATGGTTACCCATGATGGCCTGAGTAGCCCTAAGAACCTTAAATCTAAGGGCAGAGTCAAACGTCCCGGATGAAGGATGAAAATAAGAAGAAAGAGAAATAGGTCTGGGTCTCTCTACTTCTGGCTCAGATTCGGATGAAAACAGCTCTTCTACAGACGAACTAGATGGGGTTGACACCCTCATCAATGAGCATAGATGAAACGAGAGGCATGGAGGAGTACAAACACTTACTTGTAAAAAAGTGAAGAGGAAAGAGGCGAAGAAGAGAAATCGGCAATTGATCATTGTCTTTTAATATAAAGCCACAAGTAGACGTTTGAATGGAGTAGATGGTTGATATGATGGGAGTTATAAACCCAAACGTGTCTCAAAAACTCTCCTGTATCGAACGAGTGGGTAACGACGCATTGAATCCCGGGACATTTATGACAACATCATAACGGAACTCTGCCACCTGGCAAGAGTGTGTGGAGATTCTCTAGTCTAGATGACCGAGCCGAGCTACTCCTTTGACAGATCTAACCTGACCCCAAGAGCTCAGTTAGATCTGGGGGGATTATGACGGAGGTCCGCTAAGCCCCGCCACATGTCATCTCTTCGATTAATCAAACAATAAATGAGGGCAGAGAAATATGGGCATTAAGGTCCAGAAGACCATCTTTGAGCCTAAGGGCGGACTTAAACCCCAGGAAGAGGCTGATCTGGATTGTCCACAGCAGGTCGGTCAGGGTGGAACGAAGCTATGCCTGGATAGTGCGGGCAAGGAGGCCTAAGGGACTTGACGTAGGTCGGCCCGAGTATCCCTTATCCGAATTATGCACATATTTAAAATATAAGATTAATACAGAAAGAATCCTCAGCCATAAAGGCCCTGATCCATCATTTAAACCACCATGATTATCTTCTAGAATAAAGGGGATCAATACGAACAAATCCAATCCTTGGAGGTTATGAAATAAGAGTCCACCATGGACACGACACATGCATGCCTAGGGCAAAAGCCCCTCTATATAAACGATCCTAAGAACTAAAAAGAGACTTGATTCCTGAACAATTACAGGACACGTAGGCAACTTGGGATTCATAATCTCAGGCTCAGTCTAAAACATTTAAACACCGCCCCTCATTATATTTTTCTCTATAGTTTTTGGCCTTGAATAGATTGTCACTAGAAGAATATGGCCCGGTAATTAGATAGATGAGATCCACCATCGTCCGTAACTCTGTCGTACACTCGTGAATACAAATACTCAAACCCACAGTTTGATGTCAATGTGATTATTGAGTTGGGGAAATCGACATTACGGTCTTCAATCGAAGGCAACCTCCCGTAACCAGGACCATGTTTGGATAAAGACATCATGCTTACTGCAAATCGTTACTTATGCCCATATCAAAAATCTCGGTGCACATACTTCTTTCCTTGCTCTTGTGGCCATTTTTTTGAAGAAATCAAACCACAAGAGAAGACGAAGTGCGAGGACCAGCGGAGTATTCACTTTATCTGACCACATCCCACATCGCGATATTGTCTTGTGCTTTACCAAGAATAACATTGATGTTTATGCTTTTAACTACACAAGTATGTATGTTATTAACCATTAACTTGCCACCTAAGTGTTTTCAAGGAAAATGCTCACTTACACTTTTACTCCATCACCTAGGCAACAAGACACTAACAAAGCCTATCACATATATAGACATTGATGGATACTAATCCATCAAAGCACAAGGCCATTCATGCTCTTCCGATTGTCCCGAACTTCAACTTTTAGAACAATTCATTCGGTTTTGGAAATAAACGCATCAAAAGCTTAATCATGGATTGTTAGGTTTAATTAAGGTTATTATATCAAGAAACAACACCCAAAACTCGATTTGGGTTTCTTAAGAACCTAAAACCTCAAAACAGGGGCTTTGGCACGCGCTGAAGCCCTTCGGCACGCTCTGAAGCACAAGAAGAAACTTAACAGAATTCTGTTTCGGTTTTGGCGTGTGCTAAAATTGAAACAGTGTTCTGCCTGGTTTCTGTTCCACTTCAGCGCGTGCTAAAGCAACTCGGCGTGTGCTAAAAGCTCCTGAAACAATCTGCCCGCTCACTGTTCCTTCTTGGCGAGCACTGAAGACCTCTGGCGTGTGCCGAAAGGGTTGAACTGTTCTAAACGTGAAATTTTCTGCATTTTTCGAATTCAAACTAAAACCAAACACTTTGACAGAAAAACAACACAATTTCAGCAGCAAAACAATACCAATTGACTACCCAACATATCCAAACATTATATAACATTAAAGGTTCAATATGAAGACCCTCTTACTTGGATTCCAAAGGAAAAGCAACCAAAACTCATGATTCCTCAACTCAAAACCTATTGATCAACAATCAAACAAAAATTACTTGTGACCAAGGTTTCTAAACGATCAGAACTACGAATAACCCAACTTAAAGCTTCAGAACTTGCTCAAATCAATATCAGGACTTGATGATCTTGGTATCAACATGAAACTTGTTTCCTCACGATTCCGTTCTTCTACTAATATCTGCAATCTGTCAAGAATCTTGTGAGAATTTAGAAAGATTTCCTTTTGTCTTTTCTGTTCCCTGTTTTCTTTCTCAGACAAAGTTCGACAAACCATTATTCTGACAACTTTCCAGTAAGAGGAAGTTTTATTCCTTGTAAATAACTTCCAAATTATTTATTTACTTGTCTTTTAATCTTAAATCCATAAATACAATAAATATAATATTCGGAATTTTGCAACAAGACATGTTTGCCCCTTCCAAAATTTGGAATATTACAACTGGTTGCCCGGGCAATAATTTAAATGCCCTGGCAATACCAGGTGCCTCTATTTTTGAATAAGTGTTTATTTAAGTCAACCGGAGTTTTTCCAGGACTATTATAATTAAAAACATGAAACCTTTTTAGAACAGATTCTACATGGTGAGACTGTTACAAAATTACAATTTATTAAATAACAAAGCAGACTGTCATCACAACATGAAGCTGTTAATTTAACCATTACATAAGAACAAAAAAATAAAAACAAAAAACATCCGGAATCCTATCAAAACGACTTAAAATTTTATGACTTAAATTTTTCAAGAAATGTTATTATCATAACGACTGTGCCACAACAGGTAACATAAAAAACTTTTATGCCCTTGATCACGATTTATGACTCATTGATTAATATGATGTTCATCATAGTCAAGGGTGGAAAAAGTACTATGTCATCACATGCGTTGTGGCTTAACCGTTGTGATACTAGCACCACCTAAATTTACCGGATCTTTAAACCAAGAGAAATACTAATGTCACAGCAGTTGTGTCATGTATCACGATTGACACAACACATTTTTCTACCAATAATCACGAATTCATAATAATGATCTATAATCAATAATCTAAAAGCATGTTGTGTCGATCGTTGTATCACAACACTGCACATTAGGGGTAATTACCATTTACCAACAACTTTGATCAAAATGTTTGGGTTTGGAGCATCCACAGCACCTCCACCGTGAACTACAAATCCTCTTGGAGTGAAAACACTTTTGTGGCAATCACACATTATCAACATCTCCATAGGATCAAATTTGTGAAGAAACCCATAAATGGTGGGGCCATTAGGGTTGCCTCCATCTGTTTTGACTACTATTGGAACAGTAAGCTTCTTCAGATATTCACTAAAAACTGTAATTGGATCTTCCTCCAAGTTCACTCTTGAGCTTGACGCCACCGCGCCCGGATTTTGAGGTGCCATTAAAACCCCAGAAGAAAGGCTTAAGTCAAGCCCAGAAATCTCCTCAGCATTATTTGTATCCATATTCATAGGACATAATGCTAATGTCAGTGACAAATCTGGTATTGAAACACGGGGATTCACAGATAATAAACCCGTGAAATCATATTGAATGATTGGATTTTCACCACAAGACATGCCCATGAAATCATATTCATGGATTGGTCGTTTAGTCTCATCTGATGCTGCATTTGGAAGAAAACCCTTTAAGGAATAAATCAAGAGGTATTGAAAAAGGAAAACAAAATGTAAAAAACAGATCTTAAATTTAATTCAAACAATTAATGTTAATTGTTGAGACTTTGATCCTTGTTTTCCCTAATTACACACTTAATAATTTATTAATTGATCATGTCCCACACATCAGTCTACAACGCAGTGACACAAATGTAATGACATTATTGACTCTTTTACTTTAATTGATCTTTTACTATAACCTACACAAATTATACCATCATTGATAATATAACAACATGGTGTTGGGATAAATTGATCGATAAACCATTGATCATGGGATGATTATTGATTTTACAACTTAATTAATGACTGATCTACACGTGTATAGTGACACAATTTAGTGATTCTTCCCAGAATGCAAGTCTAATTGAATGAACTCTTTTGAATTAAGCATTCAAAATTGAAGTTAATTTGTATTATAACCCACGATAATTAAATCTAGATTCAATTTGTTCGTCATTAAATTTTCCCCTCTATTGAGTGCATTATAATAAAATTAAATCAAATTCACACAAGAAAAGATTTATTTTTTATCCATAATAACTAATTGAAATCAGTCATCATTAATTCTCAGATGTACCTTCAATTGTGTGAGGATAATTACCATAGCCATGTTTGGAGGTGCCCTCAGATTCAATTAACATAATGGCTTTCTGGGATGCCTGATTTAGAGTTGCCTTAATAATTCCACTTTCAATTGGGGTTCTTCTTTGAATTCTTTCCATTTCTGTTACACCATAATTCTTAGCCAACTCTATATAATTTAATTTTCTCTAAAACCGATAACTTAATAATTTAAGAATTACCTTCATTAGTTGAACTGTTTTCATCCATAGTTAGATCGACCAAATTGGTTTCTTCACGATATGGATTTTCATTTCCTTGGAAAAAATCAATTATTTTAGAGGCTGAATTGTTGTCTTCTTTCTCCATTGAAGATATGTATCTGCAAATACACGGAGTTTAGTGTCATAAATAATGCACACAACACCTCTTAATCATACCAACACCTTCCAAATCCCCCCACCCCCTGACAAATTTTTGTCGGTGAAAAGGGCACATGAACATGAGAAAAAAAACAACCAATTGCTTATTTATAAATATAAGATTATTATACATGTGAAAAACTTACATGATCAGCTAGAAAAACACCAATTGAAAATTTTGTATAACACAGGAAGATGATACAGAAAAGATAAGGCGAAGTTGAGGAGGTGAAGTCCAAGGAGTTATTAGTCAAGAGAAGAGAGAACCAAAATTGCTTGCAAAAATACACTGCGACACGTCGATTTACTTGAGTAGGATAGTGTACCTTAAGTCAACATCTGTTAAAAGTAATTACTAAGTGGGACCATGGGTAAGTATGGAGTTGGTTTAATGTGTGCCTGAAGTTAAAACAAACTAAGTCCAAGGAATTAATAGCCGAGAAAAGAGAGAACCAAAATTGCATGCAAAAATATACAGTGCGACACGTTACTTGAGTTGAGTAGGATGATGCACCTTAAGTCAACATCTATTATAAGTAAATACAAAGTGGGACCATGAGTAGGTATGGAGCTGGTTAGTGTGCGATTAAAGTTAAAACAAACTACTAAGTCCAAGGAATTAATAGTCGAGAGAAGAGAGAACCAAAATTGCATGCAAAAATATACAGTGTGACACGTTAATTGAGTTGAGTAGGATGGTGCATCTAAGTCAACATCCGTTATAAGTAAATACAAAGTGGGACCATGGGTGAGTATGGAGATTGTTGTGTGCTTAAAGTTAAAACACACTAGCTAGATGGATAAGTGTCACAATTTAATGTGTCACCGACTAGGATTATGTCATTTGGTTCTTTAGTCATGTTCTCGTTGTTGCTGTGTTTTTACTTTTTATGCTCCTTGCTACTATAGTCTCTTGAGCTATATGCTATTAATTGTACCTATGTAATTTTGTTCAACTTCTACTTGACTTATTTAAATAAAACACCTCTTTGATGTTAAAAAAATCGACAACGATTTGAGTGTCACATTAGCTATCATATCATGTTGTAATTGTTATAAAAACAACATTATACAAAATATTAGGACATAATGCATTATAGAAACATGTACATTGTATTGTTGTAATAAGAGTGACTATAAATGGTAAAATTAGATTGTTAACTCATGATGAGCACTCTACTTCCAGGTTAGTTTTGGATGAATGAGAAATTAATACTCAAATTGTGAGTATGAGATGTGTTTGAAATGGAAATCAAATCAGTCCATTCAGTAAATGAGTTGTATGTTAATGTAGTTCCCTAAACTCAATCTGACTGGGACCAAATCCGATAGGGTTGGATCGTTACTACTACGCTTTTAAGCATATATTAAATGATATTTATATTATTATATATTGGTTCATTTAATTAACTAATTGATAATATATAATGACGTCTCAAGAATGAAATAATGATAGAGAAATAATAATTTATGAGTATGATTGATGAGATCTTGATTCACAGTGATTGATATTGCGTTTAAAAATTCATAATTATCTGTATTAATAAATAAGACATTATTAATATGGTCATACTAGCACGTATAAGATAACTTCTATCTTATGAATATAGTATGGATTTCATCTGTTAAATTGTGTCAACACTTAGACGTGTACGTGTACGTGCACATGTATTGCTTATTCATAAATATAAGATTATTTTAAATGTGAAAAAACTTACATGATCAGCTTGTAAAAAAGCGTTGGATACTTTGTATAACACAGGAAGATGATACATAAAAGATAAGGCGAAATTGAGGAGGTAAAGTTCAAGGAATTAATAGTCGAGAGAAATTAAAAGAGAGAATCAAAATCGCATGCAAATGTACACTGCGACACGGCTGTTGAGTTGAGTAGTATAGTGTACCTTAAGTCAACATCTGTTAAAAGTATTTACTAAGTGG
The DNA here is from genome assembly GCA_026214975.1 of Gentiana macrophylla. Lineage (NCBI taxonomy): Eukaryota > Viridiplantae > Streptophyta > Magnoliopsida > Gentianales > Gentianaceae > Gentiana > Gentiana macrophylla. The sequence goes on along the minus strand of CM047808.1, from coordinate 19,036,901 downwards.
GACCATGAGTAAGTATGGAACTGATTTAGTGTGTGCATAAAGTTAAAACAAACTATGTCCAAGGACTTATTAGTGGAGATAAGAGAGAACCAAAATTGAATGTGAAAATCTACAATGCGACAAGCCACTTGAGTTTAATCAGGACATAAAGCATTATAGAAACGTGTACATTGTATTGTTGTAATAAGAGTGCCTCTAAATGATAAAATTAAAGGAGTTTGTTAATTCTACTTTGAGGTTAGTTTTGGGTGAATGAGAAATTAATACTTAATGTGTGAGTTGGATGTGTTAGAAATGGAAATCAAATTAGTCCATTCTATATTGCTCAAGTAAAGGAGCTTTATGTTAATGTAAATCCTTAAACCCAATCATCGGGTTGGATCGGATCCGATAAGGTCATATCGTCATTATGGTGCTTTCAATCACATATTAAATGACACTTATTATTATTATTATTATTATTATTATTATTATTATTATTATTATTATTATTATTATTATTATTATTATTTTTTTTTTTTTTGAACAACAAGTTAAGAAATTTTATTGATGCTACAAAACAAAATACACAACAACAACTTCTTAATAAGAAACAATGTGTATCGAAGGGCTTCTATCCGTTGCGAAAAAATTGTCATCAACCATATACCAAACAATTGCAATCCATATGATTATTATTAGTTCATTTAAATAAGTAACTGATAATATATAAAAACATCTCTAGAATGAAACAGTGAAAGATTTAGTTCGTAAATATCGCATTTGTTTGTTTCGGTAAATGACACTATTAATACAGTCGTACTAGAATGTTTTAGATGTAATATATTTTATAAATATGTTAATGGATCTCATCCTTTAAAGAGTGCCGATATTTAGACATGTACTGGTATGTTTAGTTTTGATTAATTGACAGATCTAAATTGAAAAAACATTACTGAAACATATATCAACATAACTGTTTTATCCATATATTCACATACTGCAAACAAATTGATAACAAAAATGTAGAAACATAAGTAAACACAAAAATTATTGATTAACTGAGGCGAGTAGAACTCTTTCTTTAAGATTTTACTGCATTGATTATGTTGGAGATATCCCATGAAATGGGGTTAAAATGGTCGACTTTAGCGCGAATTTCGAATACGCTTTGGTGAGATTCACCGGGAGCTTAGTACGTCTAAATATTCTACTCACGGAGTAGATAATGTTTGGCTTTGGAATCACTCGATTCGGATATCGGGTGAATGAGAAATTAATGCCTAAAGTTGGTTAAAAATATGTTGGAGATAAGAGTTGAAGGGAGTACCTTAACTCAATATCCCACATTGGAAAGATGGGAGACTTGAGCTCCATATATAAAGGCTAGTGTATGCTCTTATATATATGCCCCAAAGGGCAAGGCACTTTTGTGCAGGAGGGAGGATTTAGATATTTCCACGCGCGCCGTCCGTCCGGCTCAACTCGGTTCAGTTGTTACTATTAATTTTTTGGACAAAAGTTCGTTTGAATTTAACCAGAAAATTAATTAATTAATCGTGAGGCGGTTGGAAGGTTCCAGAATAATGTGGAAATGAATTCTGATTAAAATAAGTCGGTCCAAAATTAATTAATTAAATTATTTCGCCCAAATTGCTTTTCTTGAGAGAAAAGTCGAGCGATTAAATCATCCAACCAATCAGAATTTAGAAGACACGTCATCCGACCAATCAGAATTGTGGAAATAGTTGGGCAATTTTAATTAATGATTTTCGGCCCTATTTCTTTTCCAAGGGGAAAAGTCTGATGATGTGTTCTGGCCAATCACATTCAAGCATTGGCTCCTCCTCTCCACTGTATAAAGAACCCCAATGATGAAGGTTGAAGGATTCAGTTTTCTCTTGTGTCTTCCACTACTAAAAGGGTCGAGCATATAGTTAGGTTTTTGAGTCGAAGAGAAGTCGGAGCACGTTGTAAGTTCGCCGGAGCTTGGATTGTTGAAGTGCCTCTCAATCCAGGACGTAAGCCGTTGTATCTTGGGAGGCAGTTGCTACTACCGTGGGCACCATACCGGAGCAATCTGTCTTAAGGAAAGAGTTTCATAACTCGCCTCGGTTTGTCTTTATTTTTGCATTGTACTTTAATTTTCTCAATCGTTTATGTCAGATCGGTACGTTAGTTGCATATTTTGTTAGATCTATATCATATTAGTTGTGTTTCTTTAGATCTATCATATAGTTCTGTTAATTTTTTAGATCTGCACTATAATTGCTTTAATTTAATAGATCTAAATAATAAAATTAGATTTTATTACGAGCTAATTATTTTCTGCATTTAATTATTCGTAATTACATCCGTGAATTACGGATCTGTTCCGTAAATCACTCCACACACGACACCTAACACCAACAAGCTTAAGACAGATTAATTCGTGTGTTAGAGGATAATTTTTTACGTGTTCTATTACTGATCTGCTAGATTGTCTAATTTATTTATATCCTGCTTCAGTTTGGTTGAGGCCAAATTGATAACTCTGTTTATACTCTTTCTTGATATTTACGTTCGTTTGAGGACGAACAAAACTTGATTTGTCGATCTTCTGTGTTTACTAAATGAAACAAACGAGCAAAGGAGTACCTCTGCGTGCTGCATGAGAACAATTCCGGACCTCAAGGGGAAAAACCGGAAAAGTTTGGTGTCTTGAACTACAAGAGGTGGCAACAGAAGATGCTGTTCTATCTGATCACTCTTGGCTTGGCTCGGATGCTGACTGGGGATCCTCTTGTCTTGAAGGAAGGAGATCATGCCTCTATCACGGCTTTGGATGCTTGGAAGCACTCTGACTTCCTGTGCAAGAACTACATCCTGAGTTTTTTGGAGAACTCGATCTATGGGGTGTATTGCTCACAGAAGTCTGCTAAGCCTTTGTGGCAGGCTTTGGAGAAAAAGTACAAAATCGAGGATGCTGGCTCGAAGAAATTTGCTGTCAAATTCATGGACTACAAGATGGTAGACTCCAAGACTGTCGTCAGTCAGATTGAGGAGCTACATGTGATCATCTCTGAGATCCTGGAGGAAAAAAATGATGATTTGTGAACAATTCCAGGTTGCTGCTGTGATTGGAAAACTTCCCCACTCTTGGAAGGATTTCAAGAACTACTTGATGCACAAGCATAAAGAGATGACTATGGAAGAGCTAGCAACGCGTCTGTGGATTGAGGAGCTGAACAAGAGGTCAGAACGAAGCTTTCTGATGGGCCAGTCCAAGGTGAACTTGGTCGAAGTGAGCAACAAAGGCAAAAAGCATAAGCAGCCTAATCAAGGTCCAAAAGACAATAAGAAGGTCAAGCAACAATTCACTGGAAGCTGTTACAACTGTGGAAAGCCAGGGCATCGCCAAAGTGAATGCAGGTCACAGAAAAAGGTTAAGCCACATGCCCATCTTGCTAAAGTGGTGGCTGAAGGCATGCTGGAGATGAACCTGTCGGCTGTGGTTTCTGAATGCAACACAGTCGGGAATACCCGTGAATGGTGGATTGACACAGGGGCTACTCGCCATGTTTGCACTCTGAAAGAGATGTTCTCTGATTATAAGGCTGTTGAGGGCGAATAGCTCTTTATGGGAAACTCTGCTTCTGCAAAGGCTGAAGGTGTGGGAAAGGTCATACTGAAGATGATTTCTAGCAAAGAACTCACACTGAACAATGTGCTGCATGTTCCAGACATGTGCAAGAACCTTGTTTCTGGTGCTCTTCTGGTGAATAATGGATTCAAGATGGTCTTTGGTGGGGATAAAGTAGTTTTATCCAAATTTGATATGTATGTTGGGAGGGGTACTTGGTAGATGGTATGTTCAAAATGAATGTAATGACCGTTGTACCCAAAGTCACAGCCAAAAAAGGCTAACAAGATGACTATCAAGCTTTCCGCTTACTTGCTTGAGTCTTCTTGTTAATGGCATTGTAGATTAGGACATGCTAATTATAAATCGATTCGAAAGATGATGAATCTAGATTTGATTCCCAACATAAAAATTGATCCTAATCACAAATGCCAAATATGTGTTGAAGCTAAGTTAGCTAAAGAACCGTTTCCAATGGTTGAAAGGAACACAAAACCTCTAGATTTAATTCACACTGATATATGTGACTTAAAATTTATGCAAACTAGAGGCGGTAAAAAGTACTTTATTACTTTTATTGATGATTGTACCAGATACTGTTATGTTTATCTGCTGAGAAGCAAAGACGAAGCTCTTGAAGCTTTTAAGGATTATAAGAATGAAGTTGAGAATCAACTTAGCAAACGGATAAAGAATGTCCATAGTGATCATGGTGGTGAATATGATGCACCGTTTGATGAATTTTGCTCTGGCGCCGGCATCATTCATCAAACGACAGCACCATATTGTTAGTAATACCATCCGCAACGGAAGCGATTTATGGATCTAGATCTATATAATATGCGTAATAAAACAACTAGATCTATTCTACAAGGGGGATGTAGATCATACCTCTTGAATCTCTAAATTCAAGTTGAAGAACCGCAAAGGATGAATGTGAAGATGTGAAGAGCACCACGCTCTTCCGATCGTGTGATCCAAGCAATTCCCGTGGAAGGAATTCTCGACTCGAACCCTTCCGATATGCTACCGAAAAATCTCCAAGATTTCTCCTCTACTCACCCTTGGCCGAAAATATTTTCTTCTCTCTACTATAGGAGAAGTCGAATTTTATGTGTTGTTTGAGGCTTGGGAGAACTCTCTTTATATATGGAGAGTAAAACTTAGCTTCCAAGGATTTTTATTTATCAAACAAAATAAATCCTTTAATAAAAGATAATTCCATAATATTCTAGAACAAATCTAGAATAATATTTATCTTTATTATTTACCATAAATATTTATCCAATAAATATTTTATGCACATGTCTTATTAATTAATTTAGGAAAACAAATTTCCTAATAATACATAAAAATATATGCGCACCTTTTACTAAAAGAATAGGTCACACGCATCTTTTATCCTTTTTGACCAATTAGGTCAAAAAAATGGTCAACACACCAATTCGGCCGAGTCCACTTAAAATGTCTTTTCCGTGTATTTAATTATTTAGTCCAAACTAATTTAATAGTCCACTAAACAATTAATTCACATATCGCTTTAATAAAGTCCAACAAGAACTAAATTAATATTATTAGGATTCGACGTCCGAGAATAGCTATGCTATATTTAGGAGGCACGTCGGGGACCATGGACTAATAATCGGCGGCTCCGATAAATCAAATAAATAATTATAGAATAATTATATTCGATAAATCAATCACGTGAATATGCCACCATAATCCCGTGATCGCACTCCTCCGATTATAAGATTATATTTATCTCCTCACGAGAATAATGATAAGCGCCCATTGATATAATCATTACATATGGATTAATCCTCCATAGATCGCTCATTCTAAATCGGGAAGTTACCGTTAACCCTTTTAGAACCTCTTATCCTTATTTACCATTAACCCCTAGTGATCAATTAATTCATACAACTCACCGGTAGCTAATCGTTGTAATATGAACTCGCATTTATCGATCGCTTTCTAGGATTAACAAATAAGGGAATCGTTTATCTACTTCCATAAATGGAAGGAATGGATTCCGTATCTGTGATAACACGTACTACTCACTCAATCCAAAGACAATGCCAAGATGGGGTAATTCGCACCACGCACTCGGTGTAATCCTTAACCGCCAAGTCAAACTTCATAATCGATTCAAGCAGCTTGATCGTGATCACCTTAGGATTAAGATATATCCATAAATATGATCATCCATTGATTCGATAAGACTTCTCGATTACGGAATTATATCGTGAACTCCAATCAAATCGGTCCAAATTTCTATATGATATATCTATCATATATAAATGCCCCATTAGGTTCTCTTAACCGAAAGTCCGGATAAGACAATCACACCTATTGTGTTCTCGCGCATTAATAGCACGTTAAAGGAGAGACCCGATACTCTCGATTAACTTCACTACGGGCTAATTGTATTTTAAGTACATCTTCACTAACTCAATCCTCCCGTATATACCATACACCGAGAGTTAAGTGATTACATAAACGATATACTTTAGGGTTTTCAGTAGTGTAAATACTATTGTCACATCGGTGAATATGAGAATAATAAATATGAATAATAACATCATTTCATTTATTATTAAATAAAACAATTACAAAATTGTCTTTCGGGCATCACACCTAACAATCTCCCACTTGCACGAAAGCATGTGATTAATTGTTTTAGAGCACACCCTATTATTTAAAATACAAAGAAACTATCACTCCCACTTGCTCTAAAGCAAATGAGACATGTCTCTAATACCTATAGTCTCCAAGTGTCGACTAAAAGCTTCAATCGATAAATGTCTTGGTGAATGGATCACAGGATTATCGGCGGAGGCGATTTTCTTGACGGAAATGTCCCTCTATCGACAAAATCGTTGATCACCCAAATTTTCTCTCTATATGCTTCGACTTCATGTGCTTTCGAGGTTCTCTAGAGTTGGCAATGGCCCCATTGTTATCACAATAGAGAGTAATAGGATCTTCAAGATTCGGGACAACGCCTAATCCGATGAACTTTCTTAACCAAATCGCTTTTTAGTCGCCTCCGAGGCCGCTATGAACTCGACTTCCATTGTTGGATCGGCCGTGTCTTTGGATTGCTTTTGGCTTCTCCATTCTATCGCACCGCCACCAAGCGTAAACACCGAACCGTAGAGGTAGATTTAGAATCATCTCTGCCTCGATCAAAATCGAAATCGGTGTACCACGCTAGCTCCAAACTCCCACTCGAATAGACGAGCATATAATTTCTCGGTTCTCTTCAAATATTTGATGAGATTCTTTCGCCGCCCAAAGGGGTTGCCCTGGATTTGACCGAAAACGGTTGACTAATCCAACGCCGTAACAAATGTCGTGTCTCGTACACCTCATAGCATACATAAGACTACCAACACCCGAGGCATATGGCACTCTTCCCATAGCTTTCACCTCTGCAGGGTTTGAGGCCCCGAGACTTAGATAGGTAAACGCCGTGACGGGTTGGTAGAAAACCCTTCTTTGCGCTCTCCATATCAAGCGTGCCAAAGACCTTATCTATATAAGTTGCTTGGGGACAGAGCTAACATCCTGCTCTTACGATCCCTTATAATTTGGATCCCTAGAACATAACTCGCTTCTCCCAAATCTTTCATTCGAATTGCGTGGTCAACCAACTTTTCACGCCGGACATCATCCCCTTATCGCTGCCAATTAGGAGTATGTCATCAACGTAAACACTAGAAATACAACACTATCTTTGATAACCTTCTTGTACACACAAGATTCAAAGAAAGTGTTGTTCAAATCATAAGACTTGATCGTGTGATCGAATCTATGATACCAGAACGAGATGCTTGCTTCAACCCATAAATGGATCTCGAGCAACTTGCACACCATGTGCTCGACCTTTCTTCAATGAATCCTCTGGTTGTCGTGCATATAGATTTCCTCGCCAAGAAAGCCGCTTAGAAACGCTGCCTTAACATCCATTTGCCGATTTCATAATCCGGATATGCAAAGAATCGAAAGGAGGATGCGGATGGTTTTCATCATGGCCACAGTGTGAGAAGGTTTCCTCGTAGTCTATACCTCTCGCTGTGTGTGTAACCTTTGGCTACCACCCGTGCTTTGAAGGTTTCAACCTTCCCATCTACTCCTCTCTTTCGCTTGTAGAGCCATTTACATCCAATGGGCCTTTCACCCCGAGGAAGTTCTACAAGTTTCCAGACCGAGTTAGAGTACATAGACTCCATCTCTTGATTCATTGCGCCAATCCGCTTATCCTTATCGTGATCCAAAGAAGGCCTTCTTATAGGTCGGAGGATCATCTTCCACCCCCATCGCAGGCGACTACGCTTGCCTCTAAATCCATGCCGCATCGAGCCGGTGGCCGAACCACTCTCGCAGATGCGTCTGGGTGGAACAGAATGTCGGAAGTGATCGTTGTATTATTAGTGTTGTTTACAGAACATCGCCAGCCACAATAGGCCCTGATGTCATCGGAGAGTAATTCCTCTAGTACAATTGTACTTGAGGTCTGTGGTCTTTCATATAACTTTCCTCCAAAAACGTAGCGTTAGTCGAGACTAGCACTTTGTTATCTTCCGGATCGTAAAATAGACCACCACGTGTACCTTTTGCATAGCCTACAAACAAACATACTTTCGTACGTGATTGTAGCTTGGTAGTCTTGTCCATCAAAGCACATATGCGAGACAACCCCATATCGCGAGTGACGCATGCTTTCGCGACGTCCCACCACATCTCAATGGGTGTCTTTTCGATGCACTTTGACGGTACCGCATTCAAAATGTAGACCGCTGCTTCTAAAGCATAACCCCAAAAGGATATAGGTAGTGGCGTAGCTCATCATTGATCTAACCATGTTAATCAATGTCCTGTTTCTCCTCTCAAAGAAACTCCGCTTTGGCCGAGGTGTCCTAGGCGCCGAACGTTGGAAACAAATTCCTTTTTCACCAAGTAGTCAATGAACTCAAGATCTAAATACTCACCTCCACGATCCGAGCGGAGGCATTTCAATGACTTGCCTAGTTGCCTTCGGCTTCGCTTGAACTCCTTGAACTTTCCAAAAGCCTCGGACTTTCTATGCAAAGCAGATAAACATAACCGAATCTCGAGTAATCATCAATGAAAGTCACAAAGTACTCGTATCCGCCTCTAGCTTGTACGCTCATCGGACCACAAAGGTCCGAATGCACTAAGTCTAGAGTTCCTGTGGCTCTATTACCCTTTGATGAGAAGGGACGCTTAGTCATTTTTCCTCCAGGCAACACTCGCAGACAGCAAAGGTGTCAACATATGACTCACCTAAGGCATTAACCTTTTCAAGTCTTTTGAGTCTTTCCAAGGAAATATGGCCAAGCCTTAGATGCCACAAGTATGTTTTATCTTCTTTTACTTGAGAAACTTTCGCTTTTTTGCAGATCTTTGATGAGCGATTTTAAACATTTCAAATTATTAAGTAGGGAGCTTTATGTGGTCTCACAAAATATAAACCATTTTCATTTATAGTTGAACACAATTCAAAGCCATTCTTTGAAATAACAAATTCACCATTCAAACTTGAAACAGAAAATGATTGTTCAACTAAGGCAGAATAAGAAATCAAATTTCTCCTAAATTGGGAATAAAATAAACATTGTCTAAATGTAAAATTCTATTATTAAAATGGAAGTCCACAGCCCCATCGCTTTAATTGAAAATGAGCGCCCCAAAGGCTACTCGCATCACTTGAGAACCCTCTTCCACTCCTCGCATTTAACTAAGAATCTACAATGAAGAACATACATGGTTAGTAGCTCCAGATCAAGTATCCAAGTGGACACATCTTTAGCTACATTAAAAGATTCCAAGAATAGTAATTTCAAATTACCTTTCTTATCTTTCCCAACGACAGCCTTGACTTTGCCATCTTTCACATCACGAAGGTATTCGGGACAATGGCGTCGCCAATGTCCTACCTCCTTACAAGAAAAGCATTTGCCCTTGGGCTTGGACTCACAACTTTCTTGGCACCTTTTTCTTCATTGGCTTGGGCACGGGTGCAACACTACCCTTCTTCTTCGGTTTCGCCTTAGGCTTGTTTGATGACCTGGCTTCGCCATATTGGCTTTAGCTTTCTTATCCCTACTTGGACCTTATCTTTCGATAGCAGGCCCTCGTAGATAGTCAGTTCATTCAAGATCCGTGTGTCATGGTCAACTCATATTTGCCCATCGAGATCATCGAGTTTTGAACGGGATAAACTCGTGGAGTCAACGATTCCAAAATCATTGATACTTGAGTTGCTTCATCGAACTTTGATCCATGAATACCGGCGTCATTGAAGTAATCGATCATATTCGTAACATGACCATTCACCGCTTGACCTTTCTTCAATTTCGTGTTGACGCCAACTTTGATGGCATCGTGTCTTGCTTGGTTGCTTGGTGATCCAAACATCGTAGTAAGTTTCCGCATGATTTCTCCTGCGCACTCAAACTCTTCAATCTGGGTCCTAATAACCTCCGACATCGCCGCCAGGATGATCCCACGAGCCCGGTTATCCGCTTTCGATCCAGCCGATTACGCTGCTCGATCTCGCTTTACCAGTGTTTTTGGATCGCCAAATGTAGGGCATTCGTATAAGTACATGTTGCACATTCTCATACGTGAGCACCACGCTTAAGTTACTCTTCCATTTCTTAAAGTTGTTTCCGTTAATTTTTCGGATAGTAAAGCGAAAATTTGAGCAAACATTTTGTTTAAAATAAAATGACATGTATTAATTCAAGTTTAACACTACTATATTAAATTTTAGGAATTGTAAACTAAAAATAAGTCTACTCTACCATTCCAAGGTTTTAACCTCGCATCTCATCTGCCGCTTAGGGGTAGGTCAAAGAGATGACGGTTAAATCGAGACAATCTCATCAATGAATAACTTGTGAGAATCAAACATCCCACGGAATCGAACATCCCTTTATTCATTGACTACCTTCCTTTTTTAGCCTAGATATTATCAAGAATACCCATGATGAGTGTGACCTACTATATCGGTTCTCTTAGAGTGCCCGAGTATGCCGTCTTAGGATAGGTCGGTGACCCGACGAGTACCTTCGTAAAACCTATCCTTTCGGAGACCAAGCCATGAATGTTGATAGGGCGAACACCATCCTTAGGGGACGAAATCAAAGCGCCTCGAGGCGCCACCCTTCTCTCACTTACTTGTATCTATAGTAGAGGCCGTGGGGTTGGTCGCCTCCCCGCTCCCACTCAATAATTTGGAAGTGGTTGTGGGTTAACTAACCACGTCTTTTTGATGTTATCATAAAAGCTCATCAAATCAAGGATTCCGAATGGTGTCGGTAACGTAGGCAAGCCTACCCGTCCTATTCGTTGGAACATATGTGACAGTCGGACGAAATCGGGTCAAGACAAATTTCATTGAGATAAGAAGGAATCACCCTCCGCTTCTCCGGTGTAGCTTAGTCTTGCCGGACCCCGCGCATACATCACACTAGGAGGGTTAAGTCGGTCGAGCCTAGCTCGATTGACCACCCAACCTATAAGCGAACCGCTTTTATCCAAGATTTTTGTTCTTTTACCATCATTCAATCTCGTAGACACTACAAATTGAAAACGTGATCTCGCTTGGGCTTTAAGGCGGTTCACCAAAACACACACCGAAAAGCCTAACGATTTCATAACCCGTCCTCGGATCATTAATTAGTTACTAAATTCATTAATTACCACGTATTAATTAAATTTCAACTAATTACACGAGTTTGTATACATGCCTATTTTAATTACCAAAATTAAAATTCTACATGTATGCATGGAGTGGATTTATGATATGATGCATGTCATGGCAATTCCGATTTTATATCTATTTTATGATCGAACACATAAAAAATAAATTGCGGAAATTTAAACACCGAGATGGATTGTTGGTACCCCCGTAACTAATCTATCCTAGGAAAAATAAATTACAATCTTCTTGTCTTCGAGTCTTGATCTTCGAATCTTGAACTCGAACCGCCGGAACACGAACCACGAACACCCGAGAGGAGAAAAGGTCTTTTTAATGAAATAAATCCAATTTATTTTAATTAATCATATATTTTATTTTATTATATATTACATGCGGCTGCTTTTAATTATTTTCCAAAAAAATAAATTTTTTTTTTTTTTTCATCATACGGCTGTTGAATAAAAAAAATTTAGGTCACAAAAAAAAAATAGTGCAGCCGCATCTAAAATAAAACCCTAGCCGCATATATTTATTAAACAGGACTTTGAGTGACGCTTTTCAGCGTCGCAGAAAGTCCTGTAGCAGATTTTTAATAAAATTCATCCGTTTCTCCTCGTTCATACCTTGGGTTCGACTTGATCTTCAATTTTTCAGCAAGATCTTCATCTTTTCCAGCCCGGATAATCAAAATTACAATAAAAGATGCTACTTTTTACATAAATTTCGAAAAAAAAGAAAGACATAAAAAAAATACAATTCCTATGCTCAATTGTTACTAAACAAAGGAGCTACAATAGATCTAACGAGTAAACAAGATACTCAACCCCAATCCATCTCTTCAACCAAGACATTCATAACATAAAAAATAAATAAATACATGCGGCCGCCCCTATTTTTAAAAAATTTGGGACAAAAATCTACATGTTTTACCACTCCTAGATCTAATATTTTATACGTATAAATATAGATCACCATGGCGATCGATACCCATCATTAGTAATACCATCCATAACGGAAGCGATTTATGGATCTAGATCTATATAATATGCGTAATAAAACAACTAGATCTATTCTACAAGGGGATGTAGATCATACCTCTTGAATCTCTAAATTCAAGTTGAAGAACCGCAAAGGATGAATGTGAAGATGTGAAGAGCACCACGCTCTTCCGATCGTGTGATCCAAGCAATTCCCGGTGGAAGGAATTCTCGACTTAAACCCTTCCGATATGCTACCGAAAAATCTCCAAGATTTCTCCTCTACTCACCCTTGGCCGAAAATATTTTCTTCTCTCTACTATAGGGAGAAGTCGAATTTTATGTGTTGTTTGAGGCTTGGGAGAACTCTCTTTATATAGGAGAGTAAAACTTAGCCTCCAAGGATTTTTATTTATCAAACAAAATAAATCCTTTAATAAAAGATAATTCCATAATATTCTAGAACAAATCTAGAATAATATTTATCTTTATTATTTACCATAAATATTTATCCAATAAATATTTTATGCACATGTCTTATTAATTAATTTAGGAAAACAAATTTCCTAATAATACATAAAATATGCGCACCTTTTACTAAAAGAATAGGTCACACGCATCTTTTCCTCCTTTTGACCAATTAGGTCAAAAATGGTCAACACACCAATTCGGGCGAGTCCACTTAAAAATGTCTTTTCCGTGTATTTAATTATTTAGTCCAAACTAATTTAATAGTCCACTAAACAATTAATTCACATATCGCTTTAATAAAGTCCAACAAGAACTAAATTAATATTATTAGGATTCGACGTCCGAGAATAGCTATGCTATATTAGGAGGCACGCTCGGGACCATGGACTAATAATCGTGACTCCGATAAATCAAATAAATAATTATAGAATAATTATATTCGATAAATCAATCACGGGAATATGCCACCATAATCCCGTGATCGCACTCCTCCGATTATAAGATTATATTTATCTCCTCACGAGAATAATGATAAGCGTCCATTGATATAATCATTACATATGGATTAATCCTCCATGAGACTCGCTCATTCTAAATCGGGAAGTTACCGTTAACCCTTTTAGAACCTCTTATCCTTATTTACCATTAACCCCTAGTGATCAATTAATTCATACAACTCACCGGTAGCTAATCGATGTAATATGAACTCGCACGATCGATCGCTTTCTAGGATTAACAAATAAGTGGAATCGTTTATCTACTTCCATAAATGGAAGGAATGGATTCCGTATCTCGTGATAACACGGACTACTCACTCAATCCAAAGACAATGCCAAGATGGGGTAATTCGGACCACAGACTCGGTGTAATCCTTAACCGTCAAGTCAAACTTCATACTCGATTCAAGCGCTTGGATCGTGATCACCTCGTGATTAAGATATATCCATAAATATGATCATCCATTGATTCGATAAGACTTCTCGATTACGGAATTATATCGTGAACTCCAATCAAATCGGTCCAAATTTCATATGATATATCTATCATATATAAATGCCCCATTAGGTTCTCTTAACCGAAAGTCCGGATAAGACAATCACACCTATTGTGTTCAGGCGCATTAATAGCACGTTAAAGGAGAGACCCGATACTCTCGATTAACTTCACTACGGGCTAATTGTATTTTAAGTACATCTTCACTAACTCAATCCTCCCGTATATACCATACACCGAGTTAAGTGATTACATAAACGATATACTTTAGGGTTTTCTGTAGTGTAAATACTATTGTCACATCGGTGAATATGAGAATAATAAATATGAATAATAACATCATTTCATTTATTATTAAATAAAACAATTACAAAATTGTCTTTCGGGCATCACACCTAACACATATACACCTCAATCAAACGGTATTGCTAAGCGCAAGAACCGAACTCTTAAAGAAATGATGAATGCTATGTTGATTAGTTCGGGTTTACCTCAGAACTAGTGGGAGGAAGCTCTCCTCTCAGCGAACTCCACTCTTAATAAAATTCCTTCTAAGAAGAAGGATGAATCCCCATATGAATTGTGGAAGGGTCACAAGCCTAACTACAAAATCATGAAAGTGTGGGGGTGTTTGGCTAAGGTTGAAATACCTAAACCAAAGCAAGTGAAGATAGGGCCTAAAACCATTGATTGTATATTCATTGGATATGCTCTCAATAGTAGTGCCTATCGGTTTCTGGTACATAAAATGGACGTCCCTGATGTACATAAAAATGTCATCATCGAGTCTAGGAATGCTGTGTTCTTTGAGGATATTTTTCCCTGTAAGGAGAAAGAAAAACAAGAAGCAAGCATGAGCAAACGGACTTATGAGTCTGAAGAGGAGGGTGATCCTCAAGAACATGAGGAACCTCGTCGTAGTAAGAGGGCTAGGACTTCAAAGTCCCATGGTCCTGATTTTCTGACCTATATGGTAGAAAACGAACCCCAGACGTATGCAGAGGCTATGTCTACTCCAGAAGCTCCTTTCTCGAAAGAAGCTATAAATAGTGAAATAGATTCCATCATGCAAAACCACACTTGGGAGTTGGTTGATCTTTCACCAGAAAATAAACCACTCGGATGCAAGTGGATCTTCAAGAAGAAGTTAAAGGTTGATGGTTCTATCGATAAGTACAAGGCTAGGTTGGTGGCCCAAGGGTTCTGACAGAAAGAAGGCATTGACTTCTTTGATACTTACTCACCGGTTACGAGAATCACTTCTATAAGGGTTCTCATTGCTATAGCTGCAGTCAACAACTTAGAAATCCATCAGATGGATGTGAAGACTGCCATCTTGAATGGTGAGTTGGAAGAATAAGTTTACATGAAACAACCCGAGGGGTTTGTTGTTCCAGGGCAAGAGAGTAAGGTGTGTAGACTCGTTAAGTCTTTGTATGGGCTTAAACAAGCACCAAAACAGTGGCATATCAGATTTGATAATGTTATGTTGTCAAATGGATATAAGATTAACGAGTGTGATAAATGTGTCTACATTAAGAACACACCTAATGCCTATGTGATAGTATGTCTATATGCGGATGACATGCTGATAATGGGAAGTACTCATGATATCATCATGAATACTAAGAAGATGTTGACAAGGAACTTCGATATGAAGGACCTAGGAGTTGCGGATGTGATACTAGGGATTAAGATCTCTAGATTACCCGATGGACTGGCGTTGTCACAAACTCATTATATTGAGTCTGTTTTGAAAAGATTTAACGTCTTTGATGAGAGTCCAGTGAGCACTCCTCTTGACCTAAGTGTGCACTTAGCCAAGAATAGAGGTGAACCTGTGGATCAATTGAGGTATTCTCAAGTGATTGGAAGTCTGATGTACATAACCAATTGTACACGACCAGACTTAGCATGTGCAGTGAATAAACTGAGTAGGTTCACGAGTAATCCAGATCATAATCATTGGAAAGCTTTAAATAGGTTGTTGAGGTACATGAAGTACACTATGAGTCTGGGATTACGATTTACGAGATATCCAGCAGTATTAGAAGGATACTGTGATGCGAACTGGGTATTAGACACGAAAGAGTTGAAGTCCACCAGTGGATACTTATTCACGATTGGTGATGCTGCTGTGTCCTGGAAGCCTATGAGACAAACGTGCATAGCTCGCTCTACAATGGAAGCCGAGTTCATAGCACTGGATAAGGCTGGAGAAGAAGCCGAATGGCTTAGGAATTTCCTAGAAGATATTCCGTGTTGGCCTAAGCCTGTGGCTGCTATCAGCTTACACTGCGATAGTCAGTCCGCGATAGGTAAGACACAAAGTAGTATGTATAATGGTAAGTCTCGACACATGCGCCGTAGACATAATACCATTAAACAGTTGATCTCTAATGGTGTGATTTCCATCGATTATATAAAATCGAAGGAGAATCTTGCGGATCCGCTTACAAAAGGTTTAGCTAGAGATCAGATGTCAATTTTGACAACCGGATTGGGACTGAAGCCTATTACGCATGTTTCCTTGTAGTGGCAACCCAACCATGTTGACTGGAGATCCCAAGATCATGGTTCAAAAGGGACAACTAAGCTATGTGGAACAGTCTAGCACTTACCCATTCTGAGAGAATAAAAGTGCTTTCTGCAGAGGGTGTGAGGTTAAGCAAAGCTTTTAATGATTCCTATATCTTGATACTCAAGTGGGGTAGGGCAGAATACCCTTTATAGGAGGTCACCTATGTAAGTGCAAAGTAGGGCCGCTTCTATGAGAATTTTGAGGCTTGAATTCTCTAAAGCACTTTCTGAAACCAAGTGTTGTCCAGGGCCGAAACGGACACAACCATGAGAACCGAAATGTGCTAGGGGAAATATTGTGTGAGTGCTATTGTCTTGGTTTACACTAAAGGCTGAACAGTTCAAGACCTAGTTCACTGATTAGCCGAGTAAATCCAATAGTACTTCACTAAGGCAGGTTCAAGGCCAGAAGCTACCTCTCCTGATGAAATATTTTTCCGTCTTACTTCTCTTTAGAGTCTGCAATTGCATTTGCATTAATTTTCATTCATGTGGGGGATTGTTAGAGATATCCTATGAAATGGGGTTAAAATGGTCAACTTTAGCGTGAATTTCGGATATGCTCAGATTCACCGGGAGTTTATTACGTCTAAATATTCTACTCACGGAGTAGATAATGTTTGGCTTTGGAATCACTCGATTCAGATATCGGATGAATGTGAAATTAATGCCTAAAGTTGGTTAAAAATGTGTTGGAGATAAGAGTTGAAGGGAGTACCTTAACTCAATATCCCACATTGAAAAGATGGGAGACTTGAGCTCCATATATAAGGGCTAGTGTATGCTCTTATAAATGTGCCCCAAGGGGCAAGGCACTTTTATGCAGGAGGGAGGACTTAGATATTTCCACGCGCGCCGCCGCCGTCCGTCCGGCTCGGCTCGGCTCGGCTCGGTTCGGGTGTTACTATTAATTTTTTGGACAAAAGTTCGTTTGAATTTAACCAGAAAAATAATTAGTTAATCGTGAGGCGGTTGGAAGGTTCCAGAATAATGTGGAAATGAATTTTGATTAAAATAAGTCGGTCCAAAATTAATTAATTAAATAAAATAATTCGGCCAGAATTAAATTAATTAAATTAAATTATTTCGGCCAAATTGCTTTTCTTGAGGGAAAAATCGAGCGATTAAATCATCCAACCAATCAGAATTCAGAAGACACGTCATCCGACCAATCAGAATTGTGGAAGTAGTTGGCCAATTTTTATTAATGATTTTCGGCCCTATTTCTTTTCCAAGGGGAAAAGTGTGATGATGTGTTCTGGCCAACCACATTCAGGCATTGGCTCATCCTCTCCACTATATAAAGAACCCCAATGATGAAGGTTGAAGGATTCAGTTTTCTCTTGTGTCTTCCACTACTAAAAGGGTCGAGCATATAGTTAGTTTTTTTGAGTCGAAGAGAAGTCGGAGCATGTTGTAAGTTCGCCAGAGCTTGGATTGTTGAAGTGCCTCTCAATCCAGGACGTAAGCCGTTGTATCTTGGGAGGCAGTTGCTACTACCGTGGGCACCATACCGGAGCAATCTGTCTTAAGGAAAGAGTTTCATAACTCGCCTCGGTTTGTGTTTATTTCTGCATATAACTTTAATTTTCTCAATCGTTTATGTCAGATCGGTACGTTAGTTGCATATTTTGTTAGATCTATATCATATTAGTTGTGTATCTTTAGATCTATCATATAGTTCTGTTAATTTGTTAGATCTGCACCATAATTGCTTCAATTTATTAGATCTAAATAATAAAATTAGATTTTATTACGAGCTAATTATTTTCTGCATTTAATTATTCGTAATTACATCCGTGAATTACGGATCTGTTCCGTAAATCACTCCACACACGACACCTAACACCAACAGATTATGTGTTCATTGTGTATGGCAAAAGTCTCCCATGATAAAACAGGCAGTACTATCCGGATTATTATCTCAGACTTGATGAATGCGGTAATTATTTTTTTTTTGTAGAGTTTCAGTATGTGTGCAGAATGATTTTTTGTCTGTTTTCATTCAGTATGTGTTGGAATATATATGTAGAGAAGCACCCCTTTGCATGATCGAATTTCAGGAGATGTACCCTTCTGAATTAGAAGTTATTCGGTTCTGGAACGAACTGATGCTTCTATTCAGAATTTTGTTCGAATTTTGTTCAGTTGAAAACCAAACTGTTGCATTGATTCAGAAGTTGAGCTTCTAAGTTGGACACAATTAAAATGTCGTGTTTGTCTAAAAAGATATATATTGGATTGGACCAAGCCAAGCCCATTGGTTATTAGTAAATAATAGATAATTTTACATGTTAAAAACATACATGATTTGCTAATAAAAACACCAATGGAAAAGTTTGTATAACACAGGAAGACGATACAAAAAAGATAAGGCGAAATTGAGGAGGTGAAGTCCAAGGAATTACTAGTCGAGAGAAGGGAGAATCAAAATTGCATGCAAATTTACATTGCGGCACGTCGGTTGAGTTGAGTTGGATAGTGTACCTTAAGTCAACATCTGTTAAAAGTATTTACTAAATGGAACCATGAGTAAGTATGGAGCTGGTTTTTTTTTATATTAATTTTTGTTGGAACAACAAGCAAAATTTTATTAAGCTTGCAAAGCGCTGGACCAAAATTTTATTAAGTATGGAGCTAGTTTAGTGTGTGCTTAAGGTTAACACAAACTATGTCCAAGGAATTAATGGTCGAGAGAAAAGAGAACCAAAATTGCATGCAAATGTACATTGCGACACATCGGTTGAGTTGAGTAGTATAGTGTACCTTAAGTCAACACCGTTAAAAGTAATTACTAAGTGAGACCATGAGCAAGTATGAAGCTGTTTTTTATTTTTGGAACCACAAGTAAAATTTAATTAAGCTAGCAAGGCGCTAGACAAAATTTTTACTAAGTATGTGGCTGGTTTAGTGTGTGCTTAAGGTTAAAACAATCTAAGTCCAAGGAATTAATAGTCGAGAGAAGAGAGAACCAAAATTGCATGCAAATGTACATTGCGACACGTCGGTTGAGTTGAGTAGGATGTGTACTTTATGTCAACATCTTTAAAAGTAATTACTAAGTTGTACCATGAGTAAGTATGAAGCTTGTTTATTTTTTTTTTATAATTTTTTTTAACAAGCAAAAAAATTTTAAGCTAGCAAGGCGCTAGACCAAAATCTTATTAAGTATATGGAGCTGGTTTAGTATGTGCTCAAGGATAAAGCAAATTAAGTCCAATGATTTATTGGTGTTGAGAAAAGAGAACCAAAATTGCATTCAAATGAACATTGCGACACGTCGGTTGAGTTGAGTAAGATAGTGTACCTTACGTCAACATCCGTTAAAAGTAATTACTAACTGTGACCACAAGTAAGTATGGAGTTGAGTTTTGTTTAATTAATTTCTTTTGGAACAACAAGCAGAATTTTATTAAGCTGGCAAGGTGCTAGACAAAAATTTCATTAAGTATGGAGCTGGTATAATGTGTGCTTAAGGTTAAAATAAACAAAGTCCAAGGAATTATTAGTCGAGATAAGAGAGAATCAAAATTGCATGCAAATGTACATTGCGACACGTTGGTTGAGTTGAGTAAGACAGTGTACCTTAAGTCAACATCCGTTAAAAGTATTTACTAAGTGGGACCATGAGTATGTATGGAGCTTGTTTTTTTATTAATATTTTCGGAACAACAAGCAAAATTTTATTTAGATAGCAAGGATCTAGACCAAAATTTTAAGTATGGAGCTGGTTTAATGTGCGCTAAAGGTTAAAACAAACAAAGTCCAAGGAATTAATAACCGAGAAAAGAGAGAACCAAAATCGCATGCAAATGTACATTGCGACACGTCGGTCGGGTTGAGTTGGATCGTGTACCTTAAGTCAACATCCGTTAAAAGTAATTACTAAATGGGACCCATGAGTAAGTATGAAGCTCTTTTTTTTGCAAAAACATGCAAAATTTTATTAAGCTTGCAAGGCGCTAGACCAAAATTTTATTAAGTATGGAGCTGGTTTAATGTGTGCTTAAGGTTAAAACAAACTAAGTCCAAAGAATAAATAGTCGATATAAGAGAGAACAAAAATTGCATGCAAATGTACCTTGCGACACATCGGTTGAGTTGAGTAGAATAGTGTACCTTAAGTCAACATCCGTTATAAGTAATTACCAAGTGGGACAATGAGTAAGTATGAAGCTGTTTTTTTTTTTTGGAATGCACGCAAAATTTTATTAAGCCAGCAAGGTGTTAGACCAAAATGTTATTAATTTTTGAGCTTTTTTAGTGTGTGCTTAAGGATAAAACAAACAAAGTCCAATGAATTAATAGTCCAGAGAAGAAAACCAAAATTGCATGCAAATGTACATTGCGACATGTCGGTTGAGATGAGTAGTATAGTGTGCCTTAAGTCAACATCTGTTAAAAGTAATTACTAAGTGGGAGCATGAGTAAGTATGGAGCTTTTTTTTTTTGGAACAAGTAAAATTTTATTAAGCTAACAAGGCGCTAGACCAAAATTATATTATGTATGTCGCTGGTTTAGTATGTGTGTAACGCCCCGTTTCCGGACACTGAGTTTTATCCGGAAAAGGAACGTTCGGCACATATAATGTAAAATAAATTCCACATTATACGTAAGTCTCTACTATGTCGTATTGAGTTAAGCAAAACAGAAGCTAAAAGACTCGGATATATTTTTTCTTTTCAACAACCAAGAATAGGAAAGTCATTCTAAAGATAAAAATGTAACTTATTACAACGAAAAACTCCAAAAGAACTTATAACGTACGAAATTCCTCCAAATGATTCAGTAAAGAAAAATTACAAGTTTATTCATCAAACCAAAGTGACATATAAGTCTAGATCTTCATATGAAAAAGAAATAAAGAAAAGCTTCCACAAAGGCGTCCTCAAACGTCATCATCAAACTCCTCTTCGTAAACAGGTTTCACTTGTTCATCTTCTCATCCTCAAACACAGAAAAAACATGCATTTGAGGTAAGTACAAAAAGTACTCAATAAGAAGTAGAAACTACATTTTAATTAAGCATTTATAAAGTAAGGATCATGTTTACTAAATTGTCTTTATAAAACCAACTCAATCTATGGTTCATTTCTTGTCCATCAACACGTCATGACTATACGTTTCTATCTTAACTTATCTATGTTACATCCGTATTCAAGGGCACTACGCATGGTGTATATCCGCCATGAGATATACTGTGAAACCTATTAGTGGATCACACCAATAGCCACGGGTGAAAGCCCGATGGTGTACACGTTCGGAGAATTCCCCCTGCCCTTCAGCCATTTATAGGCCAGCAGAGTTATTCACTTTTACTGAACGCCCACACATCACGATATGGTCAGGGTTCTATCCAAGAATGGCATGATGTTTAATCTTTTACTAGTCAAGTATGTATTTTATTAATCGTTAACTAGCAACTAAGTGTTTTCAAGGCAAACCTCACCTTCACAGCTCTACTCCCTCGCTTAGACGGCTAGACACAACATCCTAACTCATCAAAGCACAAGTCTATCATGCCCTTCCGACGGTCCTGAATTTCAACACTTATGAAGAATCCATTCGGTGCCCGAGCTAAACACATCAGAAACTCAATCAAGTCTTGATCATATTCATTTAATGTTATTATATCGAGAAACCACATTTAAAACTGGACTCGGGGCTTAAAACTCTACTTTTCCCCAAAACAGGGTTAATGCATGCGCATCCTTTTGAATGCGTGTGCATTGACCGACCTGAAGCATTTAGGATGCTCCTGTTTAGCCAATGCGTGTGCATTGTCCTCCTATGCGCGCGCACAACTAACGCTGTATCAAAATTCCCAGTTCATGACCCTCAAATGCGTGCGCATTGAGCATCCTGTACCAAAACCCGACTTTCCGTCTCAACAATGCGTGCGCATTGCCAGGAAATGTGAGCGCATTGAATGTAGAGAATGCCCTAACTCTATTTTTTTGAACTTTTACGATTCCTAACCAATCCCAAACTCATTCAACATCGATAAAACTTAGGAAATAGCAGAAAAAAACACATCTTTAACAACACAAATAATCTCATAATCCCTTAACAAAATTTAGACATAATTTCCAACATCTAAACATATCAAAATGCTAACCTTAACCTTATAAACCATAATCAAATCGTAGGAATATCTTCTTACCTTTTAGCAGGCTATTCCAACCACGAAAGCTACGAAAATCTTCAGCAAACCTGACCTTTTCCGCTGAAAACCTATGTGATCAATACAAACATAGATTAGACCCAATCACACCCTTCTAACACAACAATCCTGCGAATTTATGAGTTTAAAACCATCAAATTCATCCAAGAACACATCTAGGGAGAAATTACATACCTTTAGAAAACTCCAAACTTTTTGTATTGAAACGACGCCTTCTTCACGACGATTCCAATATTCTACACGAATCTAAAGACAGTTGAAAGATGACTTAAATTTCTGAAGAAGTCTCTCAGCCTTCTCCTTGCTCTCAAACCGTTTCTCAAGAACGTAAAAAAACAAATTTCTGATAAACTGATAAGTTATAGGAAATTAAAATAACCAATTTCTCAAGAACATAAAAGTATTCCCTTTTTCCTTATTTGTCCAATTTCTAATAACCAATTTCTCAAGAACGTAAAAAAACATATTCCCTTTTTCCTTATTTGTCCTTTAATTAAAATTAGTCCAATTTCCCAATATATATATATATATATATATATATATATATATATATATATATAAAAGACTGTATTCCAAACACAAATGAATATAATATTTCATTTTCGCAAAATGACACGTCTGCCTTTTTCCGAAAATCGGAATATTACAGAGTGCTTAAGGTTAAAACAAAATAAGTCCAAGGAATTAATTGTCGAGAGAAGAGAGAACCGGAACTGCATGCAAATGTACATTGCGACACGTCAGTTGAGTTGAGTAGGATAGTGTACCTTAAGTCAACTTCCATTAAAAGTACTTACTAAGTGGGACCATGAGTAAGTATGGAACTTGTTTTTTTTATTAATTTTATTGGAGCAACAAGCAAAATTATATTTAGCTAGCACGTCGCTAGACAAATTTTTTATTAAGTACGGAGCTGGTTTAGTGTGTGCTCAAGGTTAAAACAAACTTAGTCGAATGATTTAATAGTCGATAGAAGAGAGAACCAAAATTGCATTCAAATCCACATTGCGACATGTCGGTTGAGTTGAGTAGGATAGTGTACCTTACGTCAACATCCGTTAAAAGTAATTACTAAGTGGGACCATGAGTAAGTATGTAGTTGGGTTTTTTTTAATTAATTTTGTTTGGAACAACAAGCAAAATTTTATTAAGCTAGCTAGGCGCTAGACCAAAATATCATTAAGTATGGAGCTGGGTATAGTTTGTGCTTACGGTTAAAACAAACCAAGTCCTGGAATTAATAGTCGAGAGAAGAGAGATTCAAAAATGCATTCAAATGAACATTGCGACATGTCGGTTGAATTGAGTAGGATAGTGTACCTTAAGTCAACATCCGTTAAAAGTATTTACTAAGTGGGACCATGAGTAAGTATGGAGCTGATTTTTTTATTAATTTTTTTGGAACAACAAGCAAAATTTTATTAAGCTATCAAGGCGCTAGACCAAAATTTTATTAAGTATGGAGCTGGTTTAGTGTGTGCTTAAGATTAAAACAAACTAAGTCCAAGGATATTAATAGTCGAGAGAAGAGAAAACAAAAATTGCATGCTAATGTACATTGCAACATGTAGGTTGGGTTGAGTAGGGTAGTGTACCTTATGTCAACATCCGTTAAAAGTAATTACTAAGTGGGACCGTGAGTAAGTATGGAGCTGTTTTTTTTTTTTGGAACAACAAGCAAAATTCTATTAAGCTAGCAAGGCGCTATTAAGTATGGAGCTGGTTTAATGTGTGCTTAAGGTTATTTGAAACTAAGTCCAAAGAATTAATAGTCGAGATAAGGGAGAACAAAAATTGCATGCAAATGTATATTTTGACACGTCGGTTGAGTTGAGTAGAATAGTGTACCTTAAGTCAACATCCGTTAAAAGTAGTTACAAAGTGGGACAATGAGTAAGTATGGAGTGGTTTTTTTTTTCCGGAACAAACGCAAAATTTTATTAAGCTAGCAAGGCGCTAGACCAAAATTTTATTAATTATGGAGCTTGTTTAGTGTGTGCTTAATGTTAAAACAAACAAAGTCTTGGGAATTAATAGTTGAGAGAAGAGAGAACCAAAATTGCATGCAAATGTACATAGAGACACGTCGATTGAGTTGAGTAGTATAGTGTATCTTAAGTCTACATCCGTTAAAAGTAATTACTCAGTGGGACCAGAGTAAGTATGGAGATTTTTTTTTTTGGAACAACAAACAAATTTTTTTAAGCTAGCAATGCGATAGACCAAATTTTTATTAAGTATGGAGGTGGTTTAGTGTGTGCTTAAGGTTAAAACAAACTAAGTGCAAGGAATTAAAAGTCGAGAGAAGAGAGAACCAAAATTGCATGCAAATGTACATTGAGACACTTCGGTTGAAGAGAATGGTTAGTGTACCTTAAGTCAACATCTGTTAAAATTAATTACTAAGTGGGACCATGTGTAAGTATATATGGAGCTGGATTTTTTTAATTAACTTTATTTTGGAACGACAAGTAAAATTTTATTAAGCTAGAATGCGCTAGACCAAAATTTTATTAAGTATGGAGCTGGTTTAGTGTGTGCTCAAGGTTAAACAAACTAAGTCCAATGATTAATAGTCGAGATAAGAGAGAAACACAATTGCATTCAAATGTACATTGCAACACGTCGGTTGAGTTGAGTAGGATAGTGTACCTTACGTCAACATCCGTTAAAAGTAATTACTAAGTGGGACAATGAGTAAGTATGTAGTTGGGTTTTTTTTAAACTAATTTTAATAGGAACAACAAATTTCTTATTGAGCTAGCAGGGTGCTCGACCAAAATTTTATTAAGTATGGATCTGGTTTAGTGTGCGCTTAAGGTTTGAACAAACTAAGTCCACATAATTAATAGTCAAGAAGAGAAAACCAAAATTGCATGCAACTGTACATTGCAACACGTCGGTTGGGTTGAGTAGGATAGTGTACCTTAAGTCAACATCTGTTAAAAGAAATTACGAAATGGGACCATGAGTAAGTATGAAGATGGTTTTATTTTATTAATTTTTTTTGGAACAACAAGCAAAATTTTACTAAGCTAGCAAGGCGCTAGAGCAAAATTTTATTAAGTATGGAGCTGGGTTAGTGTGTGCTTAAGGTTAAAACAAACTATGTCCAAGGAATTAATAGTTGAGAGAAGAGAGAACCAAATTTGCATGCAACTGTACATTGCGACACGTCGGTTTGGTTGAGTAGGATAGTGTACCTTGTCAGTTTTGGTGACTTGATCTCTAAACTGATGAATAAACTGGTGGAACTAATTTGAGAAACTAAGACTGAGAATGATGGTCAGTTTAGTAAGTATATATTCAGTTCTGTGAAAGTCAGTTTGATGAAGTGCAACTGCGTTTCTTCTGAAGTCAGCATTCAGTTTTGGTCTGTTGAGTATAGCAGAGTTCTACATTTGGGCAGTTGATAACAAGTCTGGAATGTCTGTTTGAAGCTGAGTTTCGTCTGGTGGATAACAACTGGAGCTGGGGTCCACATCTGGGGCATTTATGGCAGTTCCAACAAAGATCTTTGACGGTCAGGGTTTGAGATTTGTGCCTATAAATACCAATGTTGTAATCAGTGCAATGTGTGTGAAATTCCTTGTAACTTTGTGCATAATAAAATATCTCCATTTCTGTCTGTGGAGTAGTCGGCACAACGCCGGAAACCTTGTTAAATCACTATGTTCTCTTTGTTTCGGTGTTTGATCAATTTCCGCCATACTTTATGTTTGCATTGCTTCTGTTTTATCTTTCTTAAACTGCAAATTTCTCATCTGTGTTTTAACAAACTGGTAACAGAGCGTCAGGTTCAATATTGATCTTCACCAAGACCAGTGACCGGTGCTAGGATTTTGTGATCAAATGATTGTTCTTTAATTAGAAGGATGTCAGCAATGAACGTAAAGATTGGTAAATTTACAGGGAGGAACAGTTTCAGTTTGTGGCAAATCAAGATGCGGGCTTTGTTAAAGCAACAAGGATTGTGGACTCCTTTATCTGATAAAAAGGATGCCAGTTCAGCAGATTATGCCAGTCTGGAGGAGAAAGAACATTCTACCATCATGTTGAGCTTGTCTGATGATGTTATCATAGAAGTTGCTAAGGAAGACACCGCTGCCAAGTTATGGTTAAAGCTTGAAAGCCTGTATATGACTTGTTTAGAGTGATTTTCTATGATTTATATCGTTCTAATTCATGACAATTTTCCTCTATACTCCAATGTTTTGCATAGAAAGTGAACGTTTATTTGGTTTATTAAGCAAGTGATGTTTGGAATGGTTTAATCACAAAGTTGGTTGAGTTGTGAGATTTTATTGTTGATTTTCTATCACTTTGAATGATTTTACACTTTGCAATGTTTTGATGTCTTGTAGATACACGAATTTGGCTTAAAAGAGGTTTAAAAGATGTTCAAGTGAGGATCTACATGGAAGAAAAAGATAAAGATGAAGTCGGATAAAGATAGAGATGAAAAAAACCGGATTTGAAGTGAACTGAACGCGCGTCTGAAGTTCCGTCCAGCTGGACGGGCGTTTGAAGGAATGAACGGGTGTCCAGGAAGGAACATTGGATTCATGATATTATGATTTTTGCTGAACGAGCGTCCAAATTTACATAGGACGGGTGTCTGACATGACTCGGCCCGACTTGAAGATTTTATGCATAATGGACGGGCGTTCAACCCCTTGGACGGGCGTCCAGCCGCCGACTTAGCAAAAACCGACTTAAATTGTTATAAATAGCTACGTTTTTCCATTCAAAATATACCCTAATTACACAAGGCAGCCACAAGAACCCTAAGGGGCGATTTTTCTGTGTTCTCCACCCTTCATAAACAACTTTTATGCTTTTTATTTCCTAGATAAATTTCTCCAATTATATGTACTTTCTAGTAGCTATTTTAAGTAATCAAACGATGCTTAGAGGCTAGAGCTCTTTGGAACAAGCGTTGTGAAGCCGTTCTATCAACACGTTGATTTCTCTTTGGATTATCTTGTGAGTTTTTACTAAAAGTTGTATCTTTTCTATGTTTAATTCATTGTATTTATGCAATTTTATCGATGGATGTTTTGCATGGTTGATGTTTAATAGTTGATGAAAGTTTATTGTTAAACCTAGATCACCATAGTCAAGATTAGATTTTTAACCTAAAAATAACGAGAGTTGTTAGGTTAATTTCTAGGTTGCTAGATTGAGAGATCTTACACCTTTGTTATAAAAGAGTTAATCTTTTTGTATCGATAGACGAAAGAGATTAATAAACGAATTATCTAAGAGATTAGAAATTCATACCTTTGATAGGTGAATCACAACTTTTGATTAATCATCACTAGATAATCTAGAGAAGAAATTGAATGTTATAGAATTGGTGGATCAATTGCTTGTTCCTTGTTTAAATCATTGATAAATCGTTTGTGCTTGATTTGCTTAGCAAAGTTATAATTTTTATTGCATGTTTAGGTTTTAGAATAGAATTAGTTTAGATAATTTCGTTCGCAATTATATTTCCTGGCTTTAGATTTCTAATCTTCTGTCCAGTTTACTTTGGTTATTTTCGTTTTTAGTTTGTTACGTGTTAATCGTTTTTATTTTCTATAAATTTTAGTAATAGTAGTTGTGACATCCTTCGGTTAGTTAGATAAAAACTAGGTAAACAACCCCGATTCCCTGTGGACTCGACTCCGGTATTAACCTCTATACTACGATCCCTGCACTTGGGGTAAACCGGATTTATTTTATTACTTGTTTATTTTGCTTAGATAAAATCCGAGACATGACTAAGTCATTGACCAACAAGTTGCTGCTAAAGCAGAGGCTATTTAGCCTGAGGATGCATGAGGGGGCTCGGTTGAGAGATCATCTTGATCGGTTGGACACAATATTACTTGATCTTAGGAATATTGATGTTAAGATTGAGTATGAAGATGCTGCTTTGATTTTACTGGTTTCATTACCAGCTTCCTATGAGAACTTTGTGTAGTCCTTCATAGTTGGGAATGATATAGTTGCTTTAGAGGATGTAAGGTCAGCTTTACATGCCAGGAAGCTGAGACATAAGGCAGCCAAGGCGTATAATCAGTCACTTGGGTGATAGTCGATGTAGTGCAGTGGAAAAGAGCATGGTCAGTCTAGGAAGAAAAGTTTCAAGAAGACAAGGTCCAAAGGCCTTAAATCCACAGATGTTTACAATTATTGTAAAGAGCAGGGACATTAGAAGTCCAATTGTCCAAAGAGGAATAAACAGTAGGAGAACAGTTCTGGCACAGCTGCTGTGTCAGCTGAGCATGACTCAGATGAGGATATGGTTCTAGTGGCAGGAGAGTCAACACATCTAACTGATGTGTGGATTCTGGACTTTGGGGCATTCTTTCATATTTTCCCTCACATAGAGTGGTTCTCAAGTTATCAGCAGATAGATAGTGGTCATATATCTAAGGCAAACAACAAGGTCTGGAAGGTAGTTGGGATTGGCTCAGTTCAGTTGAGGACAGAGGATGGAAGATTCTGTAAACTGAGTGAAGTTAGACATGTTCCACAAATGACAAAAAACTTGGTATCTCTCAGTTCTTTGGACAACAAGGGAATCAGTTTTAAGGGGGAAAGTGGAAAACTAAGTGTCTATAAAAACCCAGTTGAGGTTCTTAAGAGAGCCAAGAAAAGGACTCTGTATATATTACATGAGTCAGTTGTTGCTGGTTCTACTGTTGTGGCATCAGCTGAGATTCATCAGTCACAGCTTACAAAACTGTGGCACATGAGACTTGGTCACATGGGTGAAAATAGGATGCATGTTTTTTTTTTCCAGAAAGATCTTCTTGAGTAGTGTAAGGTCAAGTATCTGGACTTTTGTGAGCATTGTGTGTTTGGGAAGCTTCATAGGAGCAAGTTCTCAAAAGAGGTACACAACACAAAGTCATCACTTGATTACATTCATTCTAATTGTTGGGGGCCATCAAAGGTGGAGTCATTGTGTGGTCACAGATATTTTGTGTCATTCATAGATGACTATTCAAGGATGACTTGGGTGGTGATGATGAAACACAAAAGTGAGGCATTAAGAGCTTCATTCAGTGGAAGGCTCTAGTTGAAAATCAGTTGGGGAAGAAGATCAAGAGGCTTCATACAAATAATGGTCTAGAATTCTGCTGGAATGAGTTTGTTGAGTTGTGTAGAAATGAGGGTATTGCCAGACATCATACAGTCAGGAATACGTATCAGCAGAAAGGGGTAGCTGAGAGGCTAAATCAAACTCTTCTGGATAAAGCAAGATGCATGCTCTTTCATGCTGGTTTGTCAAGGATATTTTGGGCAGAGGCTGTAAGCACAGCTTGCTACTTAATCAACATGAGTCCTCACACAGGGATCAGTCTCAAAACACCAGTTGAGATGTGCTCAGGCAAGCCTGCTGATTACTCAATTCTTACAGTATTTGGAACAACAGTTTACTATCATGATAGTGAAGGGAAACTGGAACCAAGGGCCAAGAAAAGAGTGTTTGTGAGG
The DNA here is from genome assembly GCA_026214975.1 of Gentiana macrophylla. NCBI lineage: Eukaryota > Viridiplantae > Streptophyta > Magnoliopsida > Gentianales > Gentianaceae > Gentiana > Gentiana macrophylla. The sequence continues at coordinate 19,006,865 of CM047808.1, read as the reverse complement.
TATGGTGATGGAGTTAAGGGTTATAGAATTTGGTCATCAGTAGAAAATAGAGTTATTCACAGTAGAGATATAGTTTTTGATGAAAATTCTATGCTCAGTTCATCAATGAGAGGGACAACTGAGTCTAAAACCAGTGCTGAAACTGAGAAAACTGATAGTAAGATGGAGCAATCAACAGATCCAAGTCAGTTTTCATCTGATATGGTTACTGAACCAGAACTAAATCCAAGCCAGTCAGCTGAGCAAATGTTAGTTGAGCGTCAAATTGAGAACGTGGGTCAGCAGAGTATAGCTATCAGCTGAGCTAGAAGATCCAATGTTGGGGTACCTCCCAAGAGGTATGAGTTTGATGATATGGTTGGATTTGCACTTCAAGTTGCAGAAGAAGTGGATGGTTTTGAACATTTTACATACAGGGAAGTAGTGATATGTTCAGAAGCATCTCAATGGCTTGCTACCATAGGAGATGAAATGGCGTCATTACTGAAGAATAAGACTTGTTATCTAGTTAAACATCCACCTAATGGAGAGTTTTTACATGCAAATGTATGTTCAAGCACAAGGAAGGGATAACTGAGGTAGAAGGAGTTAAGTGTAAAGCACGTTTGGTTGCAATAGGGTTCAGTCAGAAAGAAGGGGTGGACTTTGATGAGATATTCTCACCAGTACTCAGACATACTTCAATCAGAGTGTTACTAGCAACGGTGGCATAGCAGGACTTATAACTTGAGCAGTTAGATGTGAAGACAACTTTTCTACATGGTGATCTAGGTAGACAAAGAGATATACATGACTCAGCCAGAGGGTTTCCAAGTTCCTAGTAAGGAATATTTTGTGTGTAAGTTGAAGAAGTCCTTGTATGGACTGAAGCAAGCTACTACATATTGGTATAAAAGGTTTGACAGTTACACGATGCAGTTGCGTTACATCAGAAGTCCTTATGATTGCTGTGTTTACAACAGTCTGTTGGAAGATGGATCATACATCTATCTTGTGTTATATGTGGATGACATGCAGATAGCTGTAAGAAAGAAGTCTGATGTTCAGTATCTGAAAGACCTTCTCTGTGATAAGTTTGAAATGAAAGATTTGGGTGCAGCCAAGAAAATTTTAGGGATGGAGATCTGGAGAGATAGAAGTCAGAAGAAACTTTTTTTTATCTCAGCACGGCTATATACAGAAGATTTTGTCAAAGTTTGGCATGTCAACTACTAAGCCAATTGATACTCCTATGGCATCAAATGTTCATTTGTCAGTTTTTGCTTCACAGTCAGTAGACGAGAAGGAGTACATATCAAAGAGTTCCCTATGCTAGTGCAGTTTGCAGTCTGATGTTTGTCATGGTGTGCACTAGGCCTGATCTGGCTCAGGCAGTCAATGTTGTCAGCAGGTTTATGGCTCAACCTGGAAAGGAACACTGGAAAACTGTGAAAAGAATGTTCAGGTACCTTAGGGGTACAACTGATGGTGGTCTCATTTATGGAGGTGATACTCAAGAACTGATCACAAGATACTATGATGCTGATTATGCAGGTGATGTGGAGAGTAGAAAATCAATGACTGGTTATGTTGTCACATTGGGGAATTCAGGTTTCAACTGGAAAGAAACTCTTGAACAAAGATGGCTTTATCAACTCACAAGGCGAGTAGTATATGGCACTTACTGAAGCAGCCAATGAGGGTATCACGTTGAAGGGACTAGTCAGTGATTTGGGGCTACATCAGGATCAAGCTGAGATTTATTGTGAGAGTTTGAGCGCAATTTTTCTAGCTAAAAATCAGGTTCATCATGAGAGAACCAAGCATATTGATGTGAGGTATCATTTTCTGATAAATGAGAAGAGGGTAGTAGTGAAGAAGATCAGCACCAAGGAGAATCCTGCTGATATGTTCACTAAACCAGTTCAGCAGAGCAAGTTTTTGTTGTGTATGGACATGCTGAATATTCAAAGCTTGTAAAATGAAATCTAGATACTCAGATGAGGGCAGTTCAACTGAGTGGATTTTGAGGAGAAGTATGGTACTGTACATCCTGGCATTGATGAATGCATCTGTACAAGTACTTCTGGTTATGCAATCTGATTGACTGTGAATGAGAGTTCAAGTCAAGGTGGAGATTTGTCAATTTTGGCGACTTGATCTCTAAACTGATGAATAAACTGGTGGAACTAATGTGAGAAACTGAGACTGAGAATGATGGTCAAATCAGTAAGTATATTCAGTTCTGTGAAAGTCAGTTTGATGAAGTGATACATAGTTTTTTCTGAAGTTAGCAGTCAGTTTTGGTGTGCTGAGTTTTGCTGAGTATAGCTGAGTTATACATCTGGGCAGTTGATTACAAAGTCTGGAAAGTCAGTTTGAAGCTGAGTTTCATCTGGTGGATAACAACTGGAGCTGGGGTCCACATCTGGGGCATTTATGGTAGTTCCAACAATGATCTTTGGCCGAAAGGGTTTGGGATTTGTGCCTATAAATACCAGTGTTGTAATCAGTGCAATGTGTGTGAAATTCCATGTAACTTTGTGCATAATAAAATATCTCCTTTTTCTGTCCGTGGAGTAGTCGGCACAACGCCAGAAACCACGTTAAATCACCGTGTTCTCTTTGAATCTGTGTTTTATCAATTTCCGCCACACTTTATGTTTGCATTGCTTCTGTTTTATCATAATTAAACTGCAAACTTCTCATCTGTGTTTTAACAAACCTTATGTCAACATCCGTTAAAAGTAATTACTAAGTGGGACCGTGAGTAGGTATGGAGCTTTTTTCCGAAACAACAAGCAAAATTTTATTAAGCTAGCATGGCGCTAGACCAAAATTTTATTAAGTATGGAGATGGTTTAATGTGTGCTTAAGTTTAAAACAAACTAAGTCCAAAGATTTAATAGTCGAGATAAGAGAAAACAAAAATTGCATGCAAAAGTACATTGCGAAACGTCGGTTGAGTTGAGTAGAATAGTGTACCGTAAGTCAAAATCCTTTAAAAGTAGTTACTATGTGGACCATGAGTAAGTATGGAACTGTTGTTTTTTTTAACACCAAGCAAATTTTTATTAAGCTAGCAAGGCGCTAAACCAAAATTTTATTAAGTATGGAGCTTGTTTAGTGTGTGCTTAAGGTTAAAAAAAACAAAGTCCAAGGAATTAATAGTCGAGAGAAGAGAGAACCAAAATTGCATGCAAATGTACATTGCGACTCGTCGGTTGAGTTTAGTAGCATAGTGTACCTTAAGTCTACATCCGTTAAAAGTAATTATTCTGTGGGACCATGAGTAAGTATGGAGCTATTCTTTTTTTTTTGGAACAACAACAAAAAGTTTATTAAGCTAGCAAGGCGATAGACCAAAATTTTATTAAGTACGGAGCTGGTTCAGTGTATGCTTAAGGTTAAAACAAACTAAGTCCAAGGAATTAAAAGTCGAGAGAAGAGAGAACAAAAATTGCATGCAAATGTACATTTGATGACGGTTAAAATGGTCTATCTTACGGCATCAATATTCTATCCATTATGAGCTAAAAATAGTTGTTTCGACCTACAAATACGAACCATTTGAGTTGAATATCATATGTCGGGTTCGTGAGTCGATAAATCTGCACTTAGCGTTTCTTTTCCTTATTTCGATTTTATTTCGTGTATTATTTGATGATTTTCAGGATAGGAAATATTGGGCTGAGCATGATGGACGAATCTGGAGTGGATTGAACGAAAAGAATAGGCCTAGGGTATTCCAGAGGCATCCAAGTTAAGTCGGTTGAAGAAAAAAGACAAAAATACCCCCGGTAACCCGGGAGGCGGTGCTGACTTACCGAGGATCGAGAACCTTCTGAAACGCGTTTTCTTGGACGAGGGGTCGAACTAGATGTTCCTAAGTCGGTTTAGATAGCTATAAATAAGAGGCTTCGCCTCAAAACAAAATGTAACAATAGTACCATACAATTTACAAGCATTATGCAATAAAAAGTTCATTGTTCTTTATTTTATGAGTTTTGCTCGGAGAGACGACGGATTCACCGCCTAAGGAGAGATCCGAAGGAGATCTACGCTCGTCTTCGAGGGTATGATTTTCTGTCTTTTCCAAGATTTAGATCTATCGGTGTTCTATTCGACTAGTATGTTTTAATTGCTTATTTATTTTAATTATGTAGTGGTTTGTTTATTTTACCCCATGTGTTATAGATCTGATTCGTTGGTGAAGAAATCATGGAATAGTAGTTGCGTTCTTCATATCTGCGACGGTCTATATCGCTAGATCTGAATACCTAGTAAATTACTAATTCATGATAATCGGCGCCAGCTACGTTGATCGATAGATTTAATTTACATGTTAGTAGCCTAATCAACTATTTGCATGTCATCATAAATTAACATGAAGTATTGTTAGTGAAGTGTTAATTAGGCCAATATCTTGATGGACCCTAGGAACGTGCTGGTCAATGTCGACAGCCGTCTAGGCGGGTTTGCGGTATGAGTTAGTGCTCAATATCGACAGCTCTAGTTCTTTATGCGTATGGGCTATTACGGACCAATTAAGGAGGGTAGCTTGCCTATAGATTGTCTACTGCCATTGTCGGAGTAGATAGGGTTAGGAGTTGTACCCGTAGCTGAACAATGAATAAATTCACCAGTGGGGAGGACTGTTGCATGTGTGGGGGGAATAACTAATTACTCATAATTGAACTAATACATTAGAAACTCTAGTTTGCTTCGTTGAACTTGCATAATCTTGCTAGTTGATTGTTACCAATTTTACTACTGTCTATATTATAGTTGGTCATAGACCGTTATTGTGACAAGCTCAGTCTTGATAATTAGACGTTCTTATGAGTCTCTGTGGGATCGACCTTAATTTCTTTGCACGCGATCAACATTGCGACATGTCGGTTGAAGAGAAAGGTTAGTGTACCTTAAGCCAACATCCGTTAAAAGTAATTACTAAGTGGGACCATGATTAAATATATATGGAGCTGGGTTTTTTTTATTAATTTTATTTTGGAACATCAAGCAAAATTTTATTAAGCTAGCAAGGCGCTAGACCAAAATTTCATTAAGTATGGAGCTGGTATAGTTTGTGCTTAAGGTAAAATAAACCAAGTCCATGGAATTAATAGTCGAGAGAAGAGAGAATCAAAATTGTATACAAATGTACATTGCGACACGTGGGTTGAGTTGAGTAGGATAGTGTACCTTAATTCAACATCAATTAAAAGTATTTACTAAGTGGGAGCATGAGTAAGTATGGAGCTGGTTTTTTTATTAATATTTTTGGAAAAACAAGCAAAATTTTATTAAGCTAGCAAGGCGCTAGACCAAATTTTTTGTAAGTATGGAATTGGTTTAGTGGGCGCTTAAGGCAAAAACAAACTACGTCCAAAGAATTAATAATCGAGAGAAGAGAGAACCAAAATATCATGCAACTGTACATCGCGACACGTCGGTTGGGTTGAGTAGGATAGTGTACCTTATGTCAACATCCGTTAAAAGTAATTACTAAGTTGGGCAGTGAATAAGTATGGAGATTTTTTTTTGGAACAACAAGCAAAATTTTATAATGCTATCAAGGCGCTAGACCAAAATTTTGTTAGGTCTAGAGCTGGTTTAATGTGTGCTTCTGGTTAAAACAAACTAAGTCCAAAGAAAGGTTAGTGTACCTTAAGTCAACATCCGTTAAAAGTAATTACTAAGTGGGACCATGAGTAAGTATATATGGAGCTGGATTTTTTTAATTAATTTTATTTTGGAACAACAATAATTTTTTTATTAAGCTAGAAAGCCCTGGACCAAAATTTTATTAAGTATGGAGCTGGTTTAGTGTGTGCTCAAGGTTAAAACAAACTAAGTCCAATGATTTAATAGTCGAGAGAAGAGAGAAACAAAATTGCATTCAAATGTCCACTGCGTCACGTCGGTTGAGTTGAGTAGGATATTGTACCTTACGACAACATCCGTTAAAAGTAATTACTAAGTGGGACCATGAGTAAGTATGTAGTTGGGTTTTTTTTAATTAATTGTTTCTGGAACAACATGAAAATTTTGATTAAGCTAGCAAGGCGCTAGACCAAAATTTTATTAAGTATGGAGCTGGTTTAGTGTGCGCTTAAGGTTAAAACAAACTAAGTCCAAGGAATTAATAGTTGAGAGAAAAGAGAACCAAAATTGCATGCAACTGTACATTGCGACACGTCTGTGGGGTTGATTAGGATAGTGTACCTTAAGTCAACATCCGTTAAAAGTATTTACTAAGTGGGACCATGTGTAAGTATGTAGATGGTTTTTTTTTATTAATTTTTTTTGGAACAACAAGGAAAATTTTATTAGGCTAGGAAGGTGCTAGAGCAAAATTTTCATAAGTATGGAGCTGGTTTAGTGTGTGCATAAGGTTAAAACAATCTAAGTCCAAGGAATTAATAGTCGAGAGAAGAGAGAATCAAAATTGCATGCAACTGTAGATTGCGACACGTCTGTTGGGTTGAGTAGGATAGTGAACCTTATATCAACATCCGTTAAAAGTAATTACTAAGTGGGACCGTGATTAAGTATGGTGCTTTTTTTTTCGGAACAACAAGCAAAATTTTATTAAGCTGGCAAGGCGCAAGACAAAAATTTTAGTAAGTATGGACCTGGTTTAATGTGTGGTTAAGGTTAAAACAAACTAAGTCTAAAGAATTAATAGTCGAGATAAGAGAAAACAAAAATTACATACAAATGTACATTGCGACACGTCGGTTGAGTTGATTAGAATAGTGTACCTTAAGTCAACATCCGTTAAAAGTAGTTACTAAGTAGGACCGTGAGTAAGTATGGAGCTGTTTTTTTTTTTTTTTTGGTATTAAGCTAGCAAGGCGCTAAACCAAAATTTTATTAAGTATGGAGCTTGTTTAGTGTGTGCGTTAGGTTAAAACAAACAAAGGCCAAGGAATTAATAGTTGAGGGAAGAGAGAACCAAAATTTCATACAAATGTACTTTGCGACACGTCGGTTGAAGAGAAAGGTTAGTGTTCCTTAAGTCGACATCCGTTAAAATTAATTACTAAGTTGGACCATGATTAAGTATATATGGAGCTGGGTTTTTTAATTAATTTTATTTTGGAACATTAAGCAAAATTTGTTTAAGCTAGCAAGGTACTAGACCATAATTTTTCATTAAGCATGGAGCTGGTTTAGTGTGTGTTTATGGTTAAAACAAACAAAGTCCAAGGAATTAATAGTCGAGAGAAGAGAGAAAGAAAATTGGATGCAACTGTACATTGCGACACGTCGGTTGCGTTGAGTAGGATAGTGTATCTTATTTCAACATCCGTTACAAGTAATTACTAAGTGTGACCGTGAGTAAGTTTGGAGCTTTTTTTTTTTTTGGAACAACAAGCAAAATTTTATTAAGTATGGAGCTGGTTTAATTTGTTCTCAAGGTTTAAACAAACTAAGTCCAAAGAATTAATAGTTGAGATTAGAGAGAACAAAAATTGCCGGCAAATGTATATTGTGACACGTCGGTTGAGTTGAGTAGAATAGTGTACCTTAAGTCAACATCCAATAAAAGTAGTTACTAAGTGGCACCATGAGTAAGTATGGAGATGTTTTTTTTTGGAACAACTAGTAAAATTTATTAAGCTAGCAAGGTGCTACACCAAATTTTTATTAAGTATGGAGCTGGTATAGTTTGTGCTTAAGTTTAAAACAAACCAAGTCCACAAAATTAATAGTCGAGAGAAGAGAGAATAAAAATTGCATGCAAATGTACATTGCGACCCATCGATTGCATTCAAATGAACATTGTGACATGTCGGTTGAATTGAGTAGGATAGTGTACCATAAGCCAACATCCGTTAAAAGTATTTACTACGTAGGACCATGAGTAATTATTGAGCTGTTTTTTTTTTTGAACAACATGCAAAATTTTATTAATCTAGCAAGGCGCTAAAGAAAATTTTTATTAAGTATCGAGCTAGTTTAGTGTGTGCTTAAAGTTAAAACAAACTAAGTCCAAGGAATTAATAGCCGAGAGAAGAGAGAACCGAAATTGCATGCAACTGTACATTGCGACACGTCGGTAGAGTTGAGTAGGAGAGTGTACCTTAAGTCAACATCCGTTAAAAGTATTTACTAAGTGGGACCATGAGTAAGTATGGAGTTGGATTTTTTTTTGTTAATTTTTTTAGGAACAACAAACAAAATTCTATTAAGTTTGCAAGGCGCTAGAGCTAAATTTTATTAAGTATGGAGTTGGTTTAGTGTGTTCTTAAGGTTAAAACAAACTAAGTCCAAGGAATTAATAGTCAAGAGAAGAGAGAACCAAAATAGCATGCAACTATACACTGCGACACGTCGGTTGGGTTGAGTAGGTTAGTGTACCTTATGTCGACATCTGTTAAAAGTAATTACTAAGTGGGACTGTGAGTACTTATAGAGCTTTTTTTGGAACAACAAGCAAAATTTTATTAAGCTAGAAAGGTGCTAGACCAAAATTTTAAAACAAACTAAGTCTAAAGAATTAATTGTCAAGATGAGAGAACTAAAATTGCATGCAAATGTACATTGCGACACGTCGGTTGAGTTGAGTAGAATAGTGTACCTTAAGTCAACATCCATTAAAAGTAGTTACTAAGTGGGACAATGAGTAAGTATAGAGCTGTTTTTTTTTTGGAACAAGAAGAAAAATTTTCTTTAGCTAGCAAGGCGCTAAACCAAAATTTTATTAAGTATGGAGCTTGTTTAGTATGTGCTTAAGGTTAAAACAAACAAAGTCGTAGGAATTAATAGTCGAGAGAAGAGATAATCAAAACTGCATGCAAATGTACATTGCGACTTGTCGGTTGAGTTTAGTAGTATAGTGTACCTTAAATCTACATCCGTTAAAAGTAATTACTCAGTCGGACCATGAGTATGTATGGAGCTGTTTGTTTTTCTTTTTTGGAACAACAAACAAAATTTTATTAAGCTAGCAAGGCGATAGACCAAAATTTTATTAAGTATGGAGCAAGTTTTGTGTTTACTTAAGGTTAAAACAAACAAAGTCCAAGGAATTAAAAGTCGAGAGAAGAGAGAACAAAAATTGCATGCAAATGTACATTGCAACACATCAGTTGAAGAGAAAGGTTAGTGTACCTTAAGTCAACATCCATTAAAAGTAATTCCTAAGTGGGACATTGAGTAAGTATATATGGAGCTGGGTTTTTTCTTATTAATTTTATTTTAGAACATTAAGCAATATTTTATTAAGCTAGCAAGGCGATAGACCAGAATTTTAGTAATCATGGAGCTGGTTTAGTGTGTGCTTAAGGTTAAAACAAACTGATACCAAAGAATTAATAGTCAAGAGAAGAGAGAACCAAAATTACATGTAAATGTACATTGCGACACGTCGGTTGAGTTGAGTTGGATAGTGTACTCTAAGTCAACATCCGTAAACAATAATTACTAAGTGTGACCATGAGTAAGTATGAAGTTGGGTTTATTTTTTGGAACAACAAGCAAAATTTTATTAATCTAGCAGGGCGCTAGACCAAAATTTCATTAAGTATGGAGTTGGTTTGGTGTGTGCTTAGGTTTAAAACAAGCAAAGTCCAAGGAATTAATAGTATAAAGAAAAGAGAATCAAAATTGCATGCCATTATACATTGTGACACATCGATTGAGTTAAGTAGGATAGTATACCTTAAATCAACATCCGTTAAAAGTAATTACTAAGTGGGATAAGAGTAAGTATATATGGAGCTGGGTTTTTTTTTATTAATTTTATTTTGGAACATTAAGCAAAATTTTATTAAGCTAGCAAGGTGCTAAACCAAAATTTTATTAAGTATGGAGTCGGTTTAGTGTGTGCTTATGGTTAATACAAACTATGTCCAAAGAATTAATGGTCGAGAGAAGAGAGAACCAAAATTGCATGCAACTGTACATTGCGACATGCCGGTTAGGTTGAGTTGGATAGTGTATCTTATGTCAACATCCGTTAAAAGTAATTACTAAGTGGGTCCGTGAGTAACTTTGGAGCTGTATATTTTTTGGAACAACAAGCAAAATTTTATTAAGCTAGCAGGGCGCTAGACCAAAATTTTATTAAGTTTGGAGCTGGTTTAATGTGTACTTATGGTTGAAACAAACTACGTCCAAAGAATTAATATTCGAGATAAGAGAGAATAAAAATTTCATGCAAATATACATTGCACCACGTCGGTTCAGTTGAGTAGGATAGTGCACCATAAGTCAACATCCGTTAAAAGTATTTACTAAGTGGGACCATGAGTAAGTATGTAGCAGGTTCTTTTATTAATTTTTTTTGGGAACAACAAGCAAAATTTTATTAAGCTAGCAAGGCGCTAGACAAAAATTTTATTACGTATGGACTTGGTTTAGTGTGTGCTTAAGGTTAAACCAAACTATGTCCAAGGAATTAATAGTCGAGAGAAGAGAGAACCAAAATTGCATGCAAATGTACATTGCGACACGTCAGTTGAGTTGAGTAGGATAATGTACCTTAAGTCAACATCCGTTAAAAGTAATTACTAAGTGGGACCATGAGTAAGTATGGAGCTATTTTTTTAGAACAACAAGCAAAATTTTATTAAGCTAGCAAGACGCTTGACAAAATTATTACTCAGTATGGAGCTTGTTTAGTGTGTGCCTAAAGTTAAAACAAACAAAGTCCAAGGAATTAATAGTCGAGAGAAGAGACAACCAAAATTTCATGCAAATGTACATTGCGACACGTCGGTTGAGTTCAGTAGTATAGTGTACCTTAAGTGTACTTCCTTAAAAGTAATTATTCCGTGGGACCATGAGTAAGTATCGAGATGTTTTTTTTGACAACATACAAAATTTTATTAAGCTAGCAAGGCGATAGACCAAAATTTTATTAAGTATGGAGCTGGTTAAGTGTGTGCTTAAGGTTAAAACAAACTAAGTTGAAGGAATTAAAATTCGAGAGCAGAGAGAGAACCAAAATTGCATGCAAATGTACATTGCGACACGTTGATTGAAGAGAAAGGTTAGTGTACCTTAAGTCAACATCCGTTAAAAGTAATTACTAAGTGGGACCATGAGTAAGTATTTATGGAGCTGGGTTTTTTCTAATTAATTTTATTTTTGAACAACAAGAATATTTTTATTAAGCTAGAAGGCACTAGACCAAAATTTTATTAAGTATGGAGCTGGTTTAGTGTGTGCTAAGGTTAAAACAAACTAAGTCCAATGAATTGCATGCTAATATACATTGCAATACGTCGGATGACTTGAGTTGGATAGTGTACCTTAAGTCAACTTTCGTTAACAGTGTTTACTTAGTGTGACAATGATTTAGTATGGAGCTGGGTTTTTTTTTTGTTGAGTAACAAGCAAAATTTTATTAAGCTAGCAATGCGTTAGACCAAAATTTCATCAAGTATGGAGCTGTTTTGGTGTGTGCTTAGGGTTAAAATAAACAAAGTCCCAGGAATTAATAGTCGATGGAAAAAAAAAATCAAATTGCCTTCAAATATACATTGCGACACATTGGTTGAGTTGAGTAGGATAGTGTAACTTAAGTCAACATCCATTAAAAGTAATTATTAAGTGGGACCATGAGTAAGTATGGAGCTTTTTTTTTTTGGAACAACAAGTATTTTTTTTTAATCTAGCAAGGCGCTAGACCAAAATTTTCTTAAGTATGTCGCTGGTTTAGTGTGTGCTTAAGGTTAAAACAAACCAAGTCCAAGGAATTAATAGTCGAGAGAAGAGAGAACCACAATTGGATGCAACTGTACATTGCGACTTGTCAGTTGGGTTGAGTAGGATAGTGTACCTTATGTCAACATCCGTTAAAAGTAATTACTAAGTGGGACCGTGAGTAAATATGGAGCATTATTTTTTTTGGGAACAACAAGCAAAATTTTATTAAGCTAGCAAAGCGCTAGTCCAAAATTTTATTAAGTATGGAGCTGGTTTAATGTGCGCTTAAGGTTAAAACAAGCTAAGTCCAACAAATTAATAGTCAAGATAAGAGAGAACAAATATCGCATGCAAGTGTACATTGCGACACGTCGGTTGGTTTAGTGTGTGCTTAAGGCTAAAACAAGCCAAGTCCAAGGAATTAATAGTCGAGAGAAGAGAGAACCAAACTTGCATGCAACTGTTCACTGCGACACGTCGGTTGAGCTGAGTAGGATAGTATACCTTAAGTCAACATCCGTTAAATGTATTTACTATGTGGGACCATTAGTAAGTATGGAGCTGGAATTTTTTTCTTAATTTTTTTTGGAACAAGAAGCAAATTTTATTAAGCTAGCAAGGCGCTAGAGCAAAATTTTATTAAGTATGGAGCTGGTTTAGTGTGTGCTTAAGGTTAAAACAAACTAAGTCCAAGGAATTAATAGTCAGATAAGGGAGAACCAAAATTGCATGCAACTGTACAATGGACATGTTGGTTGGGTTGAGTAGGATAGTGTACCTTATGTCAACAATCGTTAAAATTAATTACTAAGTGGGACCGTGAGTAAGTATGAAGCTTTTTTTTTAACAACAAGCAAAATTTTATTAATCTAGTAAGGCGCTAGACCAATTTTTTTTAAGTATGGAGCTGTTTAATGCGTGCATAAGGTTAAAACAAACTAAGTCTACAGAATTAATAGTCGAGATAAGAGAGAGCAAAAATTGCATGCAAGTGTACATTGCGACACGTCGGTTGAGTTGAGTAGAATAGTGTACCTTAAGTAAACATCCGTTAAAACAGGGCCGGGCCTGAAAAATTTTAGGCCTTCGACTATGTCGTCGAATTAGGCCTTTTATATAACTTTTTTTTCATGGTCAACTGGTCAAGACTCAAGTGGTCCATAATATTTTTGTTTATTTTGTTAGATATTTTATTCACAAAGTCTGTTTTTTATTTTTGTTTTGAATGTGTTGTTGCACACTGAGTGCGACAGGCAACGCCCCTGAAACCTAAACGAACCTGTGCGAATGACACACCATTTCGTAGAAGGGATTTTTCATTGGGACACACCATTTCGGTGGTGCATGTTCATTGGGACACATCCTTTGAAGACGAACTGGTTTGTTCTTTCGTGAAGAGGTAGAGTATCTTTTCGTTGTCTAAATATAGAGAGACATCAGCATTCGGTGAAAAACACGAAGTCTTTTTAGAAGCATCATCAGTAACATAATGTGTCTCTAAAGTAGTACTCCATTGAATCCTGAGAGAGATCTTAAAACATCTCTTTAAAGAAACGTTTTATACGTGCCTTGGAGATCATTCAGTTCTATTTGTTTTATAACATTTTTTCTAACATATTTCCCGTGCCTTACTCCAATCCAAAAAAAAATGTGTACATATGTGATATATGTCTATAATTTAGACATTGTAATTTTTTTTGGGCATTTATCAACTGAAGTAAATTCTTTTTAGGTCAATTAAATTTTTTTTGGCCTTTATTAACACATTCTATTATGTTAGATTGTATTAGATCTATACGGTTTTTTTTTTTAAATTGCGGAACATGTAAATTCGGGCCCCCGAAATTATTGGGCCTTAAGCCGCTGCTTCCACGGCTTATAGCATGGGCCGTCCATGCGTTAAAAGTTGTTACTAAGTGGGACCATGAGTAAGTATGGAGTTGTTTTTTTTTTTTTTGGAACATCAAGCGAGATTTTATTAAGCTAGCAAGGAGCTAAACCAAAATTTTATTAAGTATGGAGCTTGTTTAGTGTGTCCTTAAGTTTAAAACAAACAAATTCGAAGGAATTAATAGTCAGGAGAAGAGAGAACCAAAATTGAATGCAAATGTAAGTACGAAGCTGGTTTTTTTATTAATTTTTTTCGGACCATGAGTAAGTATGAAGCTGGTTTTTTTATTAATTTTTTTCGGAACAACATGCAAAATTTTATTAAGCTTGCAAGATGCTAGACACAATTTTTATGAAATATGCATTTTTTTTTTTGAACAACAGAGATGTGTTCTGCAGCAATGAGAGCATGACTAAAGAACCAAATGCGATAATCCTAGTTTAGGGAAAGAGCATTGATCGGGTCAACAATCCACTCACTCCATGCACCATTGACACGAGTATTCCTCTCTTTAATGCAATTGAAGCTAATAACTTGGATGTCATTGAAAATTTTATCCGGATCCGCCGACTTTCCATTGAAAACAATGTCATTCCTCCTATGCCATATGTGATGACGTGGTCAATCAGGTTATAAAATACTTGACCACCATAAACCAATACTAGCAAGAGGACTAGGCCCATCGCAGTATAGCTATAGTGAATCAAGGTCGATCCCACAGGGAACCAATTGTGGATCATCTTATATACAAACAATTAATTAAACATGTCAAGGACATAGAGGCGGTCTACGACCAACATAAGACAAGAAAAGTAAAGACACGACTCGACACAACGTAATTAACCTCCCCAATTATAGTCTTTATCGTTTGGACCTAGATAATTTATATAATAAATCAACTTATTAATCTGTCAATCCGTTTGTATCTATCTTAGATTGGCTACGGGAGTCATCCTCTTTAACTTGACTTAGCACCGGTAGTCACTAGATCAACTGTGATATTGTTACGTGACTTCGCCTTTTGGTGCCTCCATCTCATATAACTCACACGCTTACGACTCTAAGGATGCCGATATTAACCGCACACCTCGTCCAGCAACATTCCTCGTGGTTAGCGTATTTCCTGAGCGATCACTCAAACTCTCGTCCAACTAACAATTACCAATTTATAGTCTCATGCTAGTTTACGATCTACGTATAAGAAGGTGCGCGCAATTCCCTAATATAACCCTACCTAGATAATAACGAAAGTCCAAGATCAATTCATGAGCCTACCTAAGAGTTTTATACCGGTATTTCCTTTTTACACGTTTTAATTAAATCAAGTGAGTGACGTAGCCATAGCCATACCTACCGAGATAATAAATTCTATTAAGTTAACCTAACCATAAAGACGTGGCTATTTAACGGATAAAACAGGGCTCGGTCGACCGAATAGGTGGGCTCGGTCGACCGAGTGGACTCATTCGGTCACCCGAATCAATTTCATCCCCAGATTACATCCCTGAACGTATCTCTCAGCGTTTCATCATACAGAACAGATTAAACAGTAACTCGTAAAGCATTCATATAAACTAACATAGATACGCATTAATTAAACCAAGCAGATTCATGAATAGACGTTAAACATATGACGTAGGTTATGGGATCCTCATAGACAAGGCTTCGCCACATCCCTGACGTCATAGCCTAGATCTACATCATCTAGCTATGAATTAACTAACTCAAACGATAAAGCATAATTGGGAGGGATTAATTACTTGAAAGAAAGAAACAGAAAATAAAGGCTTACATATTGCGACCCTTAAATTGCTTTGAAACCTTCAATAAACTACATTGTATCAAAGCTATAAAATTGAAGAAAGAATGAAGGGATATGTTGGTGTATTTTGTGTGTATTACAATTCTCGTAGCTGCTTGCTTATATAGAGGTTTTTGCCGACTTAGGGTGGTTCTAGAAGATAAGCACGATTAAAGCCGAAAACCGACCCAAACCCGAGGCTCGGTCAACCGAGAGGTGACACTCGGTCGACGAAGCATCAGGCTCGGTCGACCGAACCTAACTTTTCACGCGTCAATCGCTTTTCTCGCCTATCTTGTTCCCCACGCGCTTTGTGTTGATCCGATTAATCTCTCATTTATCTCTTGATTAATGCTCCGATTTTCTTCCTTCTTTATCTTGATATAATTGATTGAATGACATTAATCCTCTCGATTTGTTGTGATCTGCAAAATCAATAATTATCACACAATAAATCGGCTTTAAATAATAAAAACAGCTAAATACCAATTTACATAATATAAATCACATAACATTAAATATTAAATATAAACATGTGATTTAATATGAAATATATATTATTAATCTCGATTTAAGGTCAACGTTGATGACTTTTACGGGTATAATTTGACCGTCATCAACTACCCCCCACTTAGACTTTGATCGTCCCGAACAAAGCATCAATAAGTCATTTCCCAAGACAACATTTCCCATGGTCGTCATACTTACGCAAGAAGCTCAAGTCAACTCATACTAGTCATGCTCATAAGATATCCATTATTCACTACTCGCTATGAATCGAAGTGATGTGTGCATGTGCATTTAGTTTTATATATTCGTAGCAAGATTAGAGTTTATGCAGACTTCGTAATCTCAACCCACCAACTTCAGTATTCATACTTCTTATGCCTTTAAATTTTTGAAGCACTAGAGCAATAAGCAAGAGCGTATCTATAGGGTTTTTGGACTTGGAGACCGAGTACTACTCAAAGCCTCTTAAAGAGTTGAATATTCTTTTCATATCTTCATATTTTTCAAATACTATTAATCTCAAGGAAGAAAACTTTTTAGAGTATCCCCCTATCTTAGATCATGTATAGCATCAAATATTACCACAAGCGCGGGGCTACTTTGGTAATGTTACTACAAGCCCAGTGTCTAACATTTTGCTAAAACACAGGTACGTCTCAAGCTTATTACTCCGCTTTTGTTGGCAAGAAGATAAGAATACATCAGCCAATAAGTATCGACACTAAGTCTACATAACCAATCATCTATGCAATGTACACATAATTTCTTGATTATTATGATTTGCGCGGTATACTCGATTCACATTTGAGTAATTGAATAATAAATAACTACTCGCAACAACCAAAGATGAATATCCTTAAATTTACTTAGCATAAGTATAAAATGATCACGTACTCATGCAACTTGGTTCCTTTCCTATCAATTCTTAGCTAGGAACTCACAATTCTAAGGGTACGAGATACATAATATGGTATTTATTAAATTTTTTCAATCATGTGCCGTTTCATTCAATTTTCAATTATAACATAACATGGCTAAGTCTCCTACCCCCCACTTAAACGTGGCATTGTCCTCAATGACAAAAATAAGTGAGAAGTTAAGAAAAAGACTTAGCTCTGGAAACGGCTCTCAAGTAAAGGAACAATATCAGAGTAAATGTCAGCATGTTGTGGAGAAGCAAGTGAAAACTCAGTATAAGGCACAAACTCCACGAAACCGTTAATAACACCATGTCTATGGAAGTTATAGAATAACGTGGCGATAATTAGGTATGAATACCTAAAACAGCTTTAAGCCACTTTATTTTATACAACCAAAGACAAGAAAAATACTAAATAGAAAGAAAAATAAACAAGCAACTAAAGATGATGGTCGTCATCTACAACCTCCACCGCCTAAATATTCTTAAAACCGGGTGGAGAAGACAAAGATCAAAAAGCATTACCCGACGTGGGAAAACACGAGGGTGACTCGATCGAAAAGGTATTCAATCCAGGAAAAGAGAAACTTAGTAAGGTATAACAGATTGAATGCGACCCATTGGCTAAAAATAAAATCAAATACTTAGCGCGAAACTTCTCGCTTGCATTGATATCAACAACTTAGGAGATGTAGCTACTCCTCAAATTACTAATAACCCAATGTATCACGTAAAAGTCATAACCGTCATCAACAGGGTCGTATCGGTGTGATGATGTAGAACAAAACTTATCATCCAGAAATGCCGGAATAAACGGAAAAAATGTGAAATTTAAAACTTCCGGTAAAAAGATAAGTTGTACTTTGATCGAACCAAAAACCTTTAAAATCTAGCTAGGGTCAGAGCTACACTTACCCCAACTAGGAGCAGGAAAATCAAAATGATAAAAGATAATTATTAAAGCTTAGCAATATTTCAAATTCCGCAACACATAGGTATTGTGTAAACATAATGGAGGTTGAGAGTATGATGGGTTTAGAAAAAGATACACATAAGGATGGGAAGAAAAGATAAAGGATGGGTAAGAAATTGTGTTTATGGGTGGGTTGAAAATGGTTAAGGCATTGAGATTGGGTGGGAGAGTGAAACGGATGGAAGAAAGAGAGGTGATGAAAGAATGGTTAGAAATGTGAACTGTTGGGGCAGATTGGTGAGAGGATCGAAAAGGTTGAAGGGTGAAAAGGTATAAATGAAAGGATAAGGGTAGTTACAGAATGAATTACGCACCACTTTGAATTTTCACTTGGATCACCATTCTAAAAGATTTTTGGAAGTTGACCAAAATTGTTCTTGTTCACACCAATCTTTCTCTGTTACATTTTCAATAATTCTCAAGCTCTCTTAATGCTTCCATCTTAAGGTTGTTTGCTAAATTTCCTTTTCTTTAGCAATTTTTCGACTCTCCTACGGAACTCTATTTCACGTGGCCTATATTGAGTAAAAAAGTTTTGCACATCCTTAGCCCAATGGCCTTCGGAACACGGAAAAATAAAAAACCTCAACATATTTCACGTTACTCTTATTGGACTCAAAGAAAGAAAAACCTAAAATCCTAAAAAGAAATACTAAGGGTTTTAAAGAAGTAGTTCTGAGTTTAAAGTCCTCAGCTCGACTTTCCAAAAGTATCCTTGTCAGTTATCATTCTTGGATCGCCAGACTTTGACCCTCTGAGCACTATAAGAGGTGGGCTTGTTGCTTTTGCGGATTAATACCCTTCCCTTGGTTGTGAGACCTAGGAAACGACATTTAGCCATACCATTTATACAAAGCTCTTACCTCGGCTCTCGTTTTAGGAATTAGTGAATTCTAAGAAACTCAGTTAAAATTACGGTTTTGGCCTTGACAATAAGAAACAATGAATCAAAGTACTCCGAATAAGGTCGGTTATGTAGGCAAGCCTACGCCGTCTTATTCGTTGGAACATATGTGACATGATTCAGGCCAATCCGTCAAGATTAAGCCCCGCTTAGCCCGAAGGCTTATCGGCTATGCTAAGTCTTGTCGAATCTGCCAGAACGTACATCACACGTGGAGAGGGAGTCGACAGTGCGGGCTCGGTTAAACTCGCCACCATGGTTAAACCATTTCCGAACCTATGTACAAAGATTCTTCGATTTCTAAATTGTCACCCAAAGCGTAATCTCGCTTCGCTTAAGGTGGGTTCACCGAGAAGCCATCACCATAAACATCAACGAAAGAAAAGATGGTGTTCTCTCAAAACTCAACGCCTTCTTTAGATTGCGAATGCTTAAACTACACAATTTGTTGCTCCCATGGCGGTAGAAGCAATCTCATGCATAGACAATGAGATTTTAACAGTAACTACGAGGAACTCTTTTTTTTTTCACCGCTTCTTTCAATACTACATGTTTCCCTACACCTCTGGGGATGAGATAGATTTGGAGGCGTAACCTTCCACACTAATAAAATTAATCTTACAAACCAACTCCGGGCTAAGATTCATTCTAAGGGGCATGTATAGGCCAACTTATGCTCAAAAACCAAAAGGTGGTAAAACATAAGCAAAAAAAGGGTAGTACCTTGCCTTCAACATTGTACCACGAAGAATTTAAGCCATCTTGGTGCTTTAAAGGTATTGCTTCCATTGCTTTTCCCATTGTAGATTCGTAGCTCCACATGTTGTTGGGTTATTTTCTCAAATACTTTGAAAATTATCGACTTGGATTATTGTTTCTCCGGTTTCGCAAATGTAAGAAAACAAAAAACAAACAAGCCATAGATCGATTTTAACATGGTTTCCCATGCTACTATCGACTCTCACGGATTAAACGTGCGGGGATAAATGAGACACGCGAAATTCCGCACTCGAAAACACAAATCGTAAATCGCTTAAACAGAACAGAACAAGAACAAAACAAAAAAAATAAATTATAAATTCTCGGTCGACCGAATGAGGTCTCTCGGTCGACCGAATAAATTTTTTTTTTTCATTTTTTTATTTTTATTTTAAGAATCTGGAATTTTCGCACGAGCGCATAACCGTGAGGGACTCAAAACGTAAAACAGACTTCAAAATGTAAAACATGACATGAATAAGAAAAATATTTATATATAAAATTGACCGTTGGTTCCCGGCAACGGCGCCAAAAACTTGATGACGTGGTCAATCAGGTTATAAAATACTTGACCACCATAAACCAATACTAGCAAGAGGACTAGGCCCATCGCAAAGATAGCTATAGTGAATCAAGGCTCGATCCCACAGGAACCAATTGTGGATCATCTTATATACAAACAATTAATTAAACATGTCAAGGACATAGAGGCGGTCTACGACCAACATAAGACAAGAAAAGTAAAGACACGACTCGACACAACGTAATTAACCTCCCCAATTATAGTCTTTATCGCTTGGACCTAGATAATTTATATAATAAACTCGAACTTATTAACTCGTCAATCCGCTTGTATCTATCTTAGATTGGCTACGGGAGTCATCCTCTTTAACTTGACTTAGCACCGGTAGTCACTAGATCACCGTGATATTGTTACGTGACTTCGCTTTTTGGTGCCTCCATCTCATATAACTCACACGCTTACGACTTGGCGGATGCCGATATTAACCGTACACCTCGCCCAGGCAACATTCCCTGTGGTTAGGCGTATTTCTCTGACGATCACTCAAACTCTCGTCCAACTAACAATTACCAATTTATAGTCTCATGCTAGTTTACGATCTACGATAAGAAGGTGCGCGCAATTCCCTAATATAACCCTACCTAGATAACGCCGAAAGTCCAAGATCAATTCATGAGCCTACCTAAGAGTTTTATACCGGTATTTCCTTTTACACGCTTTAATTAAATCAAGTGAGTGACGAGCTATAGCCATACCTACCGAGATAATAAATTCTATTAAGTTAACCTAACCATAAAGACGTGGCTATTTAACGGATAAAACAGGGCTCGGTCGACCGAATAGGTGGGCTCGGTCGACCGAGTGGACTCATTCGGTCACCCGAATCAATTTCATCCCAGATTACATCCCCGAACGTATCTCTCGGCGCTTCATCATACGTAATGTATTAAACAAGAACTCGTAAAGCATTCATATAAACTAACATAGATACGCATTAATTAAACCAAGCGATTCATGAATAGACGTTAAACATATGACGTAGGTTATGGGATCCTCATAGACAAGGCTTCGCCACATCCCTCGACGCCATAGCCTAGATCTACATCATCTAGCTATGAATTAACTAACTCAAACGATAAAGCATAATTGGGAGGGATTAATTACTTGAAAGAAAGAAACAGAAATAAAGGCTTACATATTGCAGCCCTTAAATTGTCTGGAAACCTTCAATAAACTACATTGTATCAAAGCTATAAAATTGAAGAAAGAATGAAGGGATATGTTGGTGTATTTTGTGTGTATTACAATTCGTAGTCGCTTGCTTTATATAGAGGTTTTGCCGACTTAGGGTGGTTCTAGAAGATAAGCACGATTAAAGCCGAAAACCGACCCAAACTCGAGGCTCGGTCAACCGAGAGGTGACACTCGGTCGATCAAGCATCGTGCTCGGTCGACCGAACCTAACTTTTCACGCGTCAATCGCTTTTCTCGCCTATCTTGTTCTCCACTCGCACGCTGTTGATCTCGATTAATCTCTCATTTATCTCTTGATTAATGCTCCGATTTTCTTCCTTCTTTATCTTGATATAATTGATTGAATGACATTAATCCTCTCGATTTGTTGTGATCTCAAAATCAATAATTATCACACAATAAATCGGCTTTAAATAATAAAAACAAATAAATACCAATTTACATAATATAAATCACATAACATTAAATATTAAATATAAACATGTGATTTAATATGAAATATATATTATTAATCTCGATTTAAGGTCAACGTTGATGACTTTTACGGGTATAATTTGACCGTCATCAATATGCACCAAAGAACAACTAGCTTAAGAGCTCCCCAAATCCTTGTTTTCTTTTTTGACTTGATAACAGAGGGAGTGAAGGTACAAAAAGACCTCCACGACAGGGGTGAAGCTGTGGATATATGAAACTAAACAAATATGTTTTCTCATATTAGACGTGAGAAAGAACAAGTCAAGAAGATATGCTCTTCCACATCATCCCCCACATTAGAAAATGAACACCGAGTACCATTTATCACCATTCCACGTTTGCACAGATTGACTTTGGTTGGTAGTCTTTGATTTGAAGCTTTTCAATAAAAAATGTTTAATTTTGTGGGTAAGAACTTACTCCACTTTATCGCCAAAATATCAGTCGTGTGGTTTCCACCATGGACATCAGTAGCAAGTAGTAATGTCTTCAATGCAGTAGTGGAGAATATGACCTTTTTAGATAGAGACCAAACAAAGTGTCGCGGACTCCATCTTGCAAGAAAACACCTGATAAAAGTGAGCAAAAAGTAGCAAAGTCTGACTCCTCTCTGACCCTAAAATCCCTCCTCCAAGCTACCTTCCACACCCATCCTCCTTCCACTACTCTCCAGAATCGCACACCTTAATCTCCTTGTGAGAAGAAATTCTAAAAAGCCTAGGAAAAGAACAAGCCAAGTTTTCCTTCCCAACCCAAGTATCTAACCAAAATTTAGTGAGCTTCCCATCCCTTATCTTCATAATGAGGGAATAGGACAAGGGAATTCTTGCTTTTTCAATAGTTGAAAAGTTCGAAATGATACCCTGCAAAACCCTCCCTTTATTCTTACAAGCTATGCCTTCCTCAAAACCTCTCTTATCGTCATAAAGTGTATGCACCACTTTCCTCCATAAAGCCCACTCCTCCACTTTGAATCTCCCCCACCACTTCCCAAGCAACGCCACATTATGCACACCAAGACCCCCAATCCCCCAAGTTCTTATGCTTAAGAATGGTAGACAATACACTTAATTATAGCCTTTGGTGCACGAAAGATAGCGAAATAATATGTTGGTAGGCTCCCAAGAACAGACTTTAAAAGTGTAAGCCTTCCTCTGACGGATAAGAGTTTATGATAGATTTATGTGAATAACAAAAGCAATTGTCATTGAGGAGTAATGTGTGTACAATGGGTTTATATAGAGAGCCAACAAGGCTATAACCGGAAATACAAAATAATGTAAATAATATAATCTAATACGCTCCCTCAAGCGGACGGAGTCGAGCGAAGTCCAAGCTTGGAAACGAAAGTAGAGAAGGATAAACGTGGCAGCGGCTTGGTGAGAACATCAGCCAGCTGATCAGCAGTAGCTACATGAGCAACACGAACAAGTCCTCTCTCAACATGCTCACGAATGAAGTGATAATCGATAGCAACATGCTTCATGCGCGAGTGAAACACTGGATTGGCACTTAACCGAAGAGCACCTAAATTATCACGTAAGATCACCGTGTAGTCTGAACCGAAAAACCAAGATCTCAAAGCGGTGGGTCACCAAGCAATCTCGCCGCAGTGTCAGCAACACATCTATATTCAGCTTCGGTGGACGAACGAGAGACTGAGGTCTGCTTCTTGGAGCTCCAGGAAATCGCATTCCTACCCAAAAATACGATATACCCAGAGGTGGAAGTATAACCAGCTTCCCTATTCCCCCCCCAATCAGAATCAGAGAAAGCATGCAGAGCCAATGGCGAATTCTGATATAACTGCAGACCCATAGTGGCAGTGCCAGACAAGTAACGCAACACACGTTTGACTAACATCCAATGATACTCAGTCGGTGCATGCATAAACTGAGCCAGCTTATTAACGGCGAACTGAATATCAATCCGTGTAAAACATAAATACTGCAAGGCCCCCAAGATTTGACGGTACTGAGTAGGGTTGGAAAAAACTGGAGAGACAACAGGATCACCAGAAAAGGCATCAGCAGGCATAGGAGTGGAGACTGGCTTGGATTCCTCCATATGAACCTGAGACAGTAACTCACGAGTGTACCTGGTTTGCGTGAGGAGCATGCCCAGAGCAGAGTGTGTCACCTCAACCCCCAAGAAATACGATAAGAGACCTAGGTCCTTAATAGAGAACCTAGAGCCAAGCTGATCAATAATACCTCGAACACCGCCAAGCAGAGCTACTCAGTAATAATAATGTCATCGACATAGACCAAGAGCATAGTAATACTTGTGGACGTCGACAAACAAACAAATGATTTAATCAAGAACCGAATTAACAAAACCCACAAGAAGAAGAAAAAAGTTTTGAGCTCATGGTACCAGTGCACGAGGTGCTCGCTAAGGCCATAAATTGCCTTACTAAGCTTACACACAAATGTAGGTTTTGTAGCATCCTCAAACCCAGCGGTTGACTCATATAGACATCTTCACTAGTGTCCCTGCAGAAGGCATTATTGACATCGAGTTGGCGAAGACACCAACCCATGGAAACCGCAATACTAAGAACAATGCGAATCGTAACGGGCTTAACGACAGACTAAAGGTCTCAAAGTAATCCAAACCAGGCCGTTGGGTAAATCTTTTGGCAACCAGGCGAGCCTTGTACTTGTCAATTGAGCCATCCGGTTTGCGCAATTCGAACACCCACTTGCAACCAACAATATTCAAATCGACGACGGGGAACTAGGGACCACGTATCATTGCGAAGAAGCGCACTATACTCGCCGACATCGCAACACACCATCGCGGACACCGCAAGGCCTGCTTATGGCAGGGGCTCGGTTTCAAGGTAGCGGTTTTGTAACCGAGCTTGAAGGTTGAAGATGGTACGCGGTTTGTAGATTTGGTTGCGAGAGCGAGTTGTCATAGAATGTTGTGGGGTGGGGAGGGGCGGAGGAGCGGAGGGGAATTATCACGCTGGAGGAAAGGGATGAGGAACAGGAGATGGAGAAAAGGAAGAGCTATCGGATGGAGGGAGGGCTCACGGGTTGGGCACTTGTGCTTTCGGTTGGGGAGTTGCCGTGGGGAGGGTGATGGACTGGAACAGCCAGCCGGGTTCATAGTACTCGTGGGGTAATAACGCAGAGCAGAGGGGGCGTATGGTCTGCAGGAATGGTAGCAAAGGGAATATATCCTCCACAAAGCGAACATCGCGGGATGTATACTGCACGGGACGCAGAGATAGATCATAGCAAAGGTAGGCACTTTGAGTGAGAGAGTAGCCCAGAAGACGCAAGGTTTAGAAGAAGACTCAAGTTTGTGACTATTATACGGTTTAAGCCACGGATAACACAGACACCCAAAGACTCGAAGTTTGGAATAATTAGGGGGTTCCGAGAAGAGTTTAAGGTGAGGAGAGAGCATGTCAAGATTTTTGGTAGGCATGCGATTAATGAGATAGACAGCTGCACTGACAGCATAGGACCAATAGGTGATCGGCATGGAGGCATGAGAAAGGAGGGTTAAAGCAGTTTCAGTGATGTGCAGATGACGGCGTTCAGAGATACCATTGTGCTGAGGTGTGTATGTGGGGGATGTGAAGTGAGAGATGCCATGGGTAGCAAGGAAGGGGCGCAGTTTAACATACTCCGTGCCATTGTCAGAGTAAAGAGTTTTAATAGGAGTATCCAACAATTTTTCGACATATGATTTAAATTTGACAAAGGTGGAATAAACATCCGATTTATAAGCTAATGGGTATAGCCACATGAAGCGAGTAAAATGATCAACAAATAAAACATAATACTTGAAACCATCAATCGAATAAACTGAGGATGTCCAAACATCTCAATAAATGACCTCCAAAGGTTTAACGGTACATAATGTCGAATCAGAAAAAGGGAGCCGATGGCTCTTATTACAAAGACAGGAATCACAATGAGTAGAAGAAACAGAAGATAATTCTAAAAAATTATTCTTTGCAAGATTTTGAATGACAGGAAAAGCTGGATGGCCGCAGCGACGATGCCAGGTAGCAGCAGAGGCTTTGGACGCAGAGAAGGCAAAGAGAGCTTTGGAAGACCACAGATAAGCCCCATCACTGACTTGTCCCTGGTGGAGGCATTTGCCCGTCTTCAAATCCTTCACCAAAAACGAGTCAGGTAAGAATTCAATAGATACAGAATTATCACTACAAAACTTTTGGACCGAAAGCAGATTGCGAGAAAGAGAAGGAACACAAAGGACATGATTCAATTTAAAAGAAGAGAGAGAGGTAGAGCCAATGTGAGTGATAGCCAAGGAGCTACCATCACCAATGACTATACGATCCGTACCTTGATAAGGGGAGTGAAGAGAGAGCAGGCTAAGCTCCTGCGCCATGTGGTGAAAGCACCACTATCAAGCATCCACGGAGCAGAGGATCGAGTATTGCACAGATAACCTGGAGGAAGCATGATGAGCAACATGAGCGTAGGGAGGGCGAGGAGGCCGTGGAGTCGGCTTGGTTGCGGGGTGGGACGGGAAGATTGTTGTAGAGGGGATAAGTGGTGCAGCGAGTAGCAACATGACCCTGAACACCACAGAGTTGACAGAAGCCTTGATAGCCTTTGAAGTTACGAGTAGGGGCACCCTTGGAGGAGTGGGTGGAGGAAGGGGAGGACGGTTGGGCTCTCGGGTAGGGGGATGGGGGTTGCGGCATGAGGGGTTGGGGGGCCGAGGTGGGTGGGAATAGGGTGGTTGGGAATAGGGTGGATTGGGAGAAACATGCGTAGGGCGAGGTGGATGGTAGGCAGGGAAAGCAGTATACGCAGGGGGTGTAACAGACTGACCTTGTGCAAGCAACGCCTCATGCATTAACAATTTTTCATGTAACAATGGCATAGCAATAGTATCATCACGAGCTTGAATAGCACTCACAAGGTCCTTATAGTCACTTCCAAGATTTTTCAAAATAATTTCAACTAATTCATCATCGTGCACTTTAGCATCTGTGAGAAGCTAAATCATCCGCAATGAGCTTTTAATGGCAGTGAAATACTGAGAGATTGACATTGTACCTTTACCAATAGAATGTAAACGCAGCCTGAGATGTCTGACACGACCCTTACTCTGTTTCCCATACGTATCAAGAAGAGTGTCCCAAGCATGTTTCGAATCGGTCGTATGTTGAATCGTAACCATATAGTCCTTGTCAACCGAACCCAAAAGCAAGTTATGGATCAATGCATCCTGGTCAGATCCAATGTAAATAATTCGATTTGGGTGACTGTGCGGGCGGCAAATGGAAATTGTGGGTGGCGGTTTGGGTGTAGCGCCGGTCACATAACCCATGAGTCCATGACCTATGAGTAAGGTGGTCAATCAAGCTTCCAAGCCGTGAAATTTTGCCATCGAGCTTGATTGGGCGTTGACCGCCGGGTTAAGGGAGGTGACAAAGAAGTGGCGGCCGAGAGAGAAGCGACACAGAGCACCAGAGGTGGGCGGAGGAGGCGGCGGAATTGGCCATAACGGCTGCTTTGTGATCGGGCGGCAAGAAGCGCTTTATGCTGCGATGAAGAGAAGAAGAGAGGACGACTAGGGCAAAATTTGTTTAGAGATCGAGGCTCTGATACCATGATAGATTTATGTGAATAACAAAAGCAATTGTCATTGAGGAGTAATGTGTGTACAATGGGTTTATATAGAGAGCCAACAAGGCTATAACCGGAAATACAAAATAATGTAAATAATATAATCTAATAGTTTAGCCTTCCACCCTTGCAATTTAAGCTTTATTTTATCCACAACTGGTTGCCATGAAGATATTCTGTTCATATTCAATATGTAGCCCAAGATAGAAGAAATGGAGTGCACCCGGATTACATCGAAGAATATTAATGCCTCTTAACATATCAATCATCTGCACATTAATCCCAAACAACTTGCATTTTCCTAGATTAATTTTAAGGCCAGAAATAAAAGCAAAGACCTTTAGAATTTTCCCAAGAGCATACATATTATCCTGATCCCAGTGACCGAAGAAGATCGCATTGTCCGCAAATTGAAGAAGAGGTAGAGCCATACCATTTTTTCCAACATTAATGCCTTTCATAAGACCTTTCTGAACCGCATTATTCATCATAATGTTAAGAGCTTCACCAATGAGAAGAAAGAGAAAAGGGGAAAGGGGATCCCCTGTCTCAGTCCTCTCTCCATCGAAAATTCACCGGTTAATAAGGACAGAGATTCTGGCAGACATTAGACATCCTTTGATCCAATTCCTCCAAGTATCCCTGAAGTTCATTTGCATCATAATGGAATCAAGGAATGCTCAATTTACCAAGTCGAAGGCCTTCTCGAAGAAATGAAAGCTTTGACTTTTTTCTTTTTGAAGAAGTCAATCATCTCATTAGTTATTACGACCCCATCAAGAATTTGCCTTCCATTTATGTATGCTCATTGGCTATCACCAATGATGGTATGAAGGGCTAGTTTGAGTCTCTCGGCTAAAATTTTAGAAAGAACCTTGTACACCGATCCGATAAGGCTTATGGGTCTGTAGTCTTTAAAGGAAGTAGGATTAGATTTCTTGGGTATAAGAGTGATAAAAAAGGAGCATAATCCTTTGCTTAACCGGCCAGTTTTTTCGAAATCTTTAATGCAGTTCATAATATCATCCTTCACCAACGACCATTGAGATTTGAAGAACCGCAAAGTAAAACCATTGGTTCCCGGTGCTTTATCGTCGGCACAATTCCACACAGCTTCATGCACTTCCTTCTCTAAAATAGGACTTTCGAGAGAAGATTTTACCAAGGGAGATAATTTCCTGAACATATTAGACTTGAATGTAGGACGGCTCTTGCCAGGCTCATGAAAAATGGACTTGAAATGTCTCACAGCTTCATCTTTTATCAATTGTGGATTCTCACACCAATTCCCATTTAAAAGTAAACCAGAGATACAATTTGTAAAATCCCACACTAGAAAGAATGTCGTCCCGCTTCACCCCCACGTGTAAGTGGGAGACATAAATGTCTTGTCATTCAACTCGGGTTAGCCTTTTTAGACCAAGCGATGATCATGGGTCAAGCAGATTGACCGACCATTTTTATGACTATTTAAGCGCTACTGCACTGGGGTCCATGGTATTTAAAGCCGACTATCATACATAACTAAGTGCCACACCGTGAGAGGCGGTGGGGGCCACCTCTAGAATCCGGCCTATGGTAGGGATGAATTGGGACAAGTCTTGGTCGTCCTGGTGAGGACGCCAGTCCTTTATAAAGGGGGAAAATGTAAAATCCCACATCGGTAAAAGTAATGCCCTGCTTCCCCCACGTAAGTGGGAGACATAAAGCGCTTGTTAACTCTGGCAAGCTTTGCTTTTAGACTGCCGCGAGGACGGCGGTCTAAGCAGCTGACCGAACCATTTATGACTCATTTAGCGCTACTACTGCGCCCGGGTCCGATGGTAATCAAAGCCGACTATCATACATAACTAAGTCACCACACATGGCGGCGAGGGCGCCTCTCTAGAATCCTATAAGAGGATTTAATCTTAGACAAGCCTTGGTCGTCCCCGTGAGACGCCACTTTTTATAAGGGAGAGAATGTAAAATCCCACATCGGTAAAATAATGTCCAGCTCACCCCTATATAAGTCTTTCTTTGATTAAGCTATGAAAATATTTGGTATTGTCATCACCCTCGATTTCTGCTTCAACATCTCCTCTAAAATATTTTCTTTATTATACATGGAATTGATAGCACTTACCCGAGCAGTCAAAGGACTTTACCTCTGCCATCTTATCAGAACAGTTCACTTTATCCTTTAAATTCCCAAATACCTCTATGCTCCAGACTTTCAAAATGGCTTTAACATGTTTTAGCTTTTCTTTGAGCACATATCCAGGGCTGCCAGAGAAATTTTCAGTCCAAGCTTTTCTGACCACATTCATGTCGGGCCGAAATCGATACACGCTTGTGTTTAGCAAAATAGGACAATGATCAGAGGGGCCTCTTTGCAAGCCTGTCAAAGTGAGGTTTGACCAAGAATTGAGGAAATTTGGAGAGATCAGACATCTGTCCAAACGACTCATTTTAGATCCACTTACTAATCCACGTGTATTTTCTGCCTTCTAACTTCATATCCAATAATCCCGCTTGAGATATAAAATCATTCAAAATCTTAGCATCGCTTTGATTAAAAACAGTACCTTTCCTTTCGTGCGGGGCGCAAACCGAATTGAAATCTCCTAAGATGCAGATGAGACCATTCCAATTTCGAGCAAGATTGAGAATATCATACCACATACCTCGTTTATCAGATAAGTATGCAGTTGGTTTAGTGTGTGCTTAAGGTTAAAACAAACTATGTCCATGGAATTAATAGACGAGAGAAGAGAGAACCAAAATTGCATGGAAATGTACATTGCGACACGCAGAGCCGGCCCTGACAATTTTTGGGCCTAAGGCCATTCGCGGAATAAGGCCTTTTAGTTCGAACTTGTTTTTTTTATTTCGAAAAAAATACTTATAAAATATTACTTCAACATCGCGTTTTTCACATCCGTAGATATAAAATTCAATTCATTGATAGCCTCAAAACATACCTACAAAAGCAGTATTTGCTTAGAAAACTAAGCAAAATGGGGATGGAAGGACAATTTTCATTTTATGTGATTAAAAAGGACAAATTTATAATAAATGGACCGAAATACCCATGATTGTTTTTACACATTAAACATGTAGTAACGCTAGATAAAGTGTAGTAACAGCCAAAAAAACAAGTAGTAACTATCAATGAACAAGTAGTAACAGCCCATAAACAAGTAGTAACAACCAAAAAACAAGTAGTAACAACCCAAAAAATGTAGTAACAGCCAATAAACAAGTAGTACCAGCACATAAAATAGATAATGTTACCGCAAAAAATGTAGTAACGTTAAAAAATTAGTAGTAACAACCTATAATATACATGTAGTAAAACCAAAAAAATATAGCAAAAATGATACGTTCCTCCTTGCGTTCTTGAGATGTTACTGGTGCTGCAATATGAAGGATTATTAAGAAGAAGAGGAGAATTTGGAGGAATTTGGGATGGTCAGATGCCATGTTTATGGAGATAAATGAGGCCGGAGGTGAATAATTAAGCAAAATACCACAGATCTGATGCCGGAAAAATGCCGGAGGTGTTGAAGACGGTGGCAGTGTTGCAAAGATCTCTTCCAGCCTCCTGGACGATCGCCAAGAACGGCGCTTGAACGATTCACCGGATTGATCATCGGAAACAATCCGCCAAAGGACTACCACACCACCGCTACCTCCGCAAATGCGCTTCCTATGAGGTTTTCCAGTTATACCGGCTGGAATTAGGAGACCGAAGAGAATCGAGACCGACGGCATAAAATCAGGGCATTGAATTTGACAATCGGCGGTTTTATCACAGAATTATATAAGAATTAGAAAAAAGGGTATATTGGTAATTTTTTTTTTCTTGAACAGAATATATATATATATATATATATATATATATATATATATATATACTATTGAAGATCCATCTAGAAGCATGGACCAAAAATATCCAGGCGATTAAAACAAACAAAAGCCAAACCAAAATCAAAATAACAAAGCAGCAACACTTGATATGTACTCAAAACTTAAACATCAGAACATAAAACGTAACATATCAGAGATAAGACCTTAGAGTTTCCTCCCTCCATCCTAGCAAAGGATGAGTGCACCATTGAGTCCAATTGCAGACGTAGTTCGTGCATTTAGTTGAAATCAATAGAAATGCCATTTGTTGAATTTCGGTGAATAGATTTAGCTCATCAAAGATCACACCATTTAACACCATATTATTTCTAAGCTTCCAAAGACACCATAAAGCAATTCTCTTAATACCACACCAAATCCGTGATTGAAACTTGTTAGCCTTAAAGACATGAATGTTGCCAATTGGTTCATTCAGCAAATCGTTAACATTCAAAGCTGATGGTCCATTGATGCCACACTAGAAAAATATCTTCCTCCACATCAAGAAAGATTTAGAACAATTAAGTAAAAGATGATCCGTTGTTTCATCGAATAATTGACAGAAAGCACAACTGGAGTCTGGGACGACCAAATTCCTCTTGATCAAGTTGACTCTTGTTGGAAGCATGTTGATCTTAGCTCTCCAAATAAAGAAGTCAATTTTTTACGGTAGATTTGGATGTTGATCGAACAGAGCATCGATATATCCTTGTCTATATTCATCTCCACAAGAGAAGCTAACGAGTCTAACAATTTTCGATAGGCATGTACATAAAAAACTCCATCATTGCTCAATTTCCACCATGGTGTATCACTTTGATCTAAAACTGGAGAAACATAATGCAACAAGCTTAAGAAATCAGAAAACTTCCCTGCTTCCCTACCTCTCGGACTCCTCCTCCACGACCAATGCCACATCCAAACTCCCTCAACCCACTCACCTTTCTCACTCACAAAAGCCTCCTTGCAAGTGTCTAAGGTAAAGAGCCTTGGGTACAAGTCCTTTAGAGGAGAACTTGTGATCCAAGAATCCCTCCAAAAACTAATACTATCCCTATTTCCTAACTTCCAACTAAAAGAGGACAAAAGATCCACCCCGCACGCAACTTCGACCGAACAAGCTTTCATGATATCTCCCCACACTCTACCTTTAAAACTACCCACAAGCGAGCCTCCGAAACCTCCCTCCTCGCCATACATTTCCTTAATGAATTTCACCCACAAAGCCCTCTTCTCGCTCTCAAAACGCCAAAACCATTTACCTAAAAGCGCTAGATTTTGGGTATATTGGTAAGTTTATGTAGGTTTTGTTCTAATTAATAATCAGTTTCCTTGGAGCCTGATAAATAAATTAATCCTTCATTCTCGTAAAAAACGTATAGTTTTCTAGCACATTTAGAAACAAAAACCAAATTCATAGGTATACATAAAAGGAGCCGAGGAGAGGCAGGGGAATAGGGGATAAGGTGGAGGGACGATTGGTTGAGGAGAGGTTGTTTTTATTTTTGTTTGTTTGCTTAATTGCTTTTCCGATATATATATATATATATATATATATATATATATATATATATATATATATATATATATATACTTCTATTGTTTTCCAAACCAAAATAAATAATAATAAAACTATTTTTATGTATAAATATAATATATATGTGTTGTATGTCTAAATTTTTTTGGGCCTTTATCGCTTCGAGTAAATTTTTTTTTGGGCCACATTATATTAGGTTGAATCGGATTGGATCAACACGGAATTTTTTTCTTTTAACGAAAACATGTAATGTTGGACCTCCCTAGCACCGTTGGGCCTAAGGCCGCCACCTCGTTTGCCTCACAGTTGGGCCGGCCCTGGCGACACATCGATTGAGTTGAGTATGATAGTGTACCTTAAGTCAACATCCGTTAATAATAATTATTAAGTGGGACAATGAGTAAGTATGGAGCTGTTTATTTTAGAACAACAAGCAAAATTTTATTAAGCTAGCAAGGCGCTTGACAAAATTATTATTCAGTATGGAGCTTGTTTAGTGTGTGTCTAAGGTTAAAAGAAACAAAGTCCAAGGAATTAATAGTCGAGAGAAGAGAGAACCAAAATTGCATGCAAATGTACATTGCGACACGTCGGTTGAGTTCAGTAGTATAGTGTACCTTAAGTCTACATCCGTTAAAGTAATTACTCCGTGGGACCTTGAGTAAGTATGGAGCTGTTTTTTTTTTGGAACAACAAACAAAAGTTTATTAAGCTAGCTAGGCGATAGACCAAAATTTTACTATGGAGCTGGTTTGTAAACTGAACATTAATTTGTTATCTTGCGTTTTGCAAGATTTTTTGACAAAATTTCTTGCAGTTAAAAAAAAAAAAAAAAAAAAAAAGTCCAAGGAATTACGATTCAAGAGAAGAGAGAACCGAAATTGCATGCAAATGTACATTGCGACACGTTGGTTGAAGAGAAAGGTTAGTGTACTTTAAGTCAACATCCGTTAAAAGTAATTACTAAATGGGACCATGAGTAAGTATATATGGAGCTGGTTTTTTTAATAAATTTTATTTTGGGACAACAAGCAAAATTTTATTGAGTATGGAGCTGTTTTAGTGTGTGCTTAAGGTTAAAACAAACTAAGTCCAAGGAATTAGTAGTCGAGAGAAGAGAGAATCAAAATTGCATGCAAATGTACATTGCTACACGTCGGTGGAGTTGAGTAGATTAGTGTTCCTTAAGTCAACATCCGTTAAAAGTATGGGGAATTTAAAATATATACCTTTTGGTAAAAATAGTTTTTGTAGTATACCCTTATTTTTGTTTCTTAAAAATATAAACCCGTCAAAATACTCACTAGGCCGGGCTATTTTTTCAAAAGTACAGGTTATTTTTTCATGAAGCCGAGCTATTATTTATTGAGGACAGACTAAAATAACACGTCCGGACCATTTTTTTTCATTCGGACGGGTTAAAAACTCACGTCTTCAAATTTTTAATTTTTTTATAATAATATTTTTATGCTTGAATTGCTTGAGCAAGGTCAATATAATCATCACCGAGCTGTTCGAAAATGAGATTAACAAGATCATTGGCGTCCATGGGAGCACCGAGCATAGCTAGCGAGTTCGTCGGCTTCGTCGGCTTTGGTTTTAATGGAGTATAAAAAAGCCGATATATTTCGATCCCCTTTGCTAATTGATTTTAGCATCGTTTTTATCTGTTTAATACGCCTCCGAGAGGGCTATGCAAAAACATCAGCCAGCTTCTTCCATGCTTCGGCTGAACTCTTGACGCCATAAATGAGGGGCGTTGCGTCTCAAGATAGAGAGAACATGATAGCATTCAATATAAGGCTGTCTTGTCTTTTCCAAGTGCTATGGGTCGGATTAGGCCGAGTGGTGCCATTTGCAGTGATGGTGGCGGGAGGGCACTGTTTAGTACTTTAGTGCCGTCAACAAATTCGAACAAATCGTAACCGGAGAGTAGAGTTTCAAATTTCATGTGCCAAGCTTAATTGGGGTTTGTGTTCCAGAGTTAATAGCAATGTTTTGAGGAAAGGAATCAGTGGAGGTGGCTTCACTGGTAGTGGTGGTCATGGTGGAAACAGCGGAAGAGAGGGATATGGTCGATGAAAGAAGCTTAAGGAAGGGAGAGATCAGAGGTTGGAAAAAAACCGTAAGGGAGGAGGAGAGAGTTTCGTCTGACCAATTTGCAATGAATCGTTGTTTTGTTAAATATATATATATATATATATATATATATATATATATATATATATATATATATATATATATATATATATATATATATTAAAAAACAAATATGGAAGACGTGAGTTTTAGGCCGTCCATATGAAAAAAATTGGTCAGGGGGTGTTATTTTAGTCCGTCCTCAATAAATAATACTTCGGCCTTATGAAAAAATAACCCGTCCCTCTGAAAAAATAGTCCGGCCTAGTGAGTATTTTGACAGGTTTAAATTTATAAGAAACAAAAATAGGGGTATACAAATACAACAATAACTATTTTTATCAAAAGGTATATATATTTTGTATTTTAGTCTTAAAAGTAATTACTAAGTGGGACAATTAATAAGTATGGAGTTGGGTTTTATTTCCTATTTTTTGAACAAGCAGCAAATTTTAATTAAGCTAGCAAGGTTCTAGACCAAAAATTCATTAAGTATGAAGCTGTTTTAGTGTGTGCTTAAGGTCAAAACAAACAAAGTCCAAGGAATTAATAGTCGAGAGAAGAGAGAACCGAAATTGCATGAAAATGTACATTGCGACACGGCGGTTGAGTTGAACGGATAGTGTACCTTCAGTCAAAATTCCGTTAAATGTAATTAATAAGTGGGACAATGAGTAAGTATGTAGCTGTTTTTCTGGAACAAGAAAAATTTTATTAAGCGAGCAAGGCTCTAGACCAAAGTTTTATTAAGTATGGAGCTGGTTTAGTGCATGCTTAACGTTAAATCAATCTAAGTCCCAGGAATTAATAGTCGAGAGAAGAGAACCAAAATTGCTTGCAAATGTACATTGCGACACGTTGGTTTAGTTGAGTAGGATAGTGTACCTTAAGTCAAAATCCGTTAAAAATAATTAGTAAGTGGGACAATGAGTAAGTATGCACTTGGGTTTTTTTTATTTGGAACAACAAGCAAAATTTTATTAAGCTACCGTGACGCTAGACCAAAATTTCATTAAGTATGGAGCTGGTATAGTGTATGTTTAAGGTTAAAAGAAACTAAGTCCAAGTAATTTATAATCAAGAGAAAAGAGAACCAAAATTGCATTACATTGCGACACGTCAGTTGAGTTAAGTAGGATAGTGTACCTTATGTCAACATCCGTTAAATAATTACTAAATGGGACCATGAGTAAGCATGATCTAGGTTTTTTTATTAATTTTTTTTGGAACAACCAGCAAAATTTTATTAAGCTAGCAAGGCACTACACCACAAATTTATTAAGTATGGAGCTGGTGTAGTGTGTGCTTAAGTTTAAAACAAACAAAGTCCAAGGAATTAATAGTCATGAGAAAAGAGAACCAAAATTGCATGCAAATGCATATTGCGACACGTCGGTTGAAGAGAAAGGATAGTGTACCTTAAGTCAACATCCGTTAAAAATAATTACTAAATGGGACCACGAGTAAGTATATATGGAGCTGGTTTTATTTTACTAATTTTCTTTGGAACAACAAGCAAAATTTTATTAAGTATAGAGCTGTTTTAGTGTGTGCTTAAGGTTAAAAATACTAAGTCCAAGAAATTAATAGTCGAGAGAAGAGAGAACCAAAATTGCGACACGCCAGTTGAGTTGAGTAGATTAGTGTATCTTAAGTCAATATGAGTTAAAAGTAATTACTAAGTGGGACCAACAATCAAAATTTTATTAAGCTAGCAAGGCGCTAGACCAAAATTTCATTAAGTATGGAGTTGTTTTAGTGTGTGCTTAAGGTTGAAACAAACAAAGTCCAAGGAATTGATAGTCGATAGAAGAGAGAACCAAAATTGCATGAAAAAGTACATTGTGATACGGCGGTTGAGTTGAAAGGCTAGTGTACCATAATTCAACTTCCATTATAACTAATTACTAAGTGTGACTATAAGTAAGTATGTAGCTGTTTTTTTTTTTTGGAACAAACTATGTCCAAGGAATTAATGGTCTAGAGAAGAAAGAACCCAAATTGAATGCAACTGTATATTGCGACACGTAGGTTTGGTTAAGTAGGATAGTGTATCTTATGTCAACCTCCGTTAAAAGTAATTACTAAGTAGGATAGTGTATCTTTTGGAACAACAAGCAAAACTTTATTAAGCTAGCAAGGCGCTAATCCAAAATTTTATTAAGTATGAAGCTGGTTTAATGTGTACTTAAAGTTAAAACAAAATAAGTCCAAAGAATTAATAGTCAACATAAGAGAGAACAAAAATTGCATGCAAATGTACATTGCGACACGTCGGTTGAGTTGAGTAGGATAGTGTAACTTAAGTCAACATCCGTTAAAATTATTTACTAAGTGGGACCATGAGTAAGTATGGAGCTGGATTTTTTTTGTTAATTTCTTTTGAACAAAAAGAATTTTTTTATTAAGTTAGCAAAGCGCTAGACCTAAATTTTATTAAGTGTGCTGGTTTATTGTGTGCTTCAGGCTAAAACACAGTATGTCCAAGGAATTAATAGTCGAGAGAAGAGAGAACCAAAATTTCATGCAACTGTACATTGCGACACGTCGGTTAGGTTGAGTAGTATAGTTTACTTTATGTCAACATCCGTAAAAAGTAATTACTAAGTGAGACCGTGAGTAAGTATGGAGTTTTTTTTGGAACAACAAGCAAAAGTTTATTAAGCTAGCAAGGCGGTAGACTAAAATTTATTTAAGTATGGAGCTGGTTTAATGTGTACTTATGGTTAAAACAAACTAAGTCGAAAGAATTAATAGCCAAGATAAGAAAGAACAAAAAATTGCATGCAAATATATATTGCGACACGTTGATTGTGTTTTGTAGAATAGTGTACCTTAAGTCAACATCCATTAAATGTAATTACTAAGTTGGACCGTGAGTAAGTATGGAGTTGTTTCTTTTTGAAGAACAAACAAAATTTTATTAGCTAGCAAAGCGATAGACCAAAATTTTATTAAGTATGGAGCTGGTTTACTGTGTGCTTAAGGTTAAAACAAACTAAGTCCAAGGAATTAAAAGTCGAGAGAAGAGAGAACAAAAATTGCTTGAAAATGTACATTGCGACACGTCGATTGAGTTGAGTAGGACAGTGTACCTTATGTCAAATCCGTTAAAAGTATTTACTAAGTGGACCATGACTAAGTATGGATATGGTTTTTTTTTTTAATTTTTTTTGGAACAACAATCAAAATTTTAATAAGCTTGCAAGGCGCTTGACCAAAATTTTACCAATCATGGAGTCGGTTTAATGTGTGCTTAAGGTTAAAACAAACTAAGTTGAAAGAATTAATAGTCGAGATAAGAAAGAACAAAAATTGCATGCAAATGTACATTGTTTTGGTCCCTTGGAAAGGCTAACACAAGTTTAGAGGGGGGTGAATAAACTTGTCACCAAAAACTTTCCCTAAGCTGGATTTTAAACAAATTATGGTTCAGTTAAAACTTGTGTGGAGTTAAGCTGACTGAGCTGAGTTTAAGTCAAACTGATTTAATCAAAACTGAGTCAACCGGCAGCGGATATAATTCTAGCCTTTTTCTTGATCTTGTTATTCTTCTATGAAAACGGAGTGTGGTAAACTGAATTCTGATGAATGTCAGTTTGTGAACTATGAAGTGTATAACAATCAATTATCAAGATGTTGTAAGTAAATGTTGAGTAAATAAATAAATGCGTAAAGTAAATAGGGCGAATATT
Organism: Gentiana macrophylla; assembly: GCA_026214975.1. NCBI lineage: Eukaryota > Viridiplantae > Streptophyta > Magnoliopsida > Gentianales > Gentianaceae > Gentiana > Gentiana macrophylla. The sequence continues at coordinate 18,968,322 of CM047808.1, read as the reverse complement.
ATAGAGGTTCCAGGTGGTGTAAACTTGTACGTCCTCTCTTCCCCTGTGGTGTGGAGGAAAATTCCACTAGAACTTCTTGAGGTGAACTGTTACAAAAAGTCCTAAACAATAGTCCTTGGCTAATCCTTAGCTTCACTATCTAAACAGTTGTAGAACAGGTAGAATTGATGTTCTTCAATTGCTTGAACACTGGTCCTTAGAGGGTTGAATTGCCTCTTCACCAGCTACCACCACAAACACAGTCTGCCCGACTGCTTGTAACAACTGTCCTTGACAAAACCTTCCCGGTTTGCTTCACAGTCTAAACCTTTGATATAGAATCAAGGTTGAGTTGATTGATTCTCGTTTGTGGTTCTTCAAAGTGTCTGATTCATGATAAATTCTTTGTAGCTTGAACACTTGAAGAAATTCTTGATATGATCTTGTTATAGCGCAGAGATGATAGCAATTCGAATGACTAATGCACACGTTAAGTCTAGTTAAATCTATGTATTTAATCCTTGATGCAAAGTCCTCTATTTATAGTGTGAGGTCCAACGTTCATTTGGCTTGAATTCGAATTGTATCAACGTCTATTTTGTAACGGATATATTTTCTGACCGTTCAGCTGTGTCGGTATTTCATCCAATAAAATTGCTTCCTTTATAACGCTCGACTATACTATCGCTTTGTTGGATGATCGACATATAAAAAACTCGAGTTTCCTTATCGCTTTATAATCGAGATTATCACTTGTCGGCTTTTGACAGACTTGGAGCATTCATTGAGATTCTTTAAATATCAGTACTCGAGTTTTTCATCTGATTATAATTGACTTAATCAGAGTACACCATGACTTATTATGTTCTAAGAATTCATTGTCCTTATTAATCTTAGGTCTTCATACAAGATCCATAAAGTCAGTTCAGTCACCACAATCTTGCCTGAAGTCTAACTTTACAGTCTCGACGTAGTCTTCATAACTGAGTTTGAACCCTCACTTCTTCCATCTTCTATAACTGAGTCTGTGACCCTCAGTCCTTCAATCTTCTAGATAAGCCAACTGAGTCTGTGTCCCTCAACGAACTTATCTTCTTCAGTTTCATATAGGTGTAGTCTGAGTCAGTTTGTTTATCTTGATGATTTCCAGTTTTCTAAATGATTTCCGGGCCAGCTTTTACGACACACTAACTATTACAGTGCTTGTCTGATGTAAGCTATACAAATATCATACTCTAGTAAAACCTAAACATTCAGTTCTAGACATCTTTTAGCTTTTCACTATAACAGCTAGCTTCAACACTTCATCAATGAGGTTAAGGTAATACTTTGAATAATTATGATGAATTATCATCAAAACATAAATTTTATTTCCAACACATTGCGACACGTCGGTTGAGTTGAGTAGGATAGTGTAACTTAAGTCAACATCCGTTAAAATTATTTACTAAGTGAGACCATGAGTAAGTATGGAGCTGGATTTTTTTTGTTAATTTTTTTTGAACAACAAGAATTTTTTTATTAAGTTAGCAAGGCACTAGACCTAAATTTTATTAAGTATGCTGGTTTATTGTGTGCTTCAGGTTAAAACACACTATGTCCAAGGAATTAATAGTCGAGAGAAGAGAGAACCAAAATTTCATGCAACTGTACATTGCGACACGTCAGTTAGGTTGAGTAGTATAGTTTACTTTATGTCAACATCCGTAAAAAGTAATTACTAAGTGGGACCGTGAGTAAGTATGGAGTATTTTTTGGAGCAACAAGAAAAAGTTTATTAAGCTAGAAAGGCGGTAGACTAAAATTTATTTAAGTTTGGAGCTGGTTTAATGTGTACTTAAGGTTAAAACAAACTAAGTCGAAAGAATTAATAGCCGAGATAAGAAAGAACAAAAATTGCATTCAAATATACATTACGACACGTCGATTGTGTTTAGTAGAATAGTGTACCTTAAGTCAACATCCGCTAAATGTAATTACTAAGTTGGACCGTGAGTAAGTATGGATTTGTTTCTTTTTGAACAACAAACAAAATTTTATTAAGCTAGCAATGCGATAGCCCAAAATTTTATTAAGTATGGAGCTGGTTTAGTGTGTGCTTAAGGTTAAAACAAACTAAGTCCAAGGAATTAAAAGTCGAGAAAAGAGAGAACCAAAATTGCTTGCAAATGTACATTGCGACACGTCGATTGAGTTGAGTAGCACAGTGTACCTTATGTCAACATCCGTTAAAAGTATTTACTAAGTGTACCATGACTAAGTATAGAGATGGTTTTTTTTTTAGTTTTTTTTGGAACAACAATCAAAATATTAATAAGCTAGCAAGGCGCTAGACCAAAATTTTACCAAGCATGGAGCTGATTTAATGTGTGCTTAAGGTTAAAACAAACAAAGTCGAAAGAATTAATAGTCGAGATAAGAAGGAACACAAATTGCATGAAATGTACATTGCGACACGTCGGTTGAGTTGAGTAGAATAGTGTACCTTAAAACATCCTTTAAAGTAATTACTAAGTGGGACAATGAGTAAGTATGTAGCTCTTTTTTTTCTTGAACAACAAGCAAAATATTATAAAACTAGCAAGGCGCTAGACCAAAATTTTGTTAAGTATGGAGCTTGTTTAGTGTGTGCTTAAGGTTATAACAAACTAAGTCCAATGAATTAAGAGTCGAGAGAAGAGAGAACCAAAATTGCATGCAAATGTACATTGTGATACGTCGGTTAGGTTGAGTAGTATAGTTTACTTTATGTCAACATCCGTTAAAAGTAATTACTAAGTGGGACCGTGATTAAGTATGGAGTTTTTTTTGGAACAACAAGCAAAAGTTTATTAAGCTAGCAAGGCGCTAGACAAAAAATTATTTAAGTATGGAGCTGATTTAATGTGTACTTAAGGTGAAAACAATCTAAGTCGAAAGAATTAATAGTCGAGATAAGAAAGAACAAAAATTGCATGCAAATGTACATTACGACACATCGATTGTGTTGAGTAGAATAGTGTACCTTAAGTCAACATCCGTTAAATGTAATTACTAAGTTGGACCATGAGTATGTATGAAGTTGTTTTTTTTACAACAAACAAAATTTTATTAAGCTAGCAATGTGATAGACCAAAATTTTATTAAGCATGGAGCTGGTTTAGTGTGTGCTCAAGGTTAAAACAAACTAAGTCCAAGGAATTTAAAGTCGAGAGAAGAGAGAACCAAAATTGCTTGTAAATGTACATTCCGGCACGTCGATTGAGTTGAGTAGGACAATGTACCTCAAGTCACCATATAAAATCCCACATCGGTAAAGTAATGTCCTGCTCACTCCCATATAAGTGTGAGGCATAAATGTATTGTCAACTCGGGTTAGTCCTTTTAGACCAAGCGAGGACGGCGGTCTATACAGTTGACCGGATCATTTATGACTCAATTAGCGCTACCAGGCCAGGGGTCTGGAGGCGTTACAGAATGGTATTCAGAGCCGACTATCATACGGAACTAAGTGCCACACCGTGAGAGGTGGTAGGGGCCACCTCTAGAATCCTATGGTAGGGATGAACAGGGACAAGTCTTGGTCGTCCTGGAGAGGACGCCAGTCCCTTATATGGGAGAGAGAATGTAAAATCCCACATCGGTAAAGTAATGTCCTGCTCACTCTCATATAAGTGTGAAGCATAAAGGTATTGTTGGAAATATTATTTATGTTTTGATGATGATTCGTCACGAAATTAGACAAATCACTTACAACCCATGATGATGAAGTCGTAACTAACTGTTATAATGCATAATGAAAGAAGAAGCAAGAAATGGTCTAGAGATAAATGTATAAGTTCTATCTAGAGTCTGAAATTTGTATATGTTGTTTCAGACAAGCATTGTAATAGAATAGGAACTAGGCGAACAGCTGAGTCACAACAAGAAAATTGAGTTATAGCAAGAAAACTGAATATGCATATGAAGAACTGAGGGTTCAAACTCAATTATGCTAGAACTGAAGAAGATAAGTTCGTTGAGGGACACAAACTCAGTTGGCTTATCTAGAAGACTGAAGAACTGAGGACACGCACTCGGCCATTCTGAAAATCAAGAACTGAGGTGGCAAACTCGCTAGAAGTCGATTAAGTCGTGACTATAAGTCGAGATTCGTGCAAGTCTGTGGTGACCAGAAACTGAGTTATAGATAATGTAAAACTGAATAATCTTAAGGGCAAAGATTATCAGTTACCAGGATAAGAAGAAAATGATTGGTGTACTCTGTCTTAGTCAATTGAAGTCATATATTAAGTATACAAGGTACTCAGTTTTGAAGAAGAGTAGAAAACTGAGTTAAGGCCTTGTTAAATTTAAACTGACTATACGACAAAAGATCGTACATGTGAACGTTGGGTAAACGACAAGTGTAACGGCTACAAGAGCTAGTGACCGTTACATCACCCCTATAAATACACAAGAGAATCACTTAAAAAAAACAGAGACAGAGAGGAGGATCAGAAAAAGAGCTTTACAAGCATATATTCAAAGATCCAAATCCAGATCCACAAAATCAGATCAGATATATCTAGAAAAAGGGGAAGCCAACGGAATTGCCTTGAAGACTTCAAAGAAAGATCCAAAGAACCCATTGAGGGGGAAAGAAGGCATCTTGGAGCTACAAAGTCAGATCCAAGAATCGAGACACTCACCGAATTAATCCTTGATTAATTCTAAACCTAACCTTTGTGAAAAGGGTTGGTGTGCATAGTTTGAAGGAGCAATTCTACCTTTCTTCATACAATTGCAACTTAGTTGCCACAATACAGCAAATTGAGGACTGTGTGTTGGTATTAGTGGTGAGTGGTGAAGGAGCAATTCCACCTCCGAAAGATCATTGTGCAGGATGAAGGGAGCAATCTCACCTTTCTTCATCTTGTGTGAGACAAAGTGAAACTAGGGTGTCGTGAAGGACTCACATAGTGCTAGGATTTTGTAACGGTTATCTCATTATTCTAGTGATACCTCCTACGCCACAGAGAAGAAGGGAGACGACGGGATTACACCACCCGAACTTCCATAAACAAATCTTGTGTTGATTAACTTTATGCATTTGTGTTTGTTTTATTCATAGCATTATCACTCTGCAAACACTAGACAATCGAGTCAAAGACAGTAATCGATACATGAGAGAGTCTTAGAACTTAATCGACACATCTATTGCACTAAAGGCTAGTTTTATCTGCTTTGCCATTAACAAGACTAAATATAAGTCAATTGACTTATATTCAGTTGAGCTAATCGAACTCCGCACACAGTTAAGGGACAGAACAAAATCGAATCAAGATCGCTTTGAGTTTCGTAGAAACTCGCCTCGGGCTTTTCCACTTCAGATTAGTTTTTGGTGACAAGTTTATTCACCCCCTCTAAACTTGTGTTAGCCTTTCCAAGGGACCAACAATTGGTATCGGAGCAAAGGTTTCGCTTTTGAAGAGATCCATTATCGATCCAGCATCGCTTGTCTATTTGAAGTAATCATCCCATCGCTTATTTCCGATACCAACAATTGGTATCGGAGCCATTCCTTCTTTTGAAGGTGATCCAAATTGTTTACTGCTTCAAGGTTCAGTTGTTTCCGAGACCAACAATCGGTATCGGAGCAAATCTTCCTTTTGGAAGAGATCCGAATTGTTACTGCTCAAGGAGATAACTGTGCATCAGTTATTTGTTCGAAGCATCCAGTTGTTGAAGACCCCTCACTGTATAAGTTCACTTAGTTTCAATGTCTACATCTAGAGCTAGAAGTTGGCTTACTCACCCCCTGACTAATTGCTCGCAAAATATATCTGATTTTCAGGATCAAATGATCGAAAGGTTCAGTGTGACAAAATTATATACGAATCCAGAACCTCAACTCAGTGATAAAGTGAATACAAACTTCAATGTTCACATTAACGAATCCAGAGGAGTTCCATCACTAAGAGACCTCTCAAAAGAAGAAGGAATGGAGTTGTTGCAAGTGGTTGTTAATATAGAAGATTCATCACAGCAACAAAAGAGTGTACATTCAAATCCTAAAACAACATCAAATCATCAAGAAAATGTACATTCTTCAAATCAGTTATCATTTGTTGAACTCAGTCTGAGAAACTCTGATCTTGTCAAGGTAACTGAAAAACTTACGATGGAACTAAAATTAAAAGACAGGGAACTTGACAAAGCAAAAGATTGGAATGAGTTTCTTGAAACTGAGGTGTCAAATCTAGCTGAAAGATTAATGTCTAGTAAATTTGACAAAAGCAATGATAATCCCCCACCCCTACCCAGTCTTGAGACTTCAAAAAGTATAAACTTTAGAAATCAAGATACTGGAAGATCTAGTGGATTACACAAGGAAACTAAAAATGTTAAATCTAAAAGAATCCTTGTGAAATCAACTAAGATTGAGCGTAATGGTTTATCCAGAAAAGAGTTGAGAAGGTTTAATTCTCTCAACAAAGAAACTGAAAGTAATACTTCAGTAACTAACTCAGCCGGACCCAAAAAGGTATGGGTACCGAAGAAAACTTAAACTGCTTTTGGCAGAAAAGTCTCACATTGCAAAATCCTCAGAAAACTGACTTCTATACAAAACTGAGAAGGCAAAGGCTGATGAAGGACAAATTGGTCAAAAGAAGTAAACTTTCCAGCTACCATCTGACGTTTGGGCTGACATGACAAATCACTCGAAGCCACGTGTCTATCTGAAGAGAAAAAGTAGATGTACATCCCTACATAATCCCATTGATTATGACACGACTCTTATTTGAAAACGATTGCAAAACAAAATCTTGACGAAATCCTGCACACCGAAAATCAAGCATTCAAGGATCCCTAACTCAAAAATCAATGGAGCAATACAACATTGACGATGGAATCACCACCACCGGATAATTTCATCAAAAGATTTTCAAACTCCAAGCTATCAACCCGATTGTTAGCAAAATCAAAAAGATTCGGGACTCAAACTGCTTCGACACAAAGGTGGATACTTTATGCGCAGAAACCATCGAGAGACTTCTACAAGAATGCAAGAATCACCAACGAGGAAAAAGCTTGAGGACAACCTGCTCAAGATTAGAGCTTCACCGTTGATGAACAATTGCTTTCCCTGTGTTTGGTCTAGACGTAATCGTAGGATCTACATCTTTCACCTTTGGAAATAAAGAAAAGAACAAACTTTGGGACGCCACTGCAATCAACAAGAATGAGAAGAATCTTAGTGGATCTATCTATCAGCAGAAACGAGAATTTGCATTTTTGACGATCCTTCAGACCAAAAATATCATTGGACATGCTAGGAATTTCTACACTCTTTCAACTGATAAACTAAAGTTGATCTACGCCATTTGGTTAGGAGAGAGATTGGATTGGAATGAGTTTATTCTCAATCAGTTGATAAAGCAAATCTCAGACGAAAAGGAGAGAATCAAAGAAAGCGAAGGAAGCGAGTCTGATGAATCTGAAGAAAGTGAACGTGAAGAAACTGAAGTAAGTGAACAGAATAAAGATGAAGAAAATGAAGAAATTAAAGGAGCTGATGATAAAATCAAAGATGTGAATCTTCAATCGAGTTGTATGGGAATACATCAAAAAAGCAGAGAGAAGTCGTGGAAGACGCAGAATTTTGTGGTCGAGTATGAAAAGGAACTGACAGTTCATGATACTCAAACTGGCTCCTCATCGCAAGTTCATGAGGCATCCACAAGCAGATTGGCAACTGAAGAATCTCAACCTCCTGAAACTGTAACTGAAGAAAAACTGAAAGGATGGGAAGAGACCATTGAAAGTGTGATGCAAACTCTACAGCAGCAGCTCTTTGAATTACATGATTTCATTGGAAGATCACATTTCTCAGGTCTATTCGAATACTCTAACCTCATCACCCTCCGTAGATTATTTGAAGATTGCTATAGCTTATCTTCAAACAAGGGGGAAAATAAAGCTGGAGATGAAGTTGAAGGTGATACTGTCAATACTGAAAAGGCATATGCCCTACTATTGATTAAAGAACAAGATGAACAAATAGACTCTGATCTACAGACCATTGATCTACTATCTACTCGAAGGAATGAAGAAGCAATTGACACTCTGTTTGAGGAATTGATTAAAAGAGAGACCTTCATCAAACCAGAATCAAGAAGATGAAGATAACGCAGCTTCAAGTTGTGCTTGAGCATCGTGAAGAAACTTGTAACTCAGATCGATTGCAAAGAGGGTCTACAAGCAGCAAAAGATAGAGGACAAGAACTAAGGGGGAAGCTGAACCAGAAAGGGAAGATGAAAAGGAACCAGAAAGAAAAACTGAAAAAGAAAAACTTAATCTCATTTCGGATGAAGAAGAAAAACTGATGGAAGAGGAAATCAAGAAAATTTTGATCAAGCTCAAGAACAAAGACAATGAAGAGGCTAATCGCTTGATCAGTGAATATCTGGAGATCAAGCCTAGATATGGCGAATCTGTTGAATAAGGGAAACAAAGAAGGCTTATGGAAACAAAAAGGAGCATCTTTCTTGGTGAAAAGATATTGGCTCTTGAAAAAGAGAAGTTGTAATTTTATTCAGTTATAACTCAGTTTGTTTCATTTTGAATCTTGTAATAAACTTGGTTGTTCTAGTTTGCTATCTTAATTTGTTTCGTTATGATTTCTTGCACTATTCTTTTATTATATCTTTTAGGGAGGGTTATGATACATCATCAAAAAGGGGGAAATTGTTGGAAATATTATTTATGTTTTGATGATGATTCGTCACTTAAATTAGACAAATCACTTTCAACCCATGATGATGAAGTCAGAATTAATCATTATAGTGCATAATGAAAGAAGAAGCAAGAAATGGTCTATAGATAAATGTATAAGTTCTATCTAAAGTCTGAACTTTGTATAGGTTGTTTCAGACAAGCATTTTAATAGAATAGGAACTAGGTGAACAGCTGAGTCACAACAAGAAAATTGAGTTATAGCAAGAAAACTGAATATGCACATGAAGAACTGAGGGTTCAAACTCAGTTATGCTAGAACTGAAGAAGATAAGTTTGCTGAGGGACACAGACTCAGTTGGCTTATCCAGAAGACTGAAGAACTGAGGGACACAGACTCAGTTACAGAAAATGGAAAAATTGAGGTGGCAAACTCAGTTAGAAGCTGATTAAGTCGTGACTATAAGTCAGGATTCAGGCAAGTCTGTGGTGACCTGAAACTGAGTTATAGATCATGTAAAATTGAATAATATTAAGGACAAAGATTATCAGTTACCTGGATAAGAAGAAACTGATTGGTTTACTCTGACTTAGTCAATTGAAGTCAGATATTAAGTATACAAGGTACTCAGTTTTGAAGAAGAGTAGAAAACTGAGTTAAGGCCTTGTTAAATTTAAACTGACTATACGACAAAAGATCGTACATGTGAACGTTGGCTAAACGACAAGTGTAACGGCTACAAGAGCTAGTGACCGTTACATCACCCCTATAAATACACAAGAGAATCACTTAAAAAAAGAGAGACAGAGAGGAGGATCAGAAAAGAGCTTTACAAGCATATATTCAAAGATCCAAATCCAGATCCACAAAATCAGATCAGATATATCTAGAAAAAGGGGAAGCCAACGGAATTGCCTTGAAGACTTCAAAGAAAGATCCAGTAACCTATTGAGGGGGAAAGAAGGCATCTTGGAGCTACAAAGTCAGATCCAGAAGAATCAGACAGCTCACTGAATTAATCCTTGATTAATTCTAAACCTAACCTTTGTGAAAAAGGGTTGGCTGTTGCATAGTTGAAGGGAGCAATTCTACCTTTCTTCATACAGTTGCAACTTAGTTGCCACAATTGTTGCAGCGATCGAGGATCGTGTGTTGGTATTAGTGGTGAGTCGTGAAGGAGCAATTCCACCTCTGAAAGATCAGGTGTGCGAGGATGAAGGAGCAATATCACCTTTCTTCATCTTGTGTAGACAATGAAACTAGAGTGTCGTGAAGGATCACATAGTGCTAGGATTTTGTAACGGTTATCTCATTATTCTAGTGATACCTCCTACGCCACAGAGAAGGGGAGACGTCACGGGATACACCACCCGGAACTTCCATAAACAAATCTTGTGTTGATTTACTTTATGCATTTGTGTTTGTTTTATTTATTGCATTATCACTCGCAAACACTAGACAATCGAGTCAACCTGAATCGATACATAGAGAGTCTTAGAACTTAATCGACACATCTATTGCACTAAAGGCTAGTTTTATCCATTGCTGATTAACAAGACTAAATATAAGTCAAAGATTGACTTATATTCGATTGAGCTAATTGAACTCCGCACAAGTTAAGGGACAGAAACAAAATCGAATCAAGATCGATTTGATTTGAGAGAAACTCGCCTCCTGGGGCTTTTCCGCTTCGTGATTAGTTTTTGGTGACAAGTTTATTCACCCCCCCTAAACTTGTGTTAGCCTTTCCCAGGACCAACAATTGGTATCGGAGCAAAGGCTTCCGCTTTGAAGAGATCCATTCATCGATCCAAAGATCGCTTTGTCTATTTGAAGTAACTGTCCATCAGTTATTTCCGATACCAACAATTGGTATCGGAGCCATTCCTTCTTTTGAAGGTGATCCAAATCGTTTACCGTTTCAAGGTTCAGCTGTTTCCGAGACCAACAATCGGTATCGAAGCGAATTCCTTTTGGAAGAGATCCGATTTGTTACTGCTCAAGGAGATAACTGTGCATCAGTTATTTGTTCGAAGCATCCAGTTGTTGAAGACCCCTCACCGTATCAGTTCACTTAGTTTCAATGTCTACATCTAGAGCTAGAAGTTGTCTTACTCACCCCCTGACTAATTGCTTGCAAAATATATCTGATTTTCAGGATCAAATGATCGAAAGGTTCAGTGTGACAAATTTATATACAAATCCAGAACCTCAACTCAGTGATGAAGTGAATACAAACTTCAATGTTCACATTAACGAATCCGGAGGAGTTCCATCACTAAGAGACCTCTCAAAAGAAGAAGGAATGGAGTTGTTGCAAGTGGTTGTTGATATAGAAGATTCATCACAGCAACAAAAGAGTGTACATTCAAATCCTAAAACAGCATCAAATCATCAAGAAAATGTACATTCTTCAAATTTAAAAGACAGGGAACTTGACAAAGCAAAAGATTGGAATGAGTTTCTTGAAACTAAGGTGTCAAATCTAGCTGAAAGATTAATGTCTAGTAAATTTGACAAAAGCAATGATAATCCCCCACCCCTACCCAGTCTTGAGACTTCAAAAAGTATGAACTTTAGAAATCAAGATACTGGAAGATCTAGTGGATTACACAAGGAAACTAAAAATGTTAAATCTAAAAGAATCCTTGTGAAATCAACTAAGATTGAGCGTAATGGTTTATCCAGAAAAGAGTTGAGAAGGTTTAATTCTCTCAACAAAGAAACCGAAAGTAATACTTCAAGAATTAACTCACCGGACCCAAAAAGGTATGGGTACCAAGAAAAAACTTAAATCTGCTTTGCGGAAAAGTCGATTCACATTGCAAAATCCTCGAAAACTGACTTTTATACAAAACTTAGAAGGCAAAGGCTGATGAAGGACAAATTGGTCAAAAGAAGTAAACTTTCCAGCTACCATCTAACGTTTGGGCTGACATGACAAATCACTCGAAGCCACGTGTCTATCTGAAGAGAAAAAGTAGATGTACATCCCTACATAATCCCATTGATTATGACACGACTCTTATTTGAAAACGATTGCAAAACAAAATCTTGACGAAATCCGCTCACCAAAAATCAAGCATTCAAGGATCCCTAACTCAAAAATCAATGGAGCAATACAACATTGACGATGGAATCACCACCACCGATAATTTCACAAAGATTTTCAAACTCCAAGCTATCAACCCAGTTGTTAGCAAAATCAAAAGATTCGGGACTCGAAAACCTGTTCGACACAAAGGTGGATACTTTATGCGCAGAAACCATCAGAGACTTCTACAAGAATGCAGTAATCACCAACGAGGGAAAAAGCTTCAGGACAACTGTTCAAGATAAGAGCTTCACCGTTGATGAACAATTGCTTTCCCTGGTGTTTGGTCTAGACGTAATCAGAGGATCTACATCTTTCACCTTTGGAAATAGAGAAAAGAACAAACTTTGGGACGTCACTGCAATCAACAAGAATGAGAAGAATCTTAGTGGATCTATCTATCAGCAGAAACGAGAATTTGCATTTTTGACGATCCTTCTGACCAAAAATGTCATTGGACATGCTTGGAATTTCTACACTCTTTCGACTGATAAACTATAGCTGATCTACGCCATTTGGTTTGGAGAGAGATTGGATTGGAACGAGTTTATTCTCAATCAGTTGATAAAGCAAATCTCAGACGAAAAGGAGAGAATCAAAGAAAGCGAAGGAAGCGAGTCTGATGAATCTAAAGAAAGTGAATGTGAAGAAACTGAAGAAAGTGAACAGAATAAAGATGAAGAAAATGAAGAAATTAAAGGAGCTGATGATAAAACTTAAGATAGTGAATCTTCAACTGAGTTGTATGGGGAATACACTGAAAAACAGAGAGAAGCTGTGGAAGACGCAGAATTTTGTGAAGCTGAGTATGAAAAGGAACTGACAGTTCATGATACTCAAACTGACTCCTCATCGCAAGTTCATGAGGCATCCACAAGCAGATTGGCAACTGAAGAATCTCAACCTCCTGAAACTGTAACTGAAGAAAAACTGAAAGGATGGGAAGAGACCATTGAAAGTGTGATGCAAAGTATACAGCAGCAGCTCTTTGAATTACATGATTTCTTTGGAAGATCACATTTCTCAGGTCTATTCGAATACTCTAACCTCATCACCCTCCGTAGATTATTTGAAGATTGCTATAGCTTATCTTCATACAAGGGGGAAAATAAAACTGGAGATGAAGTTGAAGGTGATACTGTCAATACTGAAAAGGCCTATGCCCTACTATTGATTAAAGAACAAGATGAACAAATAGACTCTGATCTACATACCATTGATCTGCTATCTACTCGAAGGAATGAAAAAGAAATTGACACTCTGTTTGAGGAATTGATTAAAAGAGAGACCTTCACTGAAACCAGAACTGAAGAAGATGAAGATAACGCACTTCAAGTTGTGCTGAGCATCAGGAAGAAACTTGTAACCTGTATCAGATTGCAAGAGGGTCTACAAGCAGCAAAAGACAGAGGGACAAGAACTAAGGGGGAAGCTGAACCAGAAAGGGAAGATGAAAAGGAACCAGAAAGAAAAACTGAAAAAGAAGAACTTAATCTCATTTCGGATGAAGAAGAAAAACTGATGGAAGAGGAAATCAAGAAAATTCTGATCAAGCTCAAGAACAAAGACAATAAAGAGGCTAATCTCTTGATCAGTGAATATCTGGAGATCAAGCCTAGATATGGCGAATCTGTTGAATAAGGGAAACAAAGAAGGCTTATGGAAACAAAAAGGAGCATCTTTCTTGGTGAAAAGATATTGGCTCTTGAAAAGAGAAGTTGTAATTTTATTCAATTTATAACTCGCTTTGTTTCATTTTGAATCTTGTAATAAACTTGGTTGTTCTAGTTTGCTATCTTAATTTGTTTTCATTATGATTTCTTGCACTATTCTTTTATTATTGCTTTTAGGGAGGGTTATGATACATCATCAAAAGGGGGAAATTGTTGGAAATATTATTTATGTTTTGATGATGATTCATCACGAAAATTAGACAAATCACTTACAACCCATGATGATGAAGTCGTAATTAATCATTATAGTGCATAATGAAAGAAGAAGCAAGAAATGGTCTAGAGATAAATGTATAAGTTCTATCTAGAAGTCCGAACTTTGTATAGGTTGTTTCGCACAAGCATTGTAATAGAATAGGAACTAGGCGAATAAATTGAGTCACAACAAGAAAATTGAGTTATAGCAAGAAAACTCGAATATGCACATGAAGAATCGAGGTTCAAACTCGGTTATGCTAGAATCAAGAAGATAAGTTCGCTGAGGACACAGACTCAATTGGCTTATCTAGAAGACTGAAGAACTGAGGGACACATACTCGATTCTGAAAATCAAGAAGCGAGGTGGCAAACTCAATTAGAAGCTGATTAAGTCGTGACGGCTACAAGAGCTAGTGACCGTTACATCACCCCTATAAATACACAATAGAATCACTTAAAAAAACAGAGACAGAGAGGAGGATCAGAAAAAGAGCTTTACAAGCATATATTCAAAGATCCAAATCCAGATCCACAAAATCGAATCGATATATCTAGAAAAGGGAAGCCAACGGAATTGCCTTGAAGACTTCAAAGAAAGATCCAAAGAACCTATCGAGGGGGAAAGAAGGCATCCGGGAGCTACAAAGTCGATCCGGAAGAATCAGATAACTCACCGAATTAATCATTGATTAATTCTAAACCTAACAACTTTGTGAAAAAGGGTTGGTGTGCATAGTTTGATGGGAGCAATTCTACCTTTCTTCATACAGTTGCAACTTAGTTGCCACAGATGTTGGTGCAGTCTGAGGACTGTGTGTTGGTATTAGTGGTGAGCTGGTGAAGGAGCAATTCCACCTCCGAAAGATCAGTGTGCAGGATGAAGGGAGCAATCTCACCTTTCTTCATCTTGTGTAGACAGTGAAACTAGGGTGTCGTGAAGGATTGTCATAGTGCTAGGATTTTGTAACGGTTATCTCATTATTCTAGTGATAACTCCTACGCCACAGGATAAGGGGAGACGTACGGGATTACACCACCCGGAACTTCCATAAACAAATCTTGTGTTGATTTACTTTATGCATTTGTGTTTGTTTTATTTATTGCATTATCACTCTGCAAACACTAGACACTGAGTCAGCACAGAACTGATACATAGATTGTCTTAGAACTTAACAGACACATCTATTGCACTAAAGGCTAGTTTTATCTTCTGCCAGTTAACAAGACTAAATATATGTCAGCATTGACTTATATTCAGTTGAGCTAACTGAACTCCGCACAAGTTAAGGGACGAGAACAAAAGCGAATCGAAGATCGCTTGAGTTTGAGAAACTTCGATTCCTGGGGCTTTTCCACTTCGTGATTAGTTTTTGGTGACAAGTTTATTCACCCCCTCTAAACTTGTGTTAGCCTTTCCAAGGGACCAACAGTATTGTCAACTCGGGTTAGCCCATTTAGAGCAAGCGATGACGGCGGTCTATGTAGTTGACCGGACATTTATGAATCATTTAGCGCAACCAGCCCCGGGGTCTGGGGCGTTACACCACAACATCCGTTAAAAGTATATACTAAGTGGACCATGACTAAGTATGGATCTGGTTTTTATTTTATTTTAATTTTTTTGGAACAACAAGCAAAATTTTAATAAGCTAGCAAGGCGCTAGACCAAAATTTTACCAAGCATGGAGCTGGTTTAATGTTTGCTTAAGGTTAAAATAAACTAAGTCGAAAGAATTAATAGTCGAGATAAGAAAGAACAAAAATTGCATGCAAATGTACATTGCGACACGTCGGTTGAGTTGAGTAGAATAGTGTACCTTAAGTCAACATCTGTTAAAAGTAATTACAAAGTTGGACAATGAGTAAGTATGGAGCTCTTTTTTTTCTGGAACAAGAAAAATATTATTAAACTAGCAAGGCGCTAGACCAAAATTTTACTAAGCATGGAGCTTGTTTAATGTGTGCTTACGGTTATAACAAACTAAGTCCAATGAATTAAGAGTCGAGAGAAGAGAGAACCAAAATTTCATGCAAATGTACATTACAACACGTCAGTTGAGTTGAGTAGGATAGTGTACTTTAAGTCAACATCCGTTAAAAGTATTTACTAAGTGGGACCATGAGTAAGTATGGAGCTGGTTTTTTTTGTTTTTTTTTTGGTAACACAAGAATTTTTTTATTAAAATAGCAAGGCGCTAGACCAAAATTTTATTAAGTATGGAGCTGGTTTAATGTGTGCTTAAGGTTAAAACAAACTAATTCGTATGAATTAATAGTCGAGATAAGAGAGAACAAAAATTGCATGCAAATGTACATTGCGACACGTCAGTTGAGTTGAATAGAACAGTGTACCTAAAGTCAACATCTGTTAAAAGTAATTACTAAGTAGGACAATGAGTAAGTATGGAGCTCTTTTTTTCTGGAACAACAAGCAAAATATTATTAAACTAGCAAGGCGCTAGACCAAAATTTTATAAAGTATGGATCCTGTTTAGTGTGTACTTAAGGTCATAACAAACTAAGTTTAATGAATTAATAGTCAAGAGAAGAGAGAACCAGAATTGCATGCAAATGTACATTGCGACACGTCGGTTGAGTTGAGTAGGATAGTGTACCTTAAGTCAACATCCGTTAAAATTAATTACTAAGTGTGACCATGAGTAAATATGGAGTTGGGTTTTTTTATTTGGAACAACAAGCAAAATTTTATTAAGCAAGCAAGGTGCTAGATCAAAATTTCACTAAGTATGGAGCTGGTTTAGTGTGTGCTTAAGTTTAAAACAAACTACGTCCAAGGAATTAATAGTCGAGAGAAGAGAGAATCAAAATTGCATGCAAATGTACATTGCGGCACGTCAGTTAATAGTAGGGATGGCAATGGGTACGGGTGGGCACGGATTTTACTATATCCTTACCATATCCATCAATTTTTTTCCTACTGTTGGACTTATTTTAAGTTTTAGTGATGAGTGCCAAACTAGCTATTATAGAGAGCAAAGGCAAAAAGATGTCTAGATCAAATGTATAGGCTTATTAGAGTTTGATCTTGTATAGGTTTGATCAAACAAGCACTGTAAAAGGTCAGCTGACTTTCATCAATGAGACTGTCAAGATCGATAGGGTACCGAGAGTCGAAGAGACTAGCTTAGGAGCTCGTTGAAGACCGGAAAGGTGAGGGCTCAAACTCAGTTGTTGAAGACTAAGGGATCAAACTTAGTATTTAAAGTCAAGGATATGAAATCAGAATTTAGGGAAGTCTGTGATGACCTAAACTGATTGCATATACCTTGCGTACAAGGTATAAGTTCCATAAGTTAAGTGGTGATTGGAACTTAGTTATGATCAAAATGGTGTAATCTAACTTCATATTAAAAAGTTAGATATAAGAGAAGTCAGCTGAAGTGTTTTATAAACACAGCAACTTTGGATCAGCTGACTGATATGTATTTCATCAGACTTACATACACATGAACCTGCTGAACATATATTTCGATTTAATCAAAGGTTACATTAGAAGATTACAAAGAAAATGACAGATAACAACTCTTGATTTTGTCAATAAATCAATGGCCAAGATTAAAGGGACGTCGAAAAGAAACAGATGTTTATCCAATGGATACAAGTCAAAGGGTGCACAGTCTGAAAACTGTCAAAAAGTATACTGACAATGTCAGTACTATGTACAGGGACAGAAAGCAAGTCAAGATAGGACAAATCTGAAACGGCTATGTTTAAATTTCAAACATAAGTCACAAGGATTCTCACCTATAAATAGAAGACCCCTGTTACATAAACAGATGATGATTTGTGTGGGAAAAACAATAGATAATCTTGAGCTTCAGATTCTTATCAAGAAGTCACCCTGCTGATCCTACTGAACTTAAAGCTACTGATCCAGTAAACTTCTTCAAGTGTAATCTGTTATCAAGATGCATCAAGTTTACACACTCGAAGAATCCAAGCTGCTGATCATATCCTCCTGATCAAGCTGCTGAAGGCTGAATCACTTACTTGATTCAAACTTTCTTTTATAAGAAACTGGCCAAGACAAAGTGAACCGCCTTTGGGTGTCAAGGATCGTTGTTTGTGGTGGAGCCGTGAAGAGGAAATCCTACCCTTCAAGGACCAATGGAAGACTTTGGAGCAGCAATCCTACATGTTCCAAGTGTTCAGTTTGTGAAGCCATAGTTATTGGTGAAGGACAAACAACTTAGGGATTTTTGTAACTGCTACCTCAAGGATCTCTAGTGAATTACCTCCAAAATCATAGGAGAAGAGTGGACTGACAGGATTACACCACCTGGAACCACTATAAAAGTTGTCTACTTACTTTCTGTATTTACATTCTGCATTTAGTACATTTAGCACATCAATCTACTGAACTAGCAACTGAATCATAAACTACTAAGTATCTGATACTTGGTATCATATTTTAACAACAAGTAATAAGGCTTAATTTAAATATATTCCGCTGCAACAAATTCAGTCAAGTCAATAGTCGTGAGACTACCGAGTGTCAAGAGACTATCGAGCAATCAAAGAGTTTGGTTCTTGAGTTTGTTAACTCCAAAAAGTTTCAAGTGTTAAGTTTATTCACCCTCCCCCCACTAAACTTAACCAAAGCCTTTTCAAGGGACCAACACCTACCCATACCCTACCCATTACCCATGCGGGTAGAAATTCTCTTACTCATGCCCCATTCACGTGGATGTCCACTGGTCCATGGATACCCATGGATATCTGATTTTATCATCAAATTTCATATGATAAGAAATTTTGTGTAACAATTGTTGATGTAAATACATAAAATCAAGACTTAAAATATGTGGTGAATCCTTAGAACTTGATATATGAATGTGTTTGTTCCTTGACCTTGTGTATCGAAATGTTGAATCCTTAAAACATGATACTTGTTCTATAAGGTAAGAAGTTTCACACTAGACAGATAACATATAAATCCTATCAAATAAAGTAAATTCATGAATCATAATCATGATTCATGACAAAATATCACATAGTTTCCTAAAATATCACACATGTGATAAAATATGTTTATCTTTACTCAAACAAATAAATAAATTTGTCAATTTCTTAAGGAAAAAAGCGAAACAAACAAAAGTGCCTTCCAATTCCAAGATCTAATTTTATTAAAATATAGGGTTTATGGTTAAAAAGGACAATTTAAACCTAGAAATATGCAATGAGGACAGTGAAATTTTTTTTCGGGTAAAAAAGGACATGTCCTTATTCCGCTGTGATAGTGAAACATTAGATTTGAGGCCAGTTCCACTGCAGAAAACAGTGGATTTGGTGTTATGAACAGTGGATTTGTCCATATCACCCATTTTATATTTCCACACTTTTTAATCCTTTTAAACCACTGCCCCTAAAATATATTAGATTACATATAAACTGAAACAATTAAAAAGCAGAAGATCAAAAAAATCTAACTTATTAACCATGATTTTGGTTGCATAAGTTGTGAATAAAAAAACATATAAATATATATACACCGTAACAAGATTAACACGGATTTCGGGTTTGACAATTGATATTAAGGCAGAATAGATTAGATTCAAGAATGCATTATTAAAAACAAAATAAGCAAAGGATTTATAAAAAATCGCACCTCTCAACCTGGATTTTGACAGTAGGGAATCGATTGTGAGAGAAAACACCCAGTTTTTCACCTCGAGAATTAATATATAAGAAGAACAATAGTGTTATTTAAATTACATATATTTTTTTTCTGTTATTTTCTTTCTTTTTTAGTGAGATGTTTTGTTGTTTTCTTACTTTGTAGGTAATTTATGTAGTCATTATTTAATCATGGTGTGTGTGTGTGTCTCTATACACACACACACACACACACACACACATATATATATATATATATATATATATATATATATATATATATATATATATATATATATATATATATATACCGTGGGTTGGGTGGGTATTATGGAGGGTAAACAACACATATCCATACCCTACCCTACCCATAGCGGGTTTTGGAAAATGAAACCCATACCCTCCCTACCCTAGAAAATACCCTACCCTAACGGGTAGGGTCGGATGGATATCCACCGGGTTGGATCGAAATTTCCATCCCTAGTTAATAGTAATTACTAAGTGGGACCGGGAGTAAGTATGGAGCTGGTTATTTTTTTGGAACAACAAGCAAAATTTTTTTAAGCTTGCAAGGCGCTAGACCAAAATTTTATTAAGTATGAAGCTGGTTTAATGTGTACTTAAAGTTAAAACAAACTAAGTCCAAAGAATTAATAGTCGAGATAAGTGAGAACAAAAATTGAAAGCAAATGTACATTGCGACACGTCAGTTGAGTTGAGTAGGATAGTGTACCTTAAGTCAACATCCGTTAAAAGTATTTACTAAGTGGAACCATGAGTAAGTATGGAGCTGGATTTTTTTGTTAAATATTACTTAACAACAAGAAATTTTTTATTAAGTTAGCAAGGCGCTAGACCTAAATTTTATTAAGTATGCTGATTTATTGTGCTCTTCAGGTTAAAACACACTATGTCCAAAGAATTAATAATCGGGAGAAGAGAGAACCAAAATTGCATGCAACTGTACATTGCGACACGTCGGTTAGGTTGAGTAGTATAGTTTACTTTATGTCAACATCGGATAAAAGTAATTACTAAGTGGGACCGTGAGTAAGTATGTAATTTTGTTTTTGTTTTTTTGGAACAACACGCAAATGTTTATTAAGCTAGCTAGGCGCTAGACTAAAATTTATTTAAGTATGGAGCTGGTTTAATGTGTACTTAAGGTTAAAACAAACTAAGTCGAAAGAATTAATAGTCGAGATAAGAAAGAACAAAAATTGCATGCAAATGTACATTGCGACACGTCGATTGTGTTTAGTAGAATAGTGTACCTTAAGTCAACATCCGTTAAAAGTAATTACTAAGTTGGACCGTGAGTAAGTATGGAGTTGTTTTTTTTTAACAACAAACAAAATTTTATTAAGCTAGGAATGCGATAGACCTAAATTTTAAAAAGTATGGAGCTGGTTTAGTGTGTGCTTAAGGTTAAAACAAACTAAGTCCAAGGAATTAAAACATGGGAGAAGAGTGACAAATTTAATCGGTCGAATAATTTTTCCTCCTCATTCACCATTCACAGTCGTACATATATATAGCCATCTCTAGGGCTTCAAGATCTATACATAATGTCTAAAATACCCTTCTAGAAAATACAATAAATATAATTTCATAATATTAATATAAATAGATTTTTGTCCAGAAGGACAAAATTATCAAAAAATCGGGATAAAAGGAAACTGTAATTTAATAAGGACAAAAGTAACAATTATGAAGTAACAAATATGAAGTAACAAATGTGGAATAGAGTAAATATGAAGTAACAATTGTGAAACACAAAGTAACATTAACACGTGAATTAACAATTTTAAAGTAACAATTTTGATTTTTGTCCTTTATAATCATGAAAATGTTACTTTTGTCCTTCCAGACCCATTTATTAATTTTTTTATCCTTGTGGCCCATTCCTCCTTAATATAAATCTGTAATAAAGAGAGAACCAAAATTGCTTGCAAATGTACATTGCGACACGTCGATTGAGTTGAGTAGGATAGTCTACCTTATGTCAACATCCGTTAAAAGTATTTACTAAGTGACCATGACTAAGTATGGAGCTATTTTTTTTTTTATTTTTTTTGGAACAACAATCAAAATGTTAATAAGCTAGCCAGGCGCTAGACCAAAATTTTACCAAGCATGGAGCTGGTTTAATGTGTGTTTACGGTTAAAACAAACTAAGTTGAAAGAATTAATAGTCGAGATAAGAATGAACAAAAATTGCATGCAAATGTACATTGCGATACGTCGGTTGAGTTGAGTTGAATAGTGTACCTTAATTCAACATCCGTTAAAAGTAATTACTAAGTGGGACAATGAGTAAGTATGAAGCTCTTTTTTTTCTGGAACAACAAGCAAAATATTATTAAACTAGCAAGGCGCTAGACCAAAATTTTATTAAGTATGGAGCTTGTTTAGTGTGTGCTTAAGGTTATAACAAACTAAGTCCAATGAATTAAGAGTCGAGAGAAGAGAGAACCAAAATTGCATGCAAATGTACATTGCGACACGTCAGTTGAGTTGAGTGGATAGTGTACTTTAATTCAACATCCGTTAAAAGTATTTACTACGTGGGACCATGAGTAAGTATGGAGTTGGGTTTTTTTTTTTTTTTTTGGATACACAAGATTTTTTTTTATTAAGCTAGCGAGGCGCTAGACAAAAAATTTATTAAATATGGAGCTGGTTTAATGTGTGCTTAAGGTTAAAACAAACTAAGTCGAATGAATTAATAGTCGAGGTAAGAGAGAAGAAAAATTGCATGCAACTGTACATTGCGACACGTCGGTTGAGTTGAATAAAATAGTGTACCTTAAGCCAACTTCCGTTAAAAGTAAATACTAAGTAGGACAATGAGTAAGTATGGAGCTCTTTTTTTTCTGGAACAACAAGCAAAATATTATTAAACTAGCAAGGCCCTAGACCAAAATTTTATAAAGTATGGAGCTTGTTTAGTGTGTACTTAAGGTCATAACAAACTAAGTTTAATGAATTAATAGTCGAGAGAAGAGAGAACCAGAATTGCATGCGGATGTACATTGCTACACGTCGGTTGAGTTGAGTAGGATAGTGTACCTTAAGTCAACATCCGTTAAAATTAATTACTAAGTGTGACCATGAGTAAATATGGAGTTGGGTTTTTTTTTTAATTTGGAACAACAAGCAAAATTTTATTAAGCAAGCAAGGTGTTAGATCAAAATTTCATTAAGTATGGGGCTGGTTTAGTGTGTGCTTAAGTTTAAAACAAACTAAGTACAAGGAATTAATAGTCGAGAGAAGAGAGAATCAAAATTGCATGCAAATGTATATTGTGGCACGTCAATTGAGTTGAGTTGAGTAAGATAGTGTATCTTTAGTCAACATCAGTTAAAAGTAATTACTAAGTGGGACCGGGAGTAAGTATGGAGCTGTTTTTTTAACAACAAGGCGCTTGACCAAAATTTTATTAAGTATGGAGCTGGTTTAATGTGTGCTTAAGGTTAAAACAAACTAATTCCAAGAAATTAATAGTCGAGATAAGAGAGAACGAAAATTGAATGCAAATGTACATTTATGATACGTCGGTTTAGTTGAGTAGAATTGTGTACCTTAAGTCAAAGTCTGTTAAAAGTAACTACTAAGTTGGACCATGAGTATGTATGGAGTTGTTTTTTATTTTGGAACAACAAGCATAATTTTATTAAGCTAGCAAGGCGCTAGACCAAAAGTTTATAAAGTATGGAGCGTGTTTACTATGTAATTAAGTTTAAAACAAACTAAGTCCAAGGAATTAATATTCGTGAGAAGAGAGAACCAAAATTGAGAGAACCAAAATTGCATTCAAATGTACATTGGGACACGTCGGTTGAGTTGAGTAGAATAGTGTACCTTAAGTCAACATCCATTGAAAGTCATTACTAAGTTGGACCATGAGTAAGTATGAAGCTGGTATATTTTAAATAAATAAAAAATTTGGAACAACAAGCGAAATTTTATCAAGCTAGCAGGGCGCTAGACCAAAATTTTATTAAGTATAGAGCTGGTTTAGTGTGTGCTTAAGGTTAAAACAAACTAAGTCCAATAAATTAATAGTCTGGAGATGAGAAGACAAAAATTGAATGTAAATGTACATTGCGACACGTCGCTTGACTTGAGTAGTATAGTGTAACTTAACTCAACATCCGTTAAAAGTAATTACTAAGTGAGACCATGATTAAGTGTGGAGTTGTTTTACTTTTTTTGAAACAACAAGTAAAGTTTTATTAAGCTAGCAAGGCGCTAGACAAAAATTTATTAAGTATGGAACTGGTTTAGTGTGTGCTTAAGATTAAAACAAACAAAGTTCAAGGAATTAATAGTCAAGAGAAGAGAGAACCAAAATTGCATGCAAATGTACATTGTGACACGTTGGTTGAAGAGAAAGGATAGTGTACCTTAAGTCAACATCCATTAAAGTAAGTACTAAGTGGGACCATGAGTAAGTATATATGGAGCTGATTTTTAATTTTTTTGGAACAACAACAATTTTTTTTTAAGTATGGAGCTGTTTTTATGTGTGCTTAAGGTTAAAACAAACTAAGTCCAAGGAATTAATAGTCGAGAGAAGAGAGAACCAAAATTACACGCAAATGTACATTGCGACACGTCGGTCGAAGAGAAATGATAGTGTACCTTAAGTCAACATCCGTTAAAAGTAATTACTAAGTGGGACCATGAGTAAGCATGGAGCTGGGTTTTTTATTAATTTATTTTGGAACAACCAGTAAAATTTTATTAAGCTAGCAAGGTGCTAGACCATAGTTTTATTAAGTATGGAGCTGGATTAGTGTGTTCTTAACGTTAAAACAATCTAAGTCCCAGGAATTAATAGTCGAGAGAAGAGACAACCAAAATTACATGCAAATGTACATTGTACATGCAAATCAACATCTGTTAAAAATAATTACTAAGTGGGACAATGAGTAAGTATGGACTTGGGTTTTTTTTTTGGAACAACAAGCAAAAATTATTAAGCTTGCAAGGCGCTAGACCAAAATTTCATTAAGTATGGAGCTGGTATAGTGTGTGCTTAAGGTTAAAAGAAACTAAGTCCAAAGAATTAATAGTCGAGAGAAGAGAGAACCAAAATTGATACAACTTTATCTTCTAATACCCTCCCTCAAACGTTGCTGGGGTTGGAGGCAACGTTTACGTGTCAACGAAGAAGGTGATACAACTTTTTGACACCCACTGCTTTTAGCTCCTGGCTCTTGGCTATTTTGGCTCCTGGATCTTGGCTTTATCCCGTGGCTCTTTCTTTTTTTTTGTCGAAAAATCTTTTCAATTTCTTCTGATGACCGCAACGTTGATTTATCATTTGCAACGTCCGATGAAGGGATATGTCTTCATTTCTGAATCTACTGTCTTCATTTTTGAATCTAATTAACCCGATAAAATGGATGCCAAATAAAAGAGGATTATGAAAAAATAATTATTTATTTATAGGTAACACCTAGAAATCTGGACCAAAAATGGCATAGATGCGGCTCGACCTCTTTTCTTTTCTCTTTTTTTTGTGGACACAAAATGAAAATAATAGATGCTATGCAAGAGTGTTTATTTATTATTGGTAGCAAAAAAGATGAATAAACCGAGAATCTAAACAAAAGTATAAAATAAAATAAAATAAAAGGACGCATATGGCTTGGATGCAAGGCTACTTTTGATAGTTTATATGTCGAATAATGATTTTGACTCCCAAAACAAATGTTGACGAATGTTTGATGGAAAAGCGGAAAAGAGGAACGGGCGAGGGTTCACCAATATTAAGGTTAACGTACCCCGCCTCTGGCACTGATAACATAAAGAAAATCAGAAACGTAGCGGAAACATAAAACTCTGAACTATTGTTTTTATTGAATTGAATTAAATTGATTACAATGCTTCTCTCTCTATATATAGGAGAGAATTTAGAAAATTTAAACAATTACTCTAAAGATAAACTCCTAAAGATAAACAACTGATCAAATCATAGATAAATCTAAAATTAATTTATCATTTATTTAAAAATAAATTCATCTAAATATAACAACTCTATCGTTTTGTTGACATTCATATTTATCCCTTGACTCTATCTTTTAATAGGATAGTGTAACTTAAGTCAACATCCGTCAAAAGTATTCACTAAGTGGGACCATGAGTAAGTATGGAGCTTGGTTTTCTATTTTCGAAATTTTTTTTGGAACCGCAAGCAAAATTTTATTAAGCTAGCAAGGCGCTAGACCAAAATTTCACTATGTATGGAGCTGGTTTAGTGCATGCTTAAGGCTAAAATAAACTAAGTCCAAGGAATTAATAGTCGAGAAAAGAGAGAACCAAAATTTTGTGTAAATGTACATTGCGATATGTCGGTTGGGTTAAGTAGGATAGTGTACCTTAAGACAACATCCGTTAAAAGAAATTACTGAATAGGACCATGAGTAAGTATGGAGCAGTTTTTTTTTTTTTTTTTGGAACAACAAGAAAAGTTTTATTAAGCTAGCAAGGCGCTAGACCAAAATTTTATTATGTATGGAGTTGTTTTAGTGTGTGCTTAAGGTTAAAACAAACTAAGTCCAGAGAATTAATAGTGGAGAGAAGAGAGAACCAAAATTGCATATATTGCGACACGTCGGTTGGGTTGAGTAGAATGGTGTACCTTAAGTCAACATCCATTAGAATTATTTACTAAGTGAGACCATGAGTAGGGAGCTTGATCGTCAACTTGGTCTGAATGTCAGTGAGCTTCAGACCAGAAGGCCAAGGTAGTTAAACGGAAGCGAACCAGAACTACATTTAATTAATTCTGACCCAAGTTGACGATCAAGCTCACTGACATTCAGACCAAAAGTGATAGTCGCTATTTATGGAGAGAAGGGAGGTTTCGGGGATGTGAGGAGAGCTGAAGGTGCTAGGAAAGGAAGAATGGAGTGACATTATTTTTTCTTGCAATCGTATTGAGAGTCTCGGGGTTTCGCTTCTTTCTTCTCATAAATTTGTTGTAGGCAAGGGGGATAGTATAAAGTTCTGGATAGATAATTGGTTGGGGGGAGGTTGTTTAGCAGTCGATTTTCCTCGGCTTTTTAAATTGGCTAGAGATCCAAATTGTTTGGTGTAGGAGTGTGGTAGGTTTGAGGGTGACTCGTGGCGGTAGGATCTTGTTTGGAGGAGGGAGCTAAGAGGAGGGAGTCAAGTGAGTTTTCGACCTTCGCTTTACAGTGTCAGTCGCTATCGCTAAATGCGGATAAAGTCGATTCACATGTCTGGACCGTAACCGCAAATCATAAATTCTCTGTAGCGGCCCTCAAAAATAAGTTGATGGAATCATCTCTTAAGCCCTGGTTCCACTTACGATCTAAAGACAAGCTGGAGCAATTTAGTGCCATCAAAGATCAATACTTTCTTTTGGAAAGCAAGTAGATGCAAACTGCCTACCAAAAGCAACTTATGCAAAAGAGGAATTTCATTAACAACTTTTGATTGCCCTTTCTGTTTAACTTGTGAGGAAGATGAATCACATATATTACTACTTTGTAGCTTCTCTTATCACATTTGGAGTATGATCATCAATTGGTTTATCTTTGTCGACTTCTATTCCTTGATTTGGAACTCTTTTTGTCATTTCATTCCCAATGATGTCCGTAATTGGAATTCTACGTGGCTGTGGAACGTAGTCAAGAGAACAGGTTCATGGTGCATCCGGTGGGCTCGAAATCGCTTGATCTTCCAATCTAAAGTCCCCGATCTTCGATGTGATCTTCAATGACATCCAAATGTTCACTTTTACTTGGATAAACGGACGTAGTAGCGCATGACACGGGGGGATTGGAATACATGGTTCTTTGATCCATTAAATACTTTTACCGAGTTGGAGCATGTGGATTTAGGATAGGCGAGATTGTGTTCCAAATGCGGTCGCCCAACGGATCTTGGTGTTTGTTTTGCTTTTGTTGTAATCTGGTTTTATTGTACTTCTTTATTCTAGCATCTTGCTAGAACAATTTTCTAATATAAACAAACTTTTGTTGTTCAAAAAAAAAAGTGAGACCATGAGAAAGTATGGAGTTGTTTTTTTTTTAGAACAACAAGCAACATTTTATTAAGCTAGCAAGGCGCTTGACAGAATTATTATTCAGTATGGAGCTTGTTTAGTGCGTTCTTGAGGTTAAAACAAACTAAGTCCAATGAATTGATAGTTGAGAGAAGAGAGAACCAAATTCTCTTGCATCAGTCTCCACGTATTTGAAAGAACTCGTCCTCGAGTCCACTTGTGTTTTTCCATGAACAAGTGCACTACTAGGGAAAAATACGCCTCCATTTCATGGATTTCAAAACAAAACATTCCCTGCTAATCAGCATAATCTTGACGCATCAGCGATATAATCCTATCATCAATATTTGTTCATTGAAAACTAAATAGCTTTTCTTTCTCTTTGCCATTATACTTTTATTTCCCAATCACTAACATTATTGCTTAGCATACTTGTGCTGGTCATGGTTCGTTGTAGAGAAATATATCAAATGATTTCAAATTAATTTCTTCTTCATTATGCATGTACCAACATTGCTTGATATCACTACCATTGCCGCCAATTGCAAACACATTATTATAAACTCCACCTCTTTCTATTATATAAAAATCTTTTTCTTCTTTATTAGTGCCACTGACGAGGGAAAAATTAGCCCCCGCCACGTGTCATCCTCTTATTGACCAAACAATAGATGAAGACAGAGAAACTACAACACTAAGGGCCAGTTGCCCCAATTTATGCCTAAGGGCATACCTGAACCCCAGGTGGGAGGTCTTACCCGTTCTTCTGAATAGCACCACCGCAGGTAGGCCAGGTTGCTAGGGAGGTCGGGTTTACGTAGTATGGGCCGAGTCGGTCTAGAGAGGCTCGACACAGGTTGGCCAGAGCCTTCCTTATCTGATTTACGCACATGTAAAATATACGATAATTATGAAAAGATCCTAAGGATCATTCTCCTAATAGGACTCTGATCCTATCATTAAATGTCATTTAATGATAACCGTAATTATCTCCTAAAAGTAATGGATATATACGGAAGAATCCTCAATCCTTAGGGGACAAGAAAACCGGCTAGATGTCCTCTATATAAGCGATCCCAAGAACTACGAAGAGACTTGATTCCTGAACAATTATAGGATACGTAGGCAACTTGGAATAAAATATCCCAGGCTCAGTCTAAAACACCACAAAATTATCCCCGCGTTCATCTTTCTTGGGTTCTTTGGTCTTGAATTATTGTCATTAGGAAAATACAACCCAGATTTAAACCCGACGATTTTTTGCATCGTCAAATGGCGCTAAAAGAAGGGTCTTCTACTGACAATTTGTTCAAGATCCATCGTAACCATGCCACAAAACCAGACCAAAAAAAAAGGTCAATGGGGAAATCATCCAGGATGGTGGTAAAAAAACGGTAGAGACGGGACGGCAATAGGTCCCGCAACCAACCAGAATCCATAAGGGCACGAAGTTGTGTTAGATCCTGCTCAACAAGCAGTAGCGGAGCAGTTGGCTGCCACGGATGCATCAACTCTAAACGCCATCGTCCCATCGGTACGATCAACATCATCTCTGTTGGGCCAAACGGTCAAACCCGTGATGAGGACAGGTTCCAGACTCTTATGACTTATTTTCTATCTTTACTTATGCAAATTTAATACATTTTTTATTTAATCGGGCTAAAATCACGTTGCACTCAATGTGTGCATGTTGTTATTATTTCAATCATACGTTGATTTTCCACTTTTACGCGTATGAATGGATCTAATCAAGTTTGCAGGACAAACACACACTTAACAAGCTTGCAAAGGAAAACTGATTAACTCCGCAAGACGGACATAAAACAGAGCTCCGCAGGTCGGACTCAGCAAAATTTATGTCTGCAGAACAGACAAGCCGAGCTCCGCAGGACGGACTCCGCTCAAATTGCTAAGACTGACATCTGAGCTCCGCAGGTCGGACTCCGAGAACATATGTCAGCAAAATTAATCCATGTCTATTTTCTGCCTTCTAACTTCATATCCATTAATCTCGCTTGAGATATAAAATCATTCAATATCTTAGCATCGCTTTGATTAAAAATAGTACATTTCCTTTCATGGGGGGCGTAAACCGAATTGAAATCTCCTAAGATGCAGTTGAGACCATTCCAATTTCGAACAAGATTGAGAATATCATACCACATACCGCGTTTATCAGATAAGTATGCAAAGGAAAACTCATTAACTCCACAGGACGGACATCAAACTGAGCTCTGCAGGTCGGACTCAGCAAAATTTATGTCTGCAAGGCAGACAAGCCGGGCTCCATAAGACGGACTCCGCTCAAATTGCTAAGATTGACACCTGAGCTCCGCAGGTCGGACTCGGCAAACATATGCCGCAAATATTAATCCACGTGTATTTTCTGCCTTCTAACTTCATATCCATTAATCCCGCTTGAGATATAAAATCATTCAAAATCTTAGCATCGCTTTGATTAAAAATAGTTTCTTTCCCTACGTGTGGGGCGCAAACTGAATTGAAATCTCCTAAGATGCAGATGAGACCATTCCAATTTTGAATAAGATTGAGAATATCACATCACATACCTCGTTTATCAGATTGAGAATTAATAGTCGAGAGAAGAGAGAATCAAAATTGCATGCAAATATACATTGCGGCACGTCAGTTGAGTTGAGTAGGATAGTGTATCTTTAGTCAACATCAGTTAAAAGTTACTACTAAGAGGGACCGGGAGTAAGTATGAAGCTATTTTTTTAACAACAAGCCAAATTTTATTAGGAGCAAGGCGCTAGACCAAAATTTTATTAAGTATGGAGCTGATTAAAACAAACTAATTCCAAGAAATTAATAGTCGAGATAAGAGAGAACAAAAATTGAATGCAAATGTACATTGAGACACGTCGGTTGAGTTGAGTAGAATTGTGTACCTTAAGTCAAAGTCTGTTAAAAGTAACTACTAAGTTGGACCATGAGTATGTATGGAGTGGTTTTTTTGTTTTGGAACAGCAAGCAAGATTTTATTAAGCTAACAAGGCGCTAGACCAAAAGTTTATTAAGTATGGAACTTGTTTACTATGTGCTTAAGTTTAAAACAAACAAAGTCCAAAGAATTAATATTCGAGAGAAGAGAGAACCAAAATTGCATTCAAATGTACAATGGGACAAGTACCTTAAGGAAACATCCGTTAAAAGTAATTACTAAGTGGGACCATGAGTAAGTATGAAGCTGGTATATTTTTTTTTAATGTTTTTTTTGGAACAACAAGAAAAATTTTATCAAGCTACCAAGGCGCTAGACCAAAATTTTATTAAGTATGGAGCTGGTTTAGTGTGTGCTTAAGTTTAAAACAAACTAAAGTCCAACAAATTAATAGTCGAGAGAAGAGAAGACAAAAATTGCATGTAAATGTACATTGCGACACGTCGCTTTGAGTTGAGTAGTATAGCGTAACTTAACTCAACATCCGTTAAAAGTAATTACTAAGTGAGACCATGAGTAAGTGTGGAGCTTTTTTTCTTTTTTTTTTAAACTATTAAGCTATCAAGGCGCTAGACAAAATTTTATTAAGTATGGAACTGGTTTAGTGTGTGCTTAAGGTTAAAACGAACAAAGTCCAAGGAATTAATAGTCGAGAGAAGAGAGAACCAAATTGCATGCAAATGTACATTGCGACATGTCGGTTGAAGAGAAAGGATAGTGTACCTTAAGTCAACTTCTGTTAAAAGTAATTACTAAGTGGGACCATGAGTAAGTATATATGGAGCTAATTTTTTTTGGAACAACAAATTTTTTTTAAGTATGGAGCTGTTTTAGTGTGTGCTTAAGGTTAAAATAAACTAAGTCCAAGGAATTAATAGTCGAGAGAAGAGAGAACCAAAATTGCATGCAAATGTACATTGCGACACATCGGCTGAGTTAACTAGGATAGTGTACCATAAGTCAACATCCGTTAAAAGTAATTACTAAGTGGGACCATGAGTAAGCATGGAGCTAGGTTTTTTTATTAATTTTTTTTGGAACAGCGAGCAAAATTTTATTAAGCTAGCAAGGCGCTAGACCAAACTTTCTTTAAGTATGGAGCTGTTTTAGTGTGTGCTTAAGGTTAAAACAAACGAAGTCCAAGGAATTAATAGTCGAGAGAAGAGAGAACCAAAATTGCATGAAAATGTACATTGCGGCACAGCGGTTGAGTTGAAAGGATAGTGCACCTTAAGTCAACTTCCGTTAAGAGTAATTACTAAGTGGGACCATGAGCACGTATGTAGCTATTTTTTTGGAGCAATAAGCAAAATTTATTAATATAGCCAGGTGCTAGACCAAAGTTTTATTAAGTATGGAGCTGGTTTAGTGTGTGTTTAACGTTAAAACAATCTAAGTCCAAGGAATTAATAGTCGAGAGAAGAGACAACCAAAATGGCATGCAAATGTACATTGCGACACGTCGGTTTAGTTGAGTAGTATAGTGTACCTTAAGTCAACATCCGTTAAAAATAATTACTAAGTGGGACAATGAGTAAGTATGGACTTGGGTTTTTTTTTGGAACAACAAGCAAAAAAAATTAGCAATGCGCTAGACCAAAATTTCATTAAGTATGGAGCTGGTATAGTGTGTGCTTAAGGTTAAAAGAAACTAAGTCCAAGGAATTAATAGTCGAGAGAAGAGAGAACAAAAATAGCATTACATTGCGACACATCGGCTGAGTTAAGTAGGATAGTGTACCGTAAGTCAATATCGGTTAAAAGTAATTACTAAGTGGGACCATGAGTAAGCATGGAGCTGGGTTTTTTTATTAATTTTTTTTGGTGTAACCAGCAAAATTTTATTAAGCTAGCAAGGCGCTACACCAAAATTTTATTAAGTATGGAGCTGGTTTAGTGTGTGCTTAAGGTTAAAACAAACAAAGTCCAAGGAATTAATAGTCGAGAGAAGAGAGAACAAAACTGCATGTAAACGTACACTGCGACACGTCGGTTGAGCTGAGTAGGATTGTATAATTTAAGTCATATCCTTTAAAAGTAATTACTAAGTGGGACCATGAGTAAGTATGAAGTTTTGTTTTTTAATTTGGAATAGCAAGCAAAATTTTATTAAGCTAGCAAGGCGTTAGATGAAAATTATTTTATGTATGGAGCTGGTTTAGTGTGTGCTTAAGGTTTAAACAAACTAAGTCCAAGGAATTAATAGTCGATAGAAGAGAGAACCAAAATTCCATGCAAATATACATTGCGACACGTCAGTTGAGTTGAGTAGGATAGTGTACCTTAAGTCAACATCCTCTAAGAGTATTTACTAAGTGGGACCATGAGTAAGTATAGAGCTTGGGTTTTTTTTCGAAATTTTTCTGGAACTGCAAGCAAAATTTATTAAGCTAGCAAGGCGCTAGACCAAAATTTCACTAAGTATGGAGCTGGTTTAGTGCATGCTTAAGGTTAAAATAAACTAATCCAAGGCATTAATAGTCGAGAAAAGAGAGAACCAAAATTGCATGTAAATGTACATTGCGATACGTCAGTTGGGTTAAGTAGGATAGTGTACCTTAAGTCAACATCCGTTAAAAGAAATTACTAAATGGGACCATGAGTAAGTATGGAGCTGTTTTTTTTTTTTTTTTTTTTTTTTTTTTTTTTTTGGAACAACGAGAAATTTTTTATTAAGCTAGCAAGGCGCTAGACCAAATTTTTATTCAATATGGAGTTGTTTTAGTGTGTGCTTGAGGTTAAAACAAACTAAGTCCAGAGAATTAATAGTGGAGAGAAGAGAGAACTAAAAATGCATGCAAATGTAAATTATATTCCGACACGTCGGTTGAGTTGAGTAAAATAGTGTACCTTAAGTCAACATCCGTTAAAAGTAATTACTAAGTGGGACCATGAGTAAGTATGTAGCTGTTTTTTTTAGAACAACAAGCAACATTTTATTAAGCTAGCAAGGCGCTTGACAGAATTATTATTCAGTATGGAGCTTGTTTAGTGTGTTCTTGAGGTTAAAACAAACTAAGTCCAAGGAATTGATAGTTCAGAGAAGAGAGAACCAAATTCTCTTGCATCAGTCTCCTCGTATTTGAAAGAACTCATCCTCGAGTCCACTTGTGTTTTTCCATGAACAAGTGCACTACTAGGGAAAAATACGCCTCCATTTCATGGATTTCAAAACAAAACATTCCCTGCTAATCAGCATAATCTTGACGCATCAGCGATATAATCCTATCATCAATATTTGTTCATTGAAAATTAAATAGCTTTTCTTTCTCTTTGCCATTATGACTTTTATTTCCCAATCACTAACATTATTGCTTAGCATACTTGTGCTGGTCATGGCTCATTGTAGAGAAATATATCAAAAGATTTCAAGTTAATTTCTTCTTCATTTTGCATGTACCAACATTCCTTGATATCACTACCATTGCCGCCAATTGCAAACACATTATTATAACCCCCACCTGTTTCTATTAAGTAAAAATCTTTTTCTTCTTTATAAGTACCACTGACGAGGGAAAAATTAGCCCCCTCCATGTGTCATCCTCTGATTGACACGATAATTATGAAAAGATCCTAAGGATCCTTCTCTTAATAGGACTTTGATCCTATCAATAAATGTCTTTAATGATAACCGTAATTATCTCCTAAAAATAACGGATATATACGGAAGAATCCCCAATCCTTTGGGGACAAGAAAACCGGACGAGATGTCCTCTATATAAGCGATCCCAAAAACTACGAAGAGACTTGATTCCTGAACAATTATAGGATACGTAGGCAACTTGGAATAAAATATCCCAGGCACAGTCTCCCCTCCAAAATAAATATATTTTTTTGGAAGGCTTCGTTTTGCAGGTTACCAACCAAAGTCAATATTGCTAAAAGAGGAATTAATCTCCTTATCGTCAAGTGCTCTTTTTGCAATACCCGGGACGAAAACGAATCGCACCTATTCTTACATTGCGTCTTCTCTAAAATGGTTTGGGACAATCTTCTCTCTTGGTGCAAACTTCACATATCTCTTCCATCTAGTTGGACTTCATTTTGCAATTACACTCCTTCTGTTCATGTTGGTCACTTGTCTTGGATTTGGGAAGCTATCAAGCGAACCACCCTGTGGTGCATTTGGATCAAAAGAAACGGTTTAGTCTTCAATCATAAACCTTTGGATGTAAATGCGTTGTTTAAGGAAATCCAAACTGTCAGTTTCACTTGGATTAACGGGAGAAACACTAGATACGTTGGAGACTGGAATGTGTGGCTTGAAGACCCGTTTAGCGCGTTCACACGGATCCAATGACCCAGTCCGATAGTTGCCGGTGCAATGGTGCTAGTTGCTTGTGCTCTTATGATGATTGTGAAAAGTTTGTTTTGTTATAAGTTTGTGTTGAGATATCTTTGATGTATTTTTTGTTGACCTCTTGGCTTTTCTATCATCTTGATAGATAAGTCTTTTAATAAATTTTCAAATTTGCTGTTCAAAAAAAAAACAGTCTAAATCACCACAAAATTATCCCCGCGTTCATCTTTCTAGGGTTCTTTGGTCTTGAATTATTGTCATTAGGAAAATACTACCCAGATTTAAACCCGACGATTTTTCGCATCGTCAAATGGCGCTAGAAGGAGGGCTTTCTACTGACAATTTGTTCAAGATCCATTGTAACCATGCCACAAAAGCAGACCGAAAAGAAAGGTCAATGGGAAAACCATCCAGGATGGTGGTAAAAACGGTAGAGACGGGACGGCAATAGGTCCCGCCACCAACCAGAATCCCCAAGGCCCTGTTTGGTTTCGGGTTGGATTGGGGTTGAATGGATTCAAGAAAGAGAAAGTAAAATAAAATATAGTGAAATAATGATTATAAAGTTGAAATGTTAAGTTGAAATTTTGTGTAGTTGAAGAAATTATTGGTGAGAGAAATTTTAATAAAATATTATATTGAAAATGTAATGGTTAAATAGTGTAGTGGTGAATAAAGTGAATTGATAAATATTATTTTATTTGTTGATATTGAATGATTAATGAGAGAATTTATAATAAAGTAATATAATTAATAAAATAATGATAAATAAGATAGTGGAGTGAATAAAATATTGGGTTGGATCCAACCCCACCCCACGAAGTTGTGTTAGATCCTGCTCAACAAGCAGTAGCGGAGCAGTTGGCTGCCATGAATGCATCAACTCTGAACGCCATCGTCCCATCGGTACAATCAACTTCATCTCGGTGGGCTAATCGGTCAAACCCGTGATGAGGACAGGTTCCAGACTCTTATGACTCGTTTTCAATCTTTACTTATGCAAATTTAATACATTTTTTACTCAATCGGGCTAAAATTACATGCCCTCGATGTGTGCTTGTTGTTATTATTTCAATCATACATTGATTTTCCACTTTTACGTGTATGAATGGCTCTGATCAAGTTTGCAGGACAAACACACACTTAACAAGCTTGCAAAGGAAAAATCATTAACTCCGCAGGACAGACATCAAACTGAGCTCCGCAGGTTGGACTCAACAAAATTTATGTCTGCAGGACAGACAAGCCGAGCTCCGCAGGACGGACTCCGCTCAAATTGCTAAGACTGACATCTGAGCTCCGCATGTCGGACTCAGCAAACATATGTCATCAAAATTTCATAAGTCAGCAGGATTGACAACTAAGCTTCACATGATGAACTCAGCAAAATTCATTAAGTCTGCAGGATAGACTCACTGAGATTCGCAAGACGAACTCAGCAAAATTTATTGAGTCTGCAGGACAGACAAACTGAGTTCTGCAGGACAGACTCAGCCAAATTTATTAAGTCCGCAGGACAGACATGCTGAGTTATGCAGGTAAGACTCAATATGGTTTGCAAAGGACAAACCATTTAAGTCCGCATGACGGACAACTGAGCTCCGCAGGACGGACTCAGCATATATTATTTAAGTCCACAGGACGCACAAATTGAGCTCCGCAGGACAGACTCATCATATATTATTTAAGTCCGCAGGACGGACATGCTGAGCACTGCAGGACGGACTCAGTGTAATGTCGAATAAGTATGCAATATCGGAGCATCGCTGGACGGAGCTAACAAATAGATTTGGTCTAAGGAAAAACTAAGTGAAGGTCTTTAAGTATGTCATCCAAAAATGATAACTTGTAGCATGGCATACTGGCGGGCCGAGCAGAATGTTATCAAGAAAGTGATAAAAGTTAAGACTTGCAAAATGCAAGTATGGAAAAATTTCGCAAAAAAACAGCGGAAAAAGCAAGGTAAGTCGCAAAAAGAGTTTTCATAAGTTAGAATTTTAATACTCGTACATTTTTTGTTTATACTTGTACATTTTATGAAACAAAAAAAAATATGGAAAAATTAGTTTATAGTCCACTTTTCCCCCCTTAATTAAGTGCTAATCTAGCTTCAATTTTTTAGTTGCAATAAGGACAAATAATTTCAGTCGGACTAAATTACCCTTATCTTCCAACATGCTGTTTGTGCCATAAGAAATTCACAAACGCGAGAAAAACACATTTGAAAAACAACAAAACTCTGCCCTATCAAATGGAATCCAATCTTCAAACCCCGCCATCGATTTACGAGTTTACCATCGAAATCGATGATGATGAGCCGCAAATCAATCTGCTTTCTGAATCGGTGAATGATGTGGTCCTCCATTTTCAAATCATCGCCTCTCGAAGCAGTTTTTTTTTTACTTTCCTCTGTGCTCGTTGTTCCTTTTACTATCTTTCCTCCGGATACCGGAAATTGCAGTTATTTGTTTTCACAAGATGCTTTTAATTGGACTCCATGGATCAGGAACTAGCACCTTTTTCAAGCAGGTATGCTATTTAAGGCTCATAAGACTGTTTATGAATTGTGTTTGTAATTCTGTACTTTTTCTTTTTCATTTCTAGTTACTAGTTTGCCTTTTTTGTGCTTACTTTTCCCAAATTGTCACCTTTTTTTCTCATTGAAAGCTTTATATGCAGTTTCTTCTTCTAGCTAAATTTCTCTATGGGAACAACTTCACTACTGAGGAATTAGAGGAGATTAAGCTCATGATTCATGAGGAATTGGAATAATGTATTGCGTCTTCTGTGTGTTTAGGTAATGGTTCTTCCTCTTCGGTTTCGGAGATTGATGAGCAAGATCAAGAAGAAGTGGCTATGTGTGTGATGATGTTATCTAAGGATTCTAGTAACTGGGGTGGGGTAAATTCAGTTGTAGAATCTTCTGACAATCAATATGATGTTTTAGAGAGTAAATCATCTTCTATTGAGACGAAAGTCGCTCGAAATCCCGTCTTTGTTCAAGTTGTTACTCCAGAAGCTAATAAAATGGATAGTAAAGCAAAGCTTAATAAGCAAGAAAGCTCTGATTCAAGGTTACTATTTGGATGAATGTGTTGAAAAAGGCGAATCGGAAACGTCTTTCGAAGGATTTTTCAAAAATGCAGCTATTTATGAAGCCAAGAACAAGTGGCCTAATGTGATTGAACCTAAGAACAAGAAGAGGCCTAAAAGAAATGATCCTAAAGAAAAAGTAGTATCGAAACATGCTCCGAAAAGAAGTAAATATGAGTGCTTGAACTGTAAGAAGACATTCAGTTCATATCAAGGACTTGGGGGACATAGACCTTGCAACAAAAAACCGAAATGAGAGTCCTTTTGAGCATGATATTGTGTAATCGATATCATATCGATAATGTGTACCGATCATCGTGTAATCGACATCGACATCGACATCGATATCGTGTAATCGATACTTTGTAATCGACATCGTCTCGACATCATGTGCCTTAATGTAATAGATAGGCCTAGTTCATTGGCCTTATTCATAGGCTTACAGTGTGCCTTGGCGTGCTGAGGTTTTTGATCTACATTGTATCATCATGTAATAGATAGGCCTAGTTCATAAGCTTGCTGAACTTGTAATTCAACACCTTGTGAATTTCGGGCAAGATAATTTAGTTCTTTGAACTTAAATATCCTTCTGATAATATGGCTGATAGTTCAGACTGTTTCAGACTTGTATTGATCTTCTATGTATTACCTTTTAGTCTGATGTACTTGCTAGTAATATGCTGAGTTTGTTAACAGTCTGCTGGAATGTTCTGCAGCATATTCTTGTATAATATGAATGTTCTATTGATTTGTAGCATATCTTAATTTTTATGTGAACTGTTGTACCTGAACATTGATTTTATCTGTAATCGTCTAGTTCATCCTTTGTTTATATCAGCTGGTGTTCATCTGAGTTTATATTGTTTATACACATATCCTGAACTGAACCGGCATGTTATAAACACCACACCTAAATTAAGTTAATCTATGATATTTCTTTTGTCAATCAAAACCACATAAACTTGACATAGGCTTAATAGTTAGTCACTTGAATTAAGCCTTATATGAGCCAGATATGTGTGCCTTGAAGTAGTCACTTGAATTAATTCTTAAATGAGCCTGATACTGTTTACTGATATTGTGTGCCTTATATGATACTGTTAGTGATATTGTGTGCCTTATATGAGCTTTATATGAGCCAGATATGATATTGTGTCCCTTGAATTAAGCCTTAAATGAGTCTTATATGAGCCAGATATGTGTGCCTTCAAGTAGTCACTTGAATTAAGCCTTAAATGAGCCTGACATTGTGTACTTATCTTTGCTTTTGATCTTTATTCATCGATCATCGTGTTAGTGTAAATGCTGTGATTAAATTCGGATTTTAAATACTACCTCAAAAAGGTATCAAATGAGGTCTCAAAATGAAGATAAAAAAAATATGAACTTTGGTGAAACAATTTTGATGATCGGTGTTCTAAATCAAAAGTTACAGTTGTTTATAAGAAAAGCGCTCCGGTTAATGCAAATATTTTTTCGGCTTTCAAAATTTACGTCGGAAGGGTACCGAATTTGGGCTCAAATTAAAGAGCAAAAAAAATATGAAATTTGGAGAAAAAAAATCGATGATCGGAGTTATAAATCAAAAGTTACAAGTGTTTGAAAAAAAAAAAAAAAAAAAACCTGAAGCGGGAACCTGGAAGCGGAAGCGGAGGAAAGGTATGCGCGTTCCTTTTATTAAAGGGCGTATTTTTGTCCGTCTGAAATTGTTTGTCATTTTTGCAACTAAAAAAAGGAGTGTGTCATATTTATGCATTTTGTAATCTGTTTTGTCCTTTTCCCTCAATCTCCCAAAAAATAAAGTCTGCAGGTCAGACTCAAAAAATTAAGTTTGCAGGTCAGACTAGAAAAATTAAGTTTGCCTAACAGACTCAAAAAAAGATACAGTCTGCAGGTCAGACTCAAAAAATAAAGTATGCCTAATAGACTTAAAAATACATTCTGCCTGACAGACTAAAAAAAATAAGTCTGCAGGTCAGATTCAAAAATTAAATTCTGACACAAAAAAAATACAGTCTGCCTGACAGACTCAAAAATATAAGACTGCTGGTCAGACTCAAAAAATAAAGTCTGCCTGATAGACTCAAAAAAAAATGAAGTCTGCAGGTAAGACTCAAAAAATTAAGTCTACATGTCAGACTCAAAATATACAGCCTACTAGACAGACTCAAAAAATAAATCTGCAAGTCAGACTCAAAAAATAAATTCTGCCTAACAGACTCAAAAAAAATACAGTCTGGCTGACAAACTCAAAAAATAAGTCTACAGGTCAGACTCAAAAAAATAAAGTATGTACAACAGACTAAAAAAACAATACAGTCTGCCTGACAGACTCAAAAAATTAAGTCTGTAGGCCAGACTCAAAATATACAGTATGTCTGATAGACTCAAAAAAAAGTCTATAGGTCAAACTCAAAAAATAAAATATGCCTAACAGACTTTAAAAAAAAATCTGCTGGACAGACTCAAAAAATAAAGTCTGTCTGACAGACTCAAAAAATCAGTGTGCCCGACATACTCAAAAAAGGAAGTCTGCAGGTCTGACTCAAATAATAAAGTCAGCATGACATATTCAAAAAATTAAGTTTGCATGACAGACATAAGACTGAGCTCTCAAGTCAAATTCAGCAAGTTGCAACATCCAAACTTCCTAAGTCAGCAGGGCAGACATTGAATTGCAGAGCCCTGTGGATATGTTCAGAGGCAAAAAATATACACACGCTACTAAGTATGTCATAAAAAAAACAATAAGTTAATGCATAGCATACTGGGGGGCAAGACACCCCACTGCGGATCAAAGTACTGCAAGTAAGTGCAGAAAATAAAATTAAGGCAAGAGAACTTGCAAAAATTTGCATATATTCTAAAAACATTGTACATGATGCAATTTTGAAACTTTTCTCCAAAGTTTGTAATTAAGACATACTCGAAAGCTCGAGTTATGTAGGTCGGAATCAACAAACTTTGCAGGTCAAGCTCATCGAGCTGAGATCTGCGGGTCGGACTCGGTCTAAAATCATTAAGTCTGCATGACAGTCAAACTGAGATTCACATGACGAACTCAGCAATACATGTAAGCGTTGAGCTCTACTGGTCAGACTCAACTCTGAGCTCTGCATGACAGACTCGGTAAGTTTGCAAAAAAACAAACTTTCCAATACTGCAGGACAGACAAACTGAGATCCACAGGTCAGACTCAACAAGCTTACAGACGTGAAACTCACTAAATCCCAAGACACATGAAAGTGTTGAGCGCTTAAAATATGTACTGGAAGTAAATCCAAGGCAAAAACACTTGGTAGAAAACTTTGCATGTACTATAAACTAATTGTACGAAAGGTACAATTTAATAGAGCAAAAGCAACAAAAGAAAAGCAAGTCCACAAGCAACTTGATGTATGCCTCAGGAGCTGGACTTTGTTGTTGCTCACAAGAAGGAGGAGTTGAAGCAGAAGTACCTGAAACAGAAGGCTCTGACCCAATAGCCGTTTGACGAGAGGTTGCAGCTCAGCGAGAGTATTTGGACATAATGTCCACCCCTTCTTCGAACTCTTTCATACGCTTGTCATAGATTGCACCCATGTCAGGCTTATAGAAAACATGGCTGGCCAGGCTATCCATAGCAAGGTCGGCAAACTTACTCTTAGCCTCGTCAACTCCCAAGGTATAGCCATGGCTAAGGACAAGAATGAGCAGCAAAAGCAAACTCATTTGAAGCCTTGTACTCCTAGATGGCTCTAGTAATCCGACCTGGAACATCAGCATCCAACTCATTCTTCTCAGTACGGAGCTTCGCCACGGCTCGCTCCAACTCAGTTTTCTTTGAGGAAAATTGGTCGTATGTGTCTTGAAGACTAGCAGCATACTTGTCTTCTCCAGCCTTTCACTCAGCCTCCTGAGCCTTAAGTTTCTCTTCAAGAGCCTCTACCTCTTTGTCTTTGGATTCAACAGAGCCCTTAGGCCTTTCCCGATCTACACGCAGGTCGGTAACCTTCTTTTCCAGATTCATCTGGATGGCGGAAGACTTAGCCAATCTTCTAAAAACTTCCAGGCCAATCCAGTTCCCATGCATAACGAAGCAGCAAACATGAGAAACATTATCAAGTTGAAATACAAAACTCAGATCCAAAATATGAACTTACATTTTCTATGGCACCAAAGCCCATTCCAGCCAGCTCGCTAGCAATCCGCTCCGGTTCGGTAGCAGCATCTTCTGTTTCATGAGACTGATCTTGAGCCTCATCAGGAAGGGTAGTATATTTTCTTTTTTTCTTGGGCCTTCCCTCCTGAGGGTTCACAGGAACCTCAGCTTGACCCCTCTTTTGGAGTTAACCATCTTCTCACTCCTCATCAGCTTTATCCAGGGTGATCGGGTCAATGTCCCCTTTCAGAACAGAGATGGGAGGGACCACTGCATCATCAGGGTGACCAGACAGTATCTGGGCCCCAGCAGCATTTAGGGTAGTGCCCGCAGATCGGGCTAGATGAGGCTCCACACTTCCAGTCCTCTAAATATCCTGGCTCTGTTCGGGCTGACTATCCTCAGCCTCATCATCACCGGTACCAGCCAGTAATGCAGCAAAATCTACCACTGCAACAAACAAAAATACGGTAAGACAAAAAACAGAGAAAAATACAAGCATAAGTAAAACATAAAGGGAAAGAAGAAGGGAAGTCCTGCGGACATCCCTCTCCTCATCACTAAGCACCACGTAAGGGTCATGCCCGACATCTGTTAATCGAGCAGCGATGATCAGCTCAGTGAAGAAGTCCTTGACGTCCACGGTGATACCCGACACTCGGATACCTCTTAATAACTCATCACTAACAATGGGGCGGACGTCCCTAAGCTTTTGCCGACAATCGGATGCCATCTTCCCCAGGCTGGGAATCTTCCTCTTCAACTTCACCTTGCTGGCCGAAGACGTAGCAAGCCTTACAAAGGTCTCCTAGCCAGTAAGGATCCCTACATCAACAATTCATCAAGTATGGGATATCCTACCAAGTTACATACAAAGTACGACTGAAGAAGCGAGACTTACATATTTTATGTCCTTAAAGCCAGCATCATCCAACTGCTGATCGGACAACTGATTTGACGAGGGTTATAAAACCCCAAACACGTTCTCAAAACTGTTCCACTTTAGACGAGGTGGGTAAAAATGCTTCGAACCCCGAAAAGCGATATGACAGCGTCATAACAGTAACTCTGCCACCTGGCAGAGTAGGTCATTACAAATTCTACAAGTCTGTATGACAGTGGCCGAACAACAACTTTAATAGATCCGACCTCACAACAAGTAGTTCAGTCAGATCTGGGGGGCTTATGACGAGCGAAAAATTAGCCCTCGCCACGTGTCATCCTCTCATTGACCAAACAATAAATGAAGACCGAGAAATTGCAACATTAAGGGCCAGGAGCCCCAATTTATGCCTAAGGGCAGACCTGAACCCCAGGTGGGAGGTTTTACCCGTTCTTCCATACAACACCACCGCAGGTCGGCTAGGTTGCGAGGGAGCTCGGGTCATGTAATCTGGGCGAGTCGATCTGAGAGGCTCGGCGCAGTCGCCGAGCCTTCCTTATCTGATTTACGCACATGTAAAATATACGATAATTATGAAAAATCCTAAGGATCCTTCTCCTAATAGGACTCTGATCCTATCATTAAATGACATTTAATGATAACCGTAATTATCTCCAAAAAAAATAAGGGACATATACGGAAGAATCCCCAATCCTTAGGGGACAAAAAAACTGGACGAGATGTCCTCCATATAAGCGATCCCAAGAACTACAAAGAGACTTGATTCCTGAACAATTACATGATATGTTGGCCACTTGGGATAAAATATACCAGGCTCAGTCTAAATCACCATAAAATTATCCCCACGTTCATCTTTCTAGGGTTTTTTGGTCTTGAATTATTGTCACTAGAAAAATACGGCCCAGATTTAAACCCGCGATTTTTTTGCATCGTCAGCCACCTTCTTCAATCACAACATCGCCTAAAAAACAAAAAACAAACTTGCTTTGAATCTCTTCTTCTGGGACTTCTTTATCACCACAAAAATTAAATGACATATTTTCAACCAAATCATCACCATAATCATCCCAAATGATTCCATCTTCAACAACCTTTTTATTGTCATCGTGAACAAACAAATTCTTTTTATCATCCAAAACATCATCAAGATCATCCCAATTTATTTTTTCTTCAACAATTGCATTAGAATATTTGAGTGAGCAAGTAACACAATTCTCCATGGCATTGCCATCCAACACAATTTTTTTTTTCTATAACATACCCGTCATCATCATAAATCGGATACTTATCATAAATTGGATTAGATTCACAAGTTTGATTATCTAACAAAAATTTCATCTTCAACAAAATCTTCAAAATCATTGAAAATGTAGTCTTTCTTAATGAATAATTTATCATTAGACAACTCGGTCAAATCTATTTTGACATCGAGATCTTTACAATGATTTGCTCGATCACGATGCTCTGGATATCGAGCATGACTATGATACGAGTTTTGGGAACTAGAATCGAAATCAGAGTGATACTTTTTTCGATTACGGAGTTCCGGAAGTTCTTGGTTTAACTTTGCTATTTGCCATTGCAAGTGTTTCTTCGTCCAACATGGGTCAACGGATCGCGATGCTTGTAGACTTTCTCAATCGAAACTTGTCCACGAACACGACCATCATAACCGCCAGTCATCTTGGACTACCGATTATTCTCGTCCCAAGAACGTACGGATGCTCTGATACCAACTGCCGCCGGAGATGTATCAGAGTAAAACGCATGAAAGAATGCAAGAGAAAAAACACGAAGAAACAGAGAAAAAATTTTGAAATATATATTTTTATTATCAAATTCAACTCCTTAACTAAATCCATCGGCCGAACTTATATAGCTGTAGAGAAATAAAAGCTACCTAAAAAAGATCAAATCAACATTTAACAGCAACATTAATTAATCAGGCGGAAATCAGGGGCAAAGATTATGCCATTTGTAAAATACATAAATTCAAATA
The DNA here is from genome assembly GCA_026214975.1 of Gentiana macrophylla. Lineage (NCBI taxonomy): Eukaryota > Viridiplantae > Streptophyta > Magnoliopsida > Gentianales > Gentianaceae > Gentiana > Gentiana macrophylla. The sequence goes on along the minus strand of CM047808.1, from coordinate 18,923,535 downwards.
AAAAATTATTAATAATATTTATAATAATGTTATAAATAACATAAGTCACAATAATTCCCAAATTCTCCTGCATCACAATGTCCAGATGTAAAAAAAAAAAACAAAACAAAAAAACAAAACAAAAAAAAAAAACAAAAAAAAACAAACACAACAACAAGGGAAATGCAATGCAATTATCAAATAGTAGGGTCACAAGATAATTTTACCCCAATGAATGATTATACTCAAAGGCGTAAAAATGTGTTGTATCAATCGTTGTGTCTATACACAACACATTAGCCAGCAACATTGATCAAAGTGAAAGGGTTTCCATCATTCTCAGCTCCTGCACCCTCTAGCATCAAATTCGTAACGAAACCCTTCAATGATAAGGCCTTTAGGGTTGCCCAATAAAATCTGATCTTGGATCTTCCTCCAAGTTCCTCTTCACTCTAGAACTTGACGTGGCGCCTGGATTTTGAGGTCCAAGAATCTCATTAGCAGTATTTGAGGTTGACGCCGCACTCCAGATTTCGAGGTGCCACTAAGGAAAGTCCAAGAATCTCATTAGCATTATTTGAGGTGGGGTTTTCAAGCGAAATGGACTGGCTTGATGGATTCGTATCCATATTCATAGGAGGAGGCATTGCTAATTTCAAAGACAGATTTGTTGATCCAAGATCTGCAGGAATGGATACTCGGGGATTTTTAGAAGATAAACCCATGAAATCATATTCGATGATTCTTCTTTTCCGAGAAGACAAACCCATGAAATCATAATATTCAGCTTGATCTGATGCTGCATTTGGAAGAAAACCTTGTAAGAAGTGTGCAGACATTAATTTGTTTCATGATGTATTTATTTATTTTTACTTTTTTTTGGAGAAATGATCTGTTTTATTAAATAGTTAAAAATACCAGGCATTTACAAAAAGTTCGAAAAAACAAATCAACTAAAAAAAACTGTTCTTCTAGGCTCCAAGCTAGTCTAATATTTCGAACCCGTTCCACCATCTGAGCAATTAAGATATGTGGCGGAGGGCGATTACACTCCTTTTCAAAGATCCGTTTGTTGCGCCAGTCCCAAATGCCAAAGACAATCTCCCTCCAAACATACTTACATCTCGCTGACTCATTTGATGATGTATTTAACTAGATCTATAACAACTCTTAGAAACCCTTTAAGGATATAAATCAAGTATATATTATCAAAAAGGAAAACAACATTTAAGAAATTTAAATCGACTTAACCATAATCAATAATTAATGTGACAATATTGTTTTACTACAATCAACCATTGTAATTGCATTAAAAACAGTTTTCAATTGAACATTCAATAGTCAATTATCTACCATAATCTACACAAATTAAATTATCATTAATTAATAATATCATAAATTTAGTACACAACAACACTTATTTGAAATCAGTCATTAATTTTCAAATGTACCTTCCATTGAGTGAGGATAATTACCAAAGCCATGTTTGGAGGTTTCCGATTGTGCAGCCTTAACAAGTCCATTTTCAATTGGGGTACTACTTCCCTTTGAATGATCAATCCCTGAATTTGTTTTTGTGTATACTGTGGATTTTCTTCTTTGAATGCTTTCCATTTCTGTTAATTCTTAGCCAGCATTATATATATAATTTAATTTTTTCTAAAATTCAGAACTTTTTTTTTTGAAAAAAAAAAATTCATAACTTAGTAATTTAAAAATTACCTTCACTAGTTGAATTGTTTAGATCGATCAAATTTGATTCTTCACGATTTGAATTTTCAGTTTCTTCGATAAAGTTAAAGATCTTAGGAGCTGAGTTGTTTTCTTTCTCCATTGAAGAAATATATCTGCAAATACACAGAGATTAATTAATTAATGGCATAAATTTGCACACAACACCTCTTCATTATACCAACACCTCTTAAAAAGCTTACATGATCTGCTTGTACAAAAACCGATTCAAAATTTAGAATACAGAAGGCTTCACTAAAGAAAAGGTGAAGTCCAAGGAATTAATAGTCGAGAGAAGAGAAAACAAAAATTGTATGTAACTATGTATAGTGTAGCACGCCACTTGAGTTGAGTTGGATGATGCACCTTAAGTCAACCTTTCTGTTATGAGTAAATACTATGCGGGCCCGTAGAGTAAGCATGCAACTTGTTAGTGTGCGCTTAAAACAAACTAGGTGGATGGATAGGTGTCAAAACATAACGAGCCACCGACACGGATCTCACCGTCAAAATTAGTTATCATATCATATTGTTCTTAAAACAAACTAGGTAGATGGATAGGTGTCAAAACATAACGAGCCACCGACACGGATCTCACCGTCAAAATTAGTTATCATATCATATTGTTCTTAAAACAAACTAGGTAGATGGATAGGTGTCAAAACATAACGAGCCACCGACACGGATCTCACCGTCAAAATTAGTTATCATATCATATTGTAATTGTTAGAGAAATGACATTATACAATAGATTAGAATAGGGGCGGAACTACTAAGGCCACTGGGGCCTTGATTATGGGAAAATTACTAATATACCCAGGTATATTTTTAAGATTAGTCTACTTTAAATAATACTCTCTCTGTCCTAAAATATAAATCCGTTGGGTTTTTCACACGGTTTAAGAAAATGGATGAGTGTGAGAAATTTTAATTCTAAATGTCTAAAATACTCATTAACTATTATTAAAAAAATAGTCGTAAATTAATAAAAAGTATGTATATTGATAATAAATTAAAGGTAAAATGAGGAATAATACAATAATTGCTCCATTGATATGTTAACGGAATTATACTTTAAAACAAAGTCAGAAAAACCAAACGGGTTTATAATTTTGTATTTGGGAAAGGGAGTAAATTATGGTAGTCACATATAATGAACAAGTTTAGATTTGATAGAGTGGTAATGCGCTTGTCTTCAATTATGAAGGTGAAGAGTTTGATTCTTGTTGACTCCAATAATTATTTTGTCATTATTCAAAATTATGTAGTAAATAGCTGGGATTTTGACACTTTTGGTCCATCATGTTTTAGCTTTGTTTCAAAAATAATCATTTATGTTTATGAATGACACTTTTGATTCTTTATGTTTGTATTTTATTGCAATTTTAAGACATCTTATGTTTCTGAATAACACTTTTGGTCCCTTATTTTTGTATTTCATTTGTTTCAATTTTAGGACAATTACCTACTTAGTCGTCTAAGTTAACGTTGACTAAATGTTTGATGATGCAACCTGGGAGCCACATATGCTTTCATACGTGGCTGCCATGTTCGGTCAAACGTTTAGTCGACGTTAACTTAGATGGTTGATTAGGTAACTGTCCTAAAATTGAAACAAAATACAAACTGATGGGACAAAATTGACATTCGGAAACATAAGGGTATATTTAAAACAAAGCTAAAATACGAGGGACCAAAAGTGTCAAAGTCCCTAAATAGCTACTACTTTTTATGTTTATTTCATCATTCAAAATAGTATTAAATTTTCACACTTTATTATAATTATTTTATAATTCGTTATTATATTTATTTTCGAATTTTCACTCTATATACTAATTCTTTATAATATGGAAAAACGATATATATATATGAGTCTGTAGAATAAAATATGTTTACCACTCAAAAAAAAAGAATAAAATATGTTTAACATATGATGTTAGAGACACTCATTATGTAAAAATTTCTTTACAACTACCGCATTAATTAATCAAGATTCTATAATTTTTCCCTTATATCTACCATATTATGTAAAATTAATAGACAATCTGATACATATCACAATGAATAGAGATTTTGTAAACTAGAAAAATGCGTATTTAAAATTGTAAAATAGAGAATTCGTTTAGAGTATCTTATGCAAGTACTCTTATAAGAGCACTCGCATTAGATACTCTTAACGAATACTATATTATACAAAATCTTTATTTACGATGAATTGCATCAGACTCTTTATTTTACATAATGCGGAGATATAAAGGAAAATTTACAGAATCTGGATAAATGCGGCAGATGTAAAGAAAATTTTACAAAATCTGTAGTTTACAGTAAAAAGTAGAGTAACTGCTGAAGTGTTATTTTTCCTGTTGAAATCTCTACATGAATTTTTAAATTATTTACAGTATCTACTGCAAGTGTTCTAAACCAATGTCCAGCTTCAACGTTCCACAATTTATATTATATACAAACTCAATAATGCATATATGTACACAATTTATTTGAAGGGAAGATTCTAAGAGCATTTGCATTAGAAACATTTAATAAATTCTTTATTTTACTTTCAAATACAACATTTTCGTGTTTATAGAAACTCTATCCAAAAAGATATGCAGCAGATTCTCTATTTCACATAATTTGGATGAATGTTGAAGATATAAGAGCACCAGATTCAGATTCTCTTAATAGAATCTCTATTTTACAGTTCTAAATACACATTTTTGTAGTTTAAAGAATGTCTATTCAAGATAAAATGTATCAGATTATCCATTTTACATAATGCGGTGGATATAACTTTTTTTTTACAAAATCTGTAAGAATGTGGTAGATATAAAGTGAATTTTAAATAATATGTATTATACACGGTGACAGACCCATGAATTTATCATTGGGTGGTCTTGGTTAGCACTTTCCAATTGAATATACATATCCCCGTAAAAATTAACAAAAATAAATTCCAATGCAAAAGTATTTCATTCGTCATACATCTAGTTACAAACATATATTATAGTAAGTTTTGCCCCTTTAAATACATAATAAGATAAGCTGGGTTTTGTTTTTGTGGTGTTTAACTTTATGATTAGATTTAAGTGATACTATTAAGTAGAAAAAAATTAACCCCTCAAAAAAAATAGAAAAAAAATAATGCTGCACACACATTTCGAACTTCACCGGTTTTTGTGGTGTTTAATTTTTATAATTAGATTTATATGGTATAAGGTAAGGAAAAAAATAAGATTTTATTTATAATGTATAAGGTAAGGAAAAACATAACATTTGATGGTATAAGGTTAGGAATTAGAAATTAGCATGTTCAATGGTATAGTACAAAAGAAAATGATTCAAACATGTCTTGAACCCTACAACCATGGAATAACTATGGAGAAGTGAGCTTTGTTTTTTCCATTAGAGCACCATACAATCATATCTACATTGCATTGCTGGATCCTTACCGTTCTTTTATTTAGGTCTGCCTATTGGCCATAATATGAAAAGAGTAAATGCGTGGCAACCCATCCTTGACAGGATTAAGGGCAAACTAGCGGGATGGAAAGCACGGGTTATGTCTATAGGGGGAGATTGACTCTTCTTAAATCGGTGCTCGCTAACTTACCAGTTTTTTCTCTCTATTTCCCATGTTCCTAGATGTGTTATTGAGTGTATTGAGAGTATTCGCTCTCGGTTCTTTTGGGGAGGGGGGATGAGAGAAAAATTTCTTGGGTTGCTTGGAATCAAATTCTTAAACACAAAGATAAAGGGGGTTTGGGGGTTGGGGGACTCAGGGATCAAAACTTGGCCTTGTTGGGGAAGTGGTGGTGGCGTTTTAAAACGGAAGAAAGGGCTTTGTGGAGGAAGATCATTGTGGCGATACATGGGGAAGATGGGGGTTTTTGTGAGGGATGTAGTAGTCTTATTAAAGGTAAGGTGTGGAGAAATATTGTGAGGGCGGGGGAGCGTATTGAGGAAAACGGGATTCCTATTTTCTCCTCTTTTGAAAAAAGTGAGGAACGGGGAAAGTACAAAATTTTGGGTGGACAATTGGGTAGGTCAAGGGCGTTTGAGAGATATTTTCCCTAGATTGTATAGGTTATCTACTAACAAAGATGCTTGGGTGAGGGATTGGGGCTTCTTCGAGGGAGATGTCTGGAGATGGAAATATGGGTGGACGAGGGAGTTAAGAGGAAGAGAGCTTGGTGAAGTGGAGGATTTGTATTGTTTATTATCAAATTACTCTATCGATACAAGTTCTCATGATAAGGACGCATGGACGTTAGCTTCGTCAGGGAAATTTTCAGTAGCGTATCTCAAGCAGATCATCATTGAATCTTATGAGGACAACATGGAGGACAACTACATGAAGTGGAACAAAGCCACTTCTGTCAAAGATTATATCTTTTTTTGGAGAGCGGTAATGGATAGGTTGCCTACTAAACTTAATCTTTTAAAGCGTGGAGTGGATATATTATGCATTGATTGCCCATTTTGTGGTGTGATGGAGGAAGATAGTCCTCGTATCCTACTCTCTTGTACGTGCTCAGTTCGAGTTTGGAGACTAATTTTTGATTGGTGTAAGATCGATGGTCAAATGCCGGGAAGTCGGGAAGAACTAAATCATTTGTATCCAAATATTTCTCATAATGGCAAAGTGTCGTTGATATGGGATGCAATCAAAAGGTATGACACCGGTTTGTTTGGACGAAACGCAATGAGCTTGTGTTCAATCAAAAGAATTTTGATGTTACTAATGCTTTGATGGAAATACTGATTTAGATGTTTGAATGGATCTCGGGCGTTACACCAAATACATGTGGGATTGGAATCAATGGAAATCAAATCCATTTTCAGCTCTTATTTCTACATCTAATAGTTGATATTTCTTCATGATTTGGTGTAGTTTCTAGATTGTCTTTTGCTCGCTTAAGCTTTTGTAACTGAATACTTCAGCATCTTGCTGGTTTATATTAATATACAAATCTTTTGCTGTTAAAAAAAAAACAATAAAAATAAATACTCCGTCTCATAAAAAGTATTCATAGTTTAGAAAAAAAGCGTCCCATAAAAAGTGTCTCTTTCTAATACCAATGCATCATTTAATGATTTTTAAAAAAAATTTACCCTTAGTCCAACATTTATTTATTGTATTCATTTCACATCCTTAAGCATGTATTTATTATGAAATAATTTGTAAATATTAAGAGTCAAATCAGTCCAGACACACCATATTCAGACATTGAAGACTCAAACAAGGATAATGCCAGAGAAAATAAACAGCTCGGCCCCAAAAATTCAAAATGGAGTGATAAGGTTGGAAGTCAGGAAATTCAAATAATGTGAGGTGATGAGTTTATCCGAAGCTATAATCTTTCAAACAAAGTGATGGTTTATCTCAAGTAGCTAATATCTTTGAAATACAATTATCTACAATTATCTTTGTTTGTATTCGAATAAATTAGGGTTTATCTTTTAGAGTTGAATTAGAAAGAGTCTACATTGTTTCGGACTCTTAGAACAGCATGTATAAATTAAAGGCACTCAATTCAGTTTATGAATAACAGAAAAGGGATTTACCTTCTTCTGCATTTTTCCTTTGCTGTGTTTCTTCATTCTTCCGCTTTGCCACTGATTGTTTTTATGGTATCAGAGACAATTCCTGCTCATGCAAATACAAACAAATCACACATATCATAAATCACAGACTACAAATCAAAACTCAGCAAACCAAACAAGTCATAAATCACAAAATTATACAAACAAAACCAGCAAAACAAATCCTGCAAATTCAGCAAATCAATCCCAACAAAAACAACAAATCAAACAAAGCACCACAAAGACAATGACAACACTCTCATTAAATGTCAGCAACTTCATCACTCTGAAGGTGACCCAAAGCAATTATCCACTATAGAGGGAGCAAGCACTGGCTCTGGCTGAGAGCCAATATTTAGTAGGACACTTGACTAAGGAGACACATACACCAGATCAGTTAATCAAAACTACAGGACCAGAAGGATCAGAATCATCCACACCAAATCCACAATACCAAAAAATGGAAGAAATCAGACAGATTGCTAAGAGGGTGGATTATTGGTTCACTCTCAGAAGAATCACTAGGAATAGTGATTGGTTTGGAAACATCATTTGCTGTATAGGATGCCCTAAAGAGTGCCTATGCACAGGATTCACAGGAAAGAGAATTCACCCTCAAGAAGCAATTGACTTATCTGAAAAATGAGGAAGATAAGACTGTTGCAGAGCACATAAGGAACTTCAAAGGGCTGTGTGACAGCCTTGCTGCCATTGGAAAACCAGTTGAAGACTCTGAATAGGTATACTTCTTACTCACTAGCCTAGGCCCCAGCTATGAAACCTTTACCACGACTATGCTTAAACCACCAAGACCTAGCTACACAGAACTAGTGTCTCACTTGCAAAATCTGGATCAAAGGAGAAGCTGGTTCTCCTCATTCACCCCCTCACACACCACACAGCACATGGCATACTATGGTCAAAACCAGTCCAGAACACAGCCTAGCTACAGACCACCTACAGACCAAAACAACAACAGATTTGAAGCAGCACAACCTAGCAGGTTTGAGTCATCTGGAAGGGGATTTCAGGCCCAGCAATCCACAGGAAACTACTACAACAATCAAAGAAGACCTCCACCACCAGGAGAAAGGAGAATGACAAATAAGGAAAGGGAGAAATATCAGAATGACAGATGCCAGTACTGTGGCGTAATGGGCCACATAGCAAAGATCTGCTGATGGGTGCCTAAGAAAGATCAACAGTCCAATGAGCTTCCTCAAGCACTAGCTGCACTTACACTAGACACATCCATTGCTGACACTGAATGGACAGTGGACACAGGGGCCTCTCATCATATGACTGGCAAATCAGGTATGTTGCATAACATCCAAAAAACAATTGGTACAGACTCTATAATAATAGGAAATGGCACTACACTCCCTATCACTGGAGTAGGTCAATCACTCATCAAACATAAACACACCACACTACCATTAAATGATGTGCTGCTTGTACCAAAACTCACAAAGAACTTATTATCAGTCAGTCAACTCACTAATGATCAACCTGTGTTTTGTGAATTTACTAATGATGATGTTCTTGTTAAGGCACAAGCAACAGGACAGATACTGACTACAGGGAAAAGAAAGGGTGACTTATATGTTTTGGAAAACACACTTGAACTGCACTACTCCAACAGGTTCAGGTCAGGGACAAGTGAACTATGGCATCAAAGGCTAGGACACACTCAGATGAGGACTGTCCAAGCCTTAAAAACAAAGGGTTTGATAGATGTTATTGGAAAAATAAAGACAGACCACATCTGTTAAAGCTGTCAATTAGGAAAAATGCATAAATTGCCTTTCTTTGATTACGAAAGTGTTAGTACTAGGGCTTTTGAAATAATACATCAGTGACTTGTGGGGCCCAAATTTCTATTAAATCCATTGGTTGTTTTTCTTACTATGCTAGCTTTGTGGATGATTTTTCAAAATTTACTTGGCTTGTTCCATTAGTTCATAAATCTGATTTCTTTGAGGCCTATGTTAATTTTGAAAAATATGTCATCGATAGATTTGATACAACCATTAAAATTTTTCACTCAGATTGTGGTGGTGAGTTTGTTAACACTAAGATAAGCACCCACTTCAAGGCACAGGGCATTGTACATCAGTTATCTTGTCCTCATACACCCCAACAAACAGGTGTTGTAGAAAGAAGACATAGAACGATCCGAGAACTAGGCATGACCATGTTATTTCACAGCCACCTGCGACTGTTTCTGTGGATAGAAGCCTTTGCCACAGCAGTGTATATTATGAACATGACACCATCTTCAGCCCTAAATTCTGAGTCCCCATATCATAAACTACACCAAAGAGATCTCATATATTCCACATTAAGAGTCTTTGGAACTAGGTGATATCCCTACACATGGGACACAAGACAAAACAAATTTGATCCTAAGACAGTCCCATGTGTCTTCATAGGATATAGCATGCAACACAAAGGTTGCAAATGCTACCATCCTTCCACCAGAAAAATTATCATCTCAAGACATGTTGTCTTTGATGAGTCCCTGTTTCCCTACAAACCACAAACCAGTCCACCTCTAGCCTCTCCTCAAACCAATCCCTTAACTACCTTTGAAGACTGGCTTCAACCCACATCAGGACACACACCTCACTTCCACCCTCATATCTCTCAAACAACAAACTCCACTGCACCTGCTGTTCCAGATATACCCATGCACACCCCAGTAAGTCCTCTCACACCCATAGATCTCATCTCTCAACCTGATCAAGACAACCACTTACAAGAACAATCAGATTCAGACACTGAAGACACCATTATAACCACTGACACACAATCTGAACCCCTACATAACACAGAACCTCACATCACACGCCTTACATCCCCAAATGACACACCTCCTACCTCTCCAATCCACCCCTCCACTGCTGGCACTACAAATACAACACCAGCATCCTCACCAGACAACAACCCCCATGGGATTCATGCCATGACCACTAGGGCCAAAGATGGAATCCTGAAACCTAATCCTAAATATTCCCTTACCATTTCCATATTTCCTAGTATACCTAGGGAGCCCAGAAATGTCACGGAAGCCTTAAAACATCCTGGTTGGAAAGCTGCCATGTTAGAAGAACTACAGGCCCTACATCATAACCAAACTTGGGAATTGGTACCCAGGCAACCCCACATGCATATTATTGGCTCCAAATGGGTCTTTAAAGCTAAAATCAACCCTAATGGAACCCAAATGGGTCTTTAAAGCTAAAATCAACCCTAGGGGATACAATCAAGTGGATGGAGTAGATTACACAGAAACTTTCTCTCCAGTTATAAAACCTGGAACCATTACGCTTGTCCTAGCAGCTGCCCTAAGTCAACAATGGATCATTAGACAACTTGATGTCAAGAATGCCTTCCTCCATGGCTTTGTGCAAGAAGAAATCTATATGTCCCAACCCTCAGGTATGACTGATCCCCAATATCCTACTCATGTGTGTAAACTTAAGAAGGCCCTATATGGCCTCAAATAGGCCCCCAGGGCTTGGTTTGACAGATTCAGCTCATACCTTCTTACATATGGTTTTTACTGTAGTTTGGCTGATCCTTCCCTGTTTGTGTTTTTCATTCAGACTATGGCTCATTATTTCTTCTATTATATGTGGATGACATGCTATTGACAGGATCAAATTCTCAACTCATATTCTCCTTCATTGATTCACTCCATTCTGAGTTTGCTATGAAGGATCTGGGCACCTTACATCATTTTCTTGGAGTTGATATTTTTTATGCAGGTTCTACAATGCACTTGTCACAGACACACTATGCTCTCACCATACTGGAAAGAGCACACATGGTGGACTGCAAACCTATGGCTACACCTCTGGAGCTCAAACCACAACACCATGCTGATTCAACACTGATTGATGATCCTATACATTACAGACAGTTAATTGGAGCACTACAATATCTTACATTCACTAGACCAGACATTTCTTACAGTGTAAACTATGCTTCTCAGTTTCTATAAGCTCCTACTCATGCCCATCTCAAGATAGCACATAGAATTCTGAGATATGTCAAAGCCACACTATCACTTGGATTGGAATTCACAGCAGACCCACACATGGTTCTTACAAATATATTCAGATCTGAGAATGGGCAAAGTTGCCCACCACTAAAAGGTCCACAACAGGCTTTTGCACTTTCCTAGGGAAAAATCTTATTTCTTGGTGTGCCAAGAAACAACATACTATCTCCAGATCCAAAGATCTGCCGAATACGAGAGCGATGTAATACAAAGAGCAATTGACATGGTTGCACTATCTCGCTAAAGATCTCCACATCTATCAGCAACAAGTTCCCACTATCTATTGTGACAACTTAAGTGCCCTCTATCTCACATTTAACACTGTTTTTCATGCCAGGACGAAGCACATTGAGCTAGAATATCACTTTGTGAGGGAGAAAGTGGCCTAGGGTACACTTGTTAGCAAACATATTCCTGGACAGCATCAAGTGGCCGATCAAATTACTAAGCCAGCCACCAAATACCTCCATCATCATTTTCTCAGCAAACTATGCCTTCGCCCCAGGCACAGTTTGAGGGAGGGTATTAAGAGTCAAATCAATCTAGACATACCATATTCAGACATTGAAGACTCTAACAAGGATAATTCCACAGAAAATAAACAGCTCGGCCCCAAAAATTCAAAATGGAGTGATAAGGTTGGAAGTCAGGAAATTCAAATAATGTGAGGTGATGAGTTTATCCGAAGCTATAATCTTTCAAACAAAGTGATGGTTCATCTCAAGTAGCTAATATCTTTGAAATACAATTATCTCAGTTTGTATTCGAATAAATTAGGGTTTATCTTCTAGAGTTGAATTAGAAAGAGTCTACATTCTTTCGGACTCTTAGAACAGCGTGTACAAATTAAAGGCACTCGATTCAGTTTATGAATAACAGAAATTAAAGGCACTCGATTCAAGTTTCCCTATTAATGCAATTATACAAAAATATTTTATTTTGGGGTGCTCTTGAGGCCACCCCACCACTTTATTGGGTCTTCCCCTTATTATACAATAAAAAATATAGTTTATACATATATATTGCAGTGTTTTTTTTCTTTTCCTAAATCTGAATATTGAAATCTCTATAAAAAAAAATTAAAAGATCTACACTGTCTACTATAAGTGCTCTAAAGAAAATTTTACAAGATTTTGATTAAATGCGGTAGATTTAAAATAAATTTTACAGAATATTTTATGTTTTCCTATAAAAAATAAAGTATATGTTGTGGTATTTTTTTTCCATAATTTTGAACGCTGAAATTTTTTAAATAAAGTTTTTAAAACATTTACATTATCTAGTTCAAGTGGTCTAAGTTGGCATTTGTTTATAAATGAGTAGCTAGATTTCCTACCTTAAGTGGACACGTTTCAATGTTTCTAATAAGTTCCTTTTTCATGCAAAGTATTCACTTAACACCTAGCAAATTTTGTTAAGTTATTATTTCCCTTCTATTTTTCCCTATGTACATTGAACTTTGCTATAAAGAAATATTGCTGAAACACTTATGAATGAATATGGCTGATACAATCTATTTGTTTCTATTTTTGAAATTTAACTAAGAATAATAGGATCTAGAACACTCCTTTCTCTCACTATATAACACACTACTCTTAACATTTTCTTTAACCCCAACTTTTTTTTTTCCACCATTTTCTTTACAATTCTCTCCAATCAATTTGAAGATGAAGATCTTTGTGAAACCCTTGTATGGCAACATACTCACACTTGAAGTGGAGAGTACAGACACCATCTACAGTGTGAAGGAAAAGATTCAGCAAAAGATGGGCATTCCACCTAAGTATCTTCCTCTAGGCTTTCCATTGAACCTACTTGAAGACAACAAGACCCTGGCTGACTATAATGTCCAAGAGGAATCCACCCTCCGCATCCTTATGCGCCTCTGGAAATAAAGGCCACTTCCGTCGAACAGTGATACATTCATTCCATAAATCATTCTAGACTCGTATCACCATTGATTATAACGAGACTCGTAAAAATCTATGGTGAAAACAATGTGGAATGATAGTGGATATATATATATATATATATATATATATATATATATATATATATATATATATATCATTGTCTGGCTTCAGGAAATTTTAAGGGTTCCAAATAAACATATAATCTATCCTTTTTATGTACTCTTGTGGGTTTTTATTTAATAATAATTGAATGAGTTCTTGAAAATATTTGATTATTTTGATTCACATTTTATTCTTCAGTAGATGTATTATAGTTGTGTTTCGATTAACTTTTTTTTTATCATAACTAAAGACAAATAACTTGAACACTGTATTAATTAATCTTTGACAACTTGTTTAAAAAATTAAAAAGAAATAAGGAAAAAAATAAAGTAGTACATTTACTAACACCAATTAATTTTAGTACAACTGTAAGCGTTTGATCTTATCAAATTTTGTTGTGAAAAAAAAATTGTAATTTGAGGAATACATTTTCTTGGAACATAAAATTTAATGTTATTAATAACCACACAACAAAATTTCCCCAACCAACTAAAAAGGAGAAGAACTAAATCCACAAGACAACAAAACCACCGACCACCAGAACAACACCGCCATTCATTTCAACACGATGCCAAAACAACATTCAACCCTATTGGGTGTAGTGACCGAAAAATAATATCATATGGTTTTCATTTAATCAGTGACATGTATTATTAATCAAATTATAATTTAAATAAGGTTCACATTTAAGTATATATCACTGAAAATCAATAAGTTGTATCGGATTTAACTATAATACTCGGTGTGTAATTGTTACATACAAGAAAATTAAGTTTAAGAAGTTAGAGTTAACATATATTAGTTCGTGGTGAAATTAATCGAAGTACAGGTTTCGATTAAAACAACAATAAAAGACCGGAAAACATCAAAATGTGACATTCTGAATTGGACTGTCGATGTTGCACATCTTAGTGTAAGCATTAATTTATAATATGATTATATATAGGACTTAGACGAATTTAATTTGAATTTCTCATATAATTAAGTCCATGTTGAATTTTTTTTCACATCACTAGCTAGATTATCCAATATTGATTTTGATTATATGAATCTTGAAATATTTACAAACTCATGCTTGTTACTAGGTGGTGTTCGATGTAATTGTTAACGTACGTCCGCTAAATGGCCCAATACATAAACCACATTAGGGATTACAATCCTTCTTGTGGGAAGCAGGAGTATTACCTCGTTTTTTATTTTAGAAACCGGCAATTGACCGAATTCATAATTTGATTATAACTAATTACTCTCAAGTTATTAATGTTTAATGAGGATAAAACATAGTGCAGATGTTTATGTACTCTTGCGTATTTTTTTCTTAATTAGTAACAATTGAAAAAGTTCTTGATCTTTTTTTCTTCTGGGCATATACTATAGTTATGATTATATTAACTTTATGATTACTAAACTCAAATCAATTAAACACTTCATTAATCTTTGAGAACTTGTTTTACTAATTTCCCTTTTAAAAAAAACATTTCAACCACTGAAAAAAATTAAGGAAAAAAATTTTGTTGTAAAAAAAATGAGAATGTGGATTGAGGAATAGATTGTTTTGGAACATAAAATTTAATGTTATTAATTACCAAACAAACAAATTTCACCAACTAAATACAAAGTAAAAGAACTAAATCCACAAAACAATAATTCTAACAACCACCGGAACAACACCGACATCAATTTGAACAAGAGGCCAAACAACATTCAATCCTATTCAGTGTATGTACTACCCGAAAAGTAATATTATACAGTTTTTATTTAATAAATGACTGGTATTAATAATCAAATTATAATTTCATTAACACATACAAAGCTTATTATCCCTAAGGTAGCTACCCCCACTGTTATGATGGATTTTCGACCGATCTCTCTGTGCAACTCGATACACAAGCTTATCTCTTGGGTTATTATCAATCGGCTGAAGAATGTGATTGGTGATGTTATCTTGAGGAATCATAGTGCATTTATATCAGGGCGTCTTATTACAGATAATCCAATTATTGCTTTTGAAGCATTTCATTATGACGGCGGGGACACAGGGCAGTCATAATCACGTAGCGCTGAAATTAGATATGGCTAAGGTCTTTGATAGAGTTAAGTGACAGTACCACGAATGGGGTTTCACCCATCTTTTCTTGGCTTGGTCCGGTGGTGTGTGACGTCTGCAACTTTTACGAGCCATGTTAAATGGCAATCCTAATAGAAGGATTATGCCAAGTAGGGGTTTACGGAAATGGGACCCATTGTCACCCTTCCTTTTTTATCATTTGTGCGAAGGGTTTCACGACCTTGCTTAATGATTACGTTGGTAAGGGCATCCATTTCTGAAAGGAGCCCGAGGTGTTTATCTCACATTTGCTATTTCCGGATGATTGTATGGCATTCTTTGAGCTCTTGGATGGGGTAGTGGGGGCACTCGTGGAATTGTTTGACAGCTATGGTTCCCTTTCTGGTAGGAGATTAACTTTCATAAATTCAGTCTGTTCTTTTCAAGTGCAGATCCTTTGGAGGAACGAGAGGCTATCTCTGACGTACTTCAGATACCTTTGGGGGTGGGGACAGGAAAACACCTCGGGCAACAATATTTGATGGGCCATAATAAGCGGCAGGCATTTCGTTTTCTACGAGATAAAATGTGGAAGAAAGTGTCTGGTTGGAAAGATAACCTGCTTTCTCCTGCTGTGAAGTAGGTTTTTATTAAGTCCACTCTTCAGGCTTTCCCTATGTATATTATGCAATGTTTCAAGGTTCCCGTCACTCTAGTTAGGGAAATGGAAAAGGTGTTTCGGGGCTTCTTATGGGGGGACACTGAGAATAGGTGGAAGGTGCATTGGAAGAATTGGGAGGCCTGCGGCCTTCCCAAGAATCTGGGGCATCTTGACTTTAGTGACTTGGAATGCTTCTATTTGGCTCTGTTGGCTAAACAGGCATGGCGGATTCTGACCTATCCAGCCTTGTTGGCGGCACAATATCTACATGAAAAATATTTTAAGGATGGTACTAATTTGGCAACTCGGATGGGGCTCGACTGCAGTTCCTTTGGCATAGTATTTTGGAGTGACGGGATCTATTGATCAGTGGGATGCTGTGGAGAGTTGGAGTTGGAGATTTTGTGTTTGTTTTCCATGATGCATGGACAGATAGGTAGCAATCATTTCATATGCCTAATGCAGGCCATGAACTTCCGACTGACGCAAAAGGTTTCTTCCTTGTTTCTTCGCAACACGAGGGCTTGGGATGCCCCCTGTGTTCAGGGGCGGATCCACCCCGAGGAGTGGGGGGCACTCGCCCCCCTCAGATCCGGAAATACACTACTATATGTAAGTTATGTATTTTTTTCACCCCTTATAAAAGTTAGATTCGCCCCTATCGTCTATAATAATCCGATAATTTGACATAAAACATTTATCATATAAATAAAAGTACATGGTTATTATGAAAGTGGTACATTTAAAAATATATTAATTGGTTTCGGAATATTGGTTTTCTTCAAAAACATTGTTTGTAGTGTTTTAAATATATATTGATAGAAGTAGAAGTGTTAATGTATTCGGATAATGCGATCTATAGTAGTTTTTTTTATCATATAAGTCGAAATGTATAGTGGTTTTTTTTACGATGTATATATAGTAGTGTTTTTTCTAATCGTAAGGGACAAAAAACACTATTATATAATCTTTTGATTGGAATTTTTTTTTATAATTATCGCCCTCCGTCGTCCAGGAACTTGCATACGCTTTTTCCCGTGTTCGAGAGATGTTTCATCCTTGAGAATCTGATGCAATATTGCCCACATCCATTGCCCCGGGGAGCATCCGGATAAGAGGATTTGGCATTATGATAGGAAATGGGTCAAAACTGTTAAGTCTGGGTATTCTTTTGCCTTATCACTCTATCGGCCTTCTTCTACTATGGCTAGACCAACAACATCTGTCGCGACGGACAAGGTTTTGTGAGTGTGTTGGCAGCTGCCGGTGCAGCCACATGTTCAGCACTTCCTGTGGAGATGCCTCCATGATTTCCTTGCTATTTGGATATGGTTGTTTTGCCGGAATATGGGATATGAGGTTTGTTTGGCATGTGGGGAGACTGTGGAAATTGAGGCATGTGTTGTTCGAGTGTCAGTTGGCTGACTGGATATGGAGGACATCCAGTTTCATAGGACCCTAGAGCACCTTTATTCTTCGTCATTTTCGGATTTCTCTATGCACCTTGTGGAGGAACGGGGGATTCAGAAGACAACGAGGTTTGTTTGGCTCATGTCGGGGATTTGGAAGGCTCGTTGCTCGGCAGTGTTTGATGATCAGGCAGTTCATGTTTCGGCGGTGTGCGCCCTTTCTCTGGCAGCGTCGACTGAGTATGTGGAGGCTATGGAGACCTATCGAGTGCATCCACCGCCACATAATCTAGCGGATAAGTGGATAAAACTTCCTACGGGACGGTTAAGTATAATCTAGATGCATTAGTTCCGGAGGCTGGAGCGGGTATTAGTATTTTTTTAAGGACTTCCATGGGATAGTCATTGCTTCTTTGGCTTATAATTTTGATCCGGGAGAGACGGTGAAATATATGGAGCTCAAGGCTATCTTTATGGCTCTGGTGGAGGCACAACACTTAGGGTTTTTACGGTTGGTGGTGGAGAGCACAAGTAAATGACTTTTCTATACTGGCTTAGCGCAACTTAATTCCCAGCTTAATTTCTATTTCATTTGCTTTTATTCATCGTGATGGGAATTTCCCAACACATCTTTTAGCTATGCATACTTTGACAATCTCTGTGGTGACTTCTTGGGGCTCTTCGCCTCCTGAAAATGGTTTAGCCGTTTGTTTTGCGGACATGATTTAATAACATTTTTAGCAGAAACTTATTTTTCTCAACCTTATATTTATCATATAAACGTCCGTTGGTTAAATACCCTAAAAACAATTTTTCCGGTGCTTCTAATTATGAATTACGAAGAGATCATATCACCGTTTCAAGAATATTTTTTCCGCGCTAATAATGAATGGTTTCTGCCGCAGCAAAAAAAAAGGAAACACTAAACCAGACACTTCAAATTGGTTCATTACTCTAGCCACTCTAATGGGAAGATATTCATTTTGTTTTTAAATTTCTACAAACAAGATTATCTTTAAAGTCCATAAAAACAAATTTTCAGACAAATTACAAAACAAAAATTACATATATCAAAGAATGAAAGCAGCGGCGTATCCAGAAAAAAAAAAGATTCATAAGTTCTCTTCATAATAACAACCATATATTGTGTTTTCTTCGTAGAATTGAACGTTATCGATGATCATTCTTTCGTTCGTACGTCCTCGTCTTTACATGCGTTAACTATATATTCATACCTAATCCGCCATAGATATACACAAGCTAGGCTTCCATGCACCGGACATTAATTCTTGTCATCGACGTGGCTACAAAACAAGACGAATAAACTTGAAGTTTACCTAATTAACGACGTGCAGGCAAACATGAGCAGCAAGAAAAGCAAGTGAACCAACTGGTTGTGGCCTTTGGCGGTTCTTCTGCTGGAGGAGGTGCATTAGGCTCCTCCGGCCGCTGCAGCTCCTCCGCCTCCACTTCGGCCTCCATTGGCTTGGGTGCAGTTAAAGTATGAGACTGAATTTGCTGCTGTGTTGTCCCTGTTGCAGCCAAGCCAGTCATGCTAATCGAATTGCATTTATCTACATCTGCCAATCTTAATCCATAAAAATAAAAATAAAAACCTGTTAATTAAGTAAACATTATTCCACTAAAAAAAAGAAATTTAAGTATACATTATGTATATATGTGCAGAGATATATTTTGAAAAGGAAATTGTTAACGGCACATGGAGTACGGATATCGTGGATATATACAAGATACATGAGGTGTGAGAATTTTAAAATCTATAGAATACGGGTATGAAAGGAATATAGTAAATATCTAAAATATATATAAAGATCAAATTGTAAATACATTAGTAACTATAAGAACCAGATAATAATATTACATAACAAAAACAATTTTGAATAGCTAATCTAATTTAATTTTAAATAATCAAATTGGATAGATATTTATTTATGGGAAACTTGAAGAAATATGCCCGAAAAGTAGTTGTTTAGAAAAATATCTTCGTGCATGCGTCACTTAATGCGGCACGCGCGTCTTGTCATCATCAAATTTCTTGCAAGCATATTTTCTAAATAACTACTTTTCGAGTATATTTTTCTCAAACACTTGCTTTTCGAGCATATTTATTCAAGTTTCCCTTTATTTATTATATGACGATTTTTCTCAATTTTTGATATACTTGTTCATTTCACATATTTGCGTTATGAATATGCATATTTGAATCTCGTATCAACTTTCAATTATTACAAATTTGCACTCAGTTACACTTAGAGACAGAATTATCCATTGCACCACACAAAAACTTTCTATTAAACAACATCATTGTAGCACCGCACACAATCGACCTTTCTAAAGTCTGGTCAAGACCATATAATCGATTTTCAAAATATCAATTGTAATACTCGGCCTTTCAAAAGTTAAATATATATATACTATATAATCAACTTTTGAAAGATCGAATATATATGTATGATGCCATAGTAGGCAAAATTGCAAAATTACTCCAATAACTTGGCCAAGTTAGTGTGTTAGTCCTGATTTTGCTCTTATTACTAAATGAGTAACGTGACTTAGATTTTCTTTCGCAACTTAAGTCCTCCGGTGCCAATGAGAGCTGAATTTGGGGAAAAATCAATTTTGGCGGGTAAATTGCAAAATATGGGCCAGGGGGAAATTTGCAAGATTAATCGTAAAACTTGAACTAATTTAGTTATTGCATCCTTTTTGGTCCAAGTTTTTTTTTTTTTTTTTTTTTTTTGATTGGTATTTTGGTCCAAGTGGAAAGGACGAATTTTGCAATTTTCATGCGAAACGTGATTTTATTTTCCAAATTTTAAAGACACGTCAGCAAAATCCTGTCAGAATTTTGCCACGTTAGCCACCTCTAGCACTCCCTTTCAAAAAAAAAAGCCACCTCTAGCACCGGTGGACTGAAATTGCAAAAAAATTAAAAATTAATAAATAAAAAAAAATATCCCTGTTACCGGAGTAATTCCGTTATCGGAGAAAAAAAACATGACTAAAACGTGAAGTTGGCCAAGTTATGGGATTAATTTTACAATTTCAAAGAGATAAATTTTAAGAAATCAATCAATAAAAGAAGGGAACTTACATTGGAAACTGAAAAGATTTAGTGCTCATTGTACTCTCCTGAGAAATTCGAGGTTTTTCATGAAATTGAATTTCACCACTCTTTGAAACCTCATTAATTGTCTTCAAATCTGATTCCTTTAATCCAAAATCAGGACAATTATATCCACCACTAGCTGCTTTAATCGGCGTGCATGGTTTCGATGAGTAATTAAATTCACCAGATCTTAAAGCAAACTGATCTGTTGTGAAACTATTTCCCATCTGAATACTAAATAATGATTCATTAGAAGCTACACTCCAATCACCATGTGCATTGGACTTGTCTCGAGCAAACACGTGTGACGGTATACGGTATTTAGGCGTAGTAGGACCTTCCTTTACTTGTACCGGTGGTGATTGATCTCTAACTGGTAAATTACTCGTCTTTGATGAATTAAATGGGGTGTTTGGCGATGAACCGAAAGGTGAAGTTTGAGTATCCGTGTTTTGAGGAGTTAAGGGCATCTGACAATTTTCATCGAATGACAATCCCATTATCCTCTGTGGAGTGTTATTCGTTGGTCTAACATCAACACCGTTACTAGATGGAGAAATCGGACTTAAGGGCATGGAATCTTTCATTGTGGACAAGTGATTATTTTCGGTGTTTTTCAAACGGGCATCAAGATAATCACTATCTGGTAAAGTTGGTGATGATTTAGGACTTGTACTACATTCTTGGGCACCGGGAGTCCGAGTTTGATCATGAATATTCTCTCGTCGAATGGGATCCTTAAACATAGAGTCTGGTGATGAACTGAAATGTGAAGTTAGTGTTTTCGTGTTTTGAGTAGTTAAGGATTTGTGCTCTTCTACTAAAGGCATCTGACCGTTTTCATCAAATGACAATCTCATTATCCTCTGTGGAGTGTTATTCGTGGGTCTAACATAAACACCGTTACTAGATGGAGAAATCGGACTTAAGGGCATGGAATCTTTCGTTGTGGAGAAGTGATTAGTTTCAGTGTATTTCAATGGGGCATCAAGATTATCACTATCTAGAGAAGTTGATGATGAATTAGGATTTTTGCTACTTTCTTGGGCATCAAGAGTCCGAGCTTGATCATGAATCTCTCGTCGAAAGGGATCCTTAAACGGAGAGTCTGGTGATGAACTGAAAGGTGAAGTTTGAGGATCCATGTTTTGAGTAGTTAAGGGCTTTTGCTCTTTCACATAAGGCATCTGACCGTTTTCATCGAATGACAATCCCATTATCCTATGTGGATTGTTATTTGAGGGTCTAACATCAACGACATTACTAGATGGAGAAATCGGAGATAAGGGCACGAAATCTTTCGGCGTAGTCAAGTTATCGGTTTCCGTATATGAGCTATTCAAAGGGTCATGAACACTATCACCAAATGGAGAAGATGATGTTGCCAAATTATCACTAGTTAAGGATTCTATACCATTTGAAACTTCATTCAAAGGGACAACATTAACACCTTCACTAAATGAAGAAGTTGATGTTGCCAAGTTATCACTAGCTAAATAACCGCGATCTTCATCCGTAGCTAACGGATCACTGGTTTCCGCCATATTGTGTGAAAATTTACCTAAAGGGACATCAAAAACATCATCTTTGAATGGAGAACTTGAAGTAGACAAGGATCTATCCTCGTTTTCCGTAGCCAACGGACGAGTTTCATCAAATGAAAAATATCCCATATTTTGAGAACTTTTATTCAAAGGTTCAACAGCAACATCATCACTAAATGTATTATTGTGTGATGCTAAGTTTCCTTCATTTAAGGTCTTGTGCTCTTCTGCATTTTCCAACTGACTAATTACTGCAGATGAAGATCCAATAGTGTGTACATTTTTGTCCATTCCTGTATTATAAAAATTAAATAAATAAATAATGGGCTTTGGAAAATATGTGAAGAAAATTTCTTTGAACAACTACTTACTGTTTAAAAGAAAATAACATGGAAACTGAGAAATAAAGAAATCTCAACTCTTTTAACTATGAAACCACAATCTGCCTTAGTATGTAAATCTTCACCCCTGTTTCTTGATCACCTGAAAATAAATATCCCAATTAAAATTAAATGCCTAATTTATTACTCCTATAATTTTTCACATTCACAAACAGGAGTTATCATGCAAGATAAAAAACAAATATAAAAAATAAAATAAAAAAGAACACCCCCAAGAATCCATGAAGATATTCTTCCTATTAATCAGTGCATCATACACACCAAAATCCAAATGAACGAATCAACAATAAAATTCAAAAATATATTCAGCCCTTTTTAAAAAAATGATCATATTTCTTGATTTGGTAAAAGGCACAAAAAAAAAAAAAAAAAAATTGGAAAATGGATATCTAACCTCGATCGTAGATAGGAAAGTAATGGGATTCTAAAGAAAAATCTGCAAAATATCCAGGCAGTGATTTGAGCAATCCCCGCAAGGATATATCAGCAGACTTTTTCTTGTTAAATGTCGATAGAATTTAAATAAAAAAAAAAAGGAAAAAGAAACGAAGAAAAAAGAAAAGAAAGAGAAAATGATTGAGTTGGACGAAGGGATGGATTCTGGGAAGGATTAATGGTGAAACGTTGTTCAAGGCCGTCTCTTCATTACCGGAAATAACTGTCAAAGGGGAGACTAATTAATTGATCAATAATATGAACGCATTTATGTCGTATGTTGTGTTTATTATAGGGTTTATTGTTAAAAAGGAGAATTTGAACACATAAATACGTAAAGAGGATAGCGGAAGTTTTTTTCGGGTAAAAAATAGCATGTCCTTATTTCATTATGATAGTGAAACATTAGATTTGAGGTCAATTCTACTGCAGCAAACACTGGATTTGAGGTTAAACACTGGATTTGTCTTTATCACCAAATTTATATTTTCACTGTCCCGATTCTCATTTTTCTCCTATTTTTTGTCCTTTTAAATCACTCCCGTAATTATATTCTTCTATAACTTGTTAAATATGTTACCATATATAGTTAGTTAGATGATTTTCATGCATTGTGATTGGCATTCATAAGTTTGTTTAATATATTGTACCATTGTATACATAATACAATCGATAAAATTGGAAATTTAATCTTGTAACTGGATAGGTTTTTCTTCGTTCACAATTTTAGTCCTGTAAGTCGTCTTCTTTTGTAAAAAATGGTCCTGAGTCCCGGAAAATGCTGACTGGACAACTTTTCCGGAAATTCATGCCATTTAAGAATAAAAAGTTGAATCTAGGGCTGAGTAGAAATCCCAAAAAACTCAATCCAACCCAAAATGCATAATGAACTAACCCGAAAACCCAAAGGTTGGGTTTTGACCCGAACCGAAAACTTTGAGTTGGTTTGGTTTTTTATTTTTTATTCAGGTTGAAAACTTTGACCCCAACCTCAATTCGAACTGATATATATATATATATATATATATATATATATATATATATATATATATATATATATATATATATATATGTGTGTGTGTGTGTGTGTGTGTGTGTGTGTGTGTGTGTCATATTTTTTTTATAAAGAGAATGACAACTTCATAGTTTTATAAATTTAAAAGACAAAGCAAAAATATTTTAAAAATATTTATAATTCGCGCCTCCTGCTGGCAACTTTTTTTTTCCTCTTTCCTCCCCAATTTTCAAACACTCATATCTTTTGATCTAGAGATCCAAACGCGATAAAATTTCACTGAATTAATTATTTTTTATTTTCTTCGTTTTGAGACTTGGTTCGATATAATTACGTCGCTTTCGTGTGAGATTCACTTATCAAAATTCACTCAATAAATATCCATAGTGAATCCTGAAAATCAGTGAATTTCGACAGCGAATTTTCTAAAATCATGTCGGAATATGTTGAATGTGGTCTCAAAATAAAGAGCATAAAAAATATAAAAAAACTGGCGAAAGAATTTTCAAAATTGGAGTTCTAGATTGAAATATATAAATGTTTAAAAAAGATGGATGTGAGAGAAATTGAGGTTTGTTTTTTTATAGAAAAAAGGGGCGTCTGAATTTTAAAAAAAAAATAGTTTTGTCTTTAAAAAGTTTTAAAAAGCTGTCATTTCTCCTTAATTGATGAAATGTTTTTGTCTTTCTCCCCTACTACCCCTAAAAGTTTTATTATAGATGGATGTTTTGTGGATAAAAACCCAAAACCCAACACAGACCAACCCATTGGGTTTTATAGTCATTTGGTTTGGTTTAGTTTGTGTTGGTTTTGAACCAACCCGACTCATACTATATAAAACTCAACCCAAGTCAACTCAACCCAAGCTCAGCCCTAGTTGAATCAAAGAGATTCGAACCCACGACCAACTAGTAAAAGTCCAAAAACATGGCCATCCATACTAAAACTTCAATATGTATATTTTGACACAACATATATATTACTTATCCACTCAATAATTCACTGCATTGATTATATATGTATAGGTGAAGGGAAGGGACAATTTCTTGGAAACTTGAAAATAAAAATAACGATTCCTTTTGGCAAAAAAAAAAAAAAAAAAAAGTACAAAACACAACTCAATTTATAACGATTACTTCAGGTTGGATATTCATTTTCTTGTTTTCCTATATTATTATTATTATTATTCACCTTTTGTTTTATTACTTTATTTTTATTAACGTTTATTAAGGGATAAATGATACAACCATAACCAAATGACACAACATTGATCTACACTATTAATTTTTATGAGACCTATATTGATTGATCCAGATCCCATAACAATCAATAGTTTATAGAGAGATTGAGGGAAAAGGACAAAATAGATTACAAAATAAATAAATAGGACACATTCCTTTTTTTAGTTGCAAAAATGATAAAAAATTTCAGACGGACAAAATTACCCCTTTTATTAAAGGGCAGGGACGCGCCCATATGCATTCTTCCGTTGCTTCAGGTTTGTTGTTTTTTTTTTTTTTTTTCAAACATCCGTAACTTTTGATTAATAACTCCGATCATCGAATTTTTTTCACCATAATTCATATTTTTTTCTCTTTAATTTGAGCCCAAATACGATACCCTTCCGACGTAAATTTTGAAAGCCGAAATTTTTTTTGCATTAACCGGAACGTTTTTCTTATTAACGACCATAACTTTTGATTTAGAACACTGATCATCAAAATTGTTTCACCAAAGTTCATATTTTTTTTTATCTTCATTTTGAGCAGAAATTGGAAAATCAGGTTGTGTCAGGCCTGACACTTGTAAATAGGCCTGTAAACGAGCCGAACCCTACCGAACCCTGACATTATTTGATTCGGCTCGAAATTATTCGAATATAGGGTTCGGCTCGGCTCGAAATTTTCTAGCCTAAAATATTAGGGTTCGGCTCGTATTCGGCAGGGAAAATGGGGGAAATTATTCGGTCCGATTCGGCTCGAAATCTTTGAATAGTTCGAACATGTTCGGCCTGCTCGACATGTTTATATATATATAAATTTTTTTGAAAGGAATAAATAAAAATTCTAGTTCAAAAATATTACATGCCCCAAAATATAACATGTCCAAAATATAACATGTTTACATGTCCAAAATATTCGTCCAAAATATTACATTACATATCTAAAACGTCAAAATGAATTCAAATTGGAACAACTTCATAAACCAAAAGTAGTAAAGTCACCAAAATCCAACATGTTTGAACCGAACTATGTTGCAAGTGTACTGAGCGAATATTATCGAACATGTTTGGCTCGGTTGTCGAATACCTATTTCTAAAGCTTGATTTGACGTTTGATGATACGAATCAAGCCCCGAATCGAACATTTTCGAGCGAATACACCGAATCGAATCAAATATTAAGGCTCACTTACAAATTTACTTGTAAATCAAAGTTGTGCCTTTTCCGACATGAAAAAATCGTAAACGTAAGGATCTTTACGTTCAAACGTAAGAATTTTAAATACAAATCGACATTTAAAACACTCTTACGCTTTGAACGTAAGGAAATTGTACTAGATAAGGTTGTTGGTAGATGGCAATTAAGGTTGTTGTACATGTACTTGTTTCAGCATACACCACATGAACGAGCCCATTTCTCTCATTCCTTCAAAGTCATTCAAGTTAATCTCAAACTTCTAACCACTTCTTCATCTTTCAAGTCCATTTCTTCATCTTTCAAGTGCTCAAATGGGTAAGTTTTTGCTATGTAATTTATCTTAATTCAAGTGCTCAATGTGATTATGTTATTTATATTATAGTAATGATATGTATTTAACCGAAATGTGTGTTATAAGTAGGTTGTTTATGTAATGTTTATACATCTAAGTAGTGTGTTTAAGTCTTTTCTTAGGGTTTAATTAGTAGGGTTTAGTGTAAGTAATGATATTTATTCAACCGAAATGTGTGTTTTAAGTAGTGATTATGTTATTTATATTGTAGTAATGATATGTATTTAACCGAAATGTGTGTTTTAAGTAGGTTGCTTATGTAATGTTTATACATCTAAGTAGTGTGTTTAAGTCTTTTCTTAGGGTTTAATTAGTTGGGTTTAGTGTAAGTAATGATATTTATTCAACCGAAATGTGTGTTTTAAGTAGTGATTATGTTATTTATATTGCAGTAATGATATGTATTTAACCGAAATATATGTTTTAAGTCGATTGTTTATGTAATGCTTATACATCTAAGTAGTGTGTTTAAGTATTTTCTTAGGGTTTAGTGTAAGTTGTTATCTAAGTTGATATTCAATGAGTTAATAATGACTTGAATTGGATTTTTTTTAAAACAGATAATCGCAACACTATGATCGTTGTCTCGTTCAACGGAGAATTTACGTATGATCCTCTCTATAACCGGTGGAATCATGTAAATGGATCGATGTTCTCATTATTTGTCCCAAAGAAAATAAGATTGAATGCGTTATTGGATAAATTGCATTTGAGGCTTGGTATTGATCGGTCTGATTCAACGCTCGGCATAAAAGCTTTGTTTACTTATGGTAGTGTGGGCAATATACCACCTGATGATATCTTAGACGACGAGACACTAAATGGTTACATCGAAGCGGCCTCTGACAGTAAAAATGCAATTTTTTGTGTGAATGCCACACCAGTGGAGGCAAACAATGAACCGATAATTGAGGATGATGGCATTGATTTAAATCAAGATTGCAATGCCCCGGATGATAACAATAATTCGGATTATAGTCTTGGAAATTTCCCTTCTCCGGTACAAGAACTTGCTAGAGATCCAAATTTTAATCCGTTCGAGCAACAGTATGGATTTAGTGGGTTTGAAAACCATGTTTCTACACAAAGGCTTGGTGAAGCTTCGGACCAACCATTTCGGTATCAACCAGTCAGACCAAGTCATAATCTTTCAAATCAACCTTCAAGTAGTCATGTTCGTGTTGAAGTGGTTGGTGAATACTCTACTCCATTTGAATTCGGTCCTCCAAGTTATAATGTTATAAATAGACAATCACACCAACCGTTTCAGTATCCTCCTAACCAACCTTCAAGTAGTCGTGCTCCACCTATCCAACAGCCATATAATTTATTTGGTGGATCAGTCAGTAGTTTTTTGGCTTCTCCGTTTGCACCTCATATTCAAACCGATCAAACCGGCAGGGATGACGACAATAATTAGGGTGCAAATGCTAGGGCAAGTGTATGAGAAGATTATTCATGGAGGATTCCCACATTTGAAGATGATGATTTACCGAAGTGTTTATCCACCGGTACGTTACATATGAATGACGTGAACGAATTGTTCATTGGGAAGAAATATGATTCGAAAGAAGATTTTAATTTGAAAATAAAATCGTATGCGGTTGCAAATAATTTTCAGATGAGCTTGGGTAGGTCGGACACACGTTGCTTGTATTACACATGTCTTAACAATACATGTAAATGGCATTTAAGGGCGAAAAGGGTGAATACAGATGGCTCACGTACATTTTCGATCACAACGTTGAATGATGTGCATACTTGTGCCTCTAAGAATGCAGATAATGACAATCGACAAGCAACACCTATTGTTATTGCAGGTCTGCTAAGTTAGAAAATGGACGAACTCGGCAATGAGTATAAACCCAGACATATTATGGAGGACATGCTCACAACTTATAGTGTACAGTTGACTTATGACCAAGCATACCTGGTTAGAGGTTCACCGACGGAGTGTTACAATGCGTTGCCCTCGTACTTGTTGATGGTGCGTGAGGCCAATGAAGGGACCTATGTTGACTTTCAGCTTGATAATCTGGGAAGGTTCAGTAGTTGTTTCATGTCTTTGGGAGCAAGTCGTCGTGGGTTCAAGTCATCGTGGGTTCAAGTATTGTCGACCTATTTTGTGTGTCGACGCCACTCATCTAAAAACCCGTTTCTCTGGGCAACTATTTATTGTTGTTGATGTAGATGCCGGTGACCACCTATTCCCTTTAGCCTTCGGTATTGCTGAAAAAGAATGCAACGATTCATGGGAGTATTTCATGAGACAATTGAGGGTGGCCATTGGAGGTATCCATGATGAAAATTTGAGCTTTATATCTGACAAACACAAGGCTATTAGAAATGCGGTTGGTCAGGTATTTCCTGATGCATATCACGGTGTTTGCTATCATCATTTAAGGGGCAATATAACAAAAATGGAAGGATTACGGTTTTTGTGAAGACACATTCTATCAAGCAGCCTATGCATTCTCGGAGGCCGAATTTCTCCGAAAGTATGCCCTGATCAAGGCACAATGTCTTGGCACATATCTAAAACTAGAAGAAATAGGTGCTGAACGGTGAGCGCGTGCCAAATTTCCTGGGAAAAGATACACCTTAATGACAAGCAATTACGCTGAAAGTTTCAACTGTGCGATTAGAGGAGCTCGTCGTTGGCCCATTCCTAGACTCTTGTTATTCATTAGAGCTACACTTCAGAGATGGTATAATGATAGACGACATAAGGCGCTTGATTGT
Organism: Gentiana macrophylla; assembly: GCA_026214975.1. NCBI lineage: Eukaryota > Viridiplantae > Streptophyta > Magnoliopsida > Gentianales > Gentianaceae > Gentiana > Gentiana macrophylla. The sequence goes on along the minus strand of CM047808.1, from coordinate 18,894,009 downwards.
GTGACTGTGTTAGCACCGGAGATCGATACAATAGTGGCTTCGAATATTACTGCTAGAAGGAAGTTCAGAGTTAAGCCTATTAACCCTGATGAGTTTGAGGTTCATGGAAATAACTTGCTTCATGGGGTGGTAAATCTATGAGAGAGGAAGTGTTATTGCGGTTATTTTCAGAAAATGGAAATACCATGTACGCATGCTATAACAGCCGCAACAACACGCAGAATTAGTCCACCCAAACTCTGTTCACCGTATTATAGAGCTGAATGTTTCAAGGAGATTTACATGGGTAGCATATATCCAGTTCCTAACAGGGAGGATTGGAATGTTCCGGAGGCGGTAAGAAACATGAAAGTCGGAGTGCCTAATATGAGATATGTGCACGATGCCGTGGAGCTCCAAGAAGAGGTAGAATTAATACCACTAGAATCCCTTCAGAATAGGAGCGTCTGTGCCATCGAATGTATGTAATGCTTCGCAAACATCCAGGACATAACAGAGCCGGTGCACGCAATACCGGTAGGAAGTCATTGTTTTTGTTATGGTGATATTAGAATGGATCATTATAATTATAACGTATTAATGGATTGTAGTAAGTTATTAATGGCTTGTAGTAATGATTGCATTCGATTATTAATCGAATCAAGTTTGTCTTGTATTACACAACCTTTGTAAAACTAACAAGAATTATTACGGGCTTACACAAAAAAAGAGTAATGATAATCGTTGGCTTACATACGGGCTTACAAACATAAAAACAAAGAGTAATGATAACTTGAGATAACAATAAGATGACACTTAAATAAACTAAGGGTGATCATTAAATACGATAGGATGACGCCTAAATAAATGATCTTCAATGTTTAGTAATCACCACATTAAACACGACGCGTGATTTTCTATAAGTTGATCAACGACTTCAAAGTCGCATTCGTCTCAAACATTTAGGTCATTGTCCGTAATGAAATCATTCAACCCGCTTAAACGAACTTTTTCATACAAATAGACAATTCTAGCAGGCCATGATTCCCCTTTGGCAATTCACAGTTCCACGGTCTTGTTTCGCAACATGTCGTTTGTTCTAGCAAATGCCTTTGGAATATTCTACAAATCAGAAACAAATTTAAATACTGTTTCAAAATGGGGAAAAAAGATAAAACAAGAAAACAACTAAAAATATTTTAAATATCTCACCACATAATAACAACCATGTGAAAATACCCAGTTTGTCAGCGTCATCTGAAAATGGGGATTTTGGTTACCTGCACCTGCATCATCATCTGCATCATCTTCTTCACTCCCAGACTCGGAAAAAGTCTTCTCACAAGAAGTGTGATCCAGCACAATAGTGTTGAAAGTGAAATCCCCCCTGTGTTCAAACACTATAAACTCCCTCTCATTCAAGTCATGAGCCGCCACATACTCCTCCCAACCTTCCCTAAAGAAATGAAGAATTCCATTGTCTGTGGCTCTAACCCTCACTTCCCATGTCCCTAATCGGCTTTTGAGAACGGCCCTATCTAGGTTCCTCAAATGTTGTTCAACTATTAACGATCTTTGGAGGTAGTGCCTATGAAAAAAGAAACATATCACGTTTGTTCAATCATAATACAAGTGATATAAATGTAAGTTAATTAGTAATGACATACCAAACTTGTTGCGAAACCGCCATCAAGAACTTTAAAGAAACGATCATTATCCATTTGCTTCAGTGTAGATTATAAATTGAAAGGTGAAGAAGTGATGAAGAAATGGACTTGAAAAAAAAGATGAAGAAGTGGTTACAAAATTCAGATGAACTTGAAACACTTTGATGAAATGAGAGAAATGGCTCGTTCATTTGGTCTATATTGAACAAGTACCTGTACAACAGCAATAATTGCCATATACCACTTCCAAACGTAGAGAAATGCACTTTAAACGTAGAAACACTACGTTTGGACGTAGATAAATGGTTACTACGTTTAAACGTAGAGAAATTCTCATTCCCTACGTTTGGACGTAGGTTCTCTACGTCTGAACGTAGGGAAATTGTACGTTTAAACTTGGTGAAATTCACATTGAATGTTGCAATTTAAGTTGTTATATAAGTTGATACAGAGATGGTGTTAATAATGACTTGAATTTGAGTTGTTTTTTAAACAGATAATCTTTTGTGTATACCTTTTAAAAGGTCTCCTTCTAAAAGTAGTGTGTGTAATTAGTGTTATATAGTAAACGATGTAAGTAAATACATATAAATTACATTCAACAAAATAATAGTAGCTAAAAATATACACCAAAATAGTAGTAGCTAACAAATATACCTACAATATTTAGAAATCAGTATCTTGATTAAATAGTTGGATACAAAGTTTATGTCCCATTAACAAAGATATTCTCACCGTGATCGGTTCAACGTTTAGTCATCATGCAAAGAAATGCTCAATGAACTTGACCATGTATACCCCATCATCACCCCCCAGTACAAAATGTAAATTTTTTTTGATCAAAGGATAAGAATAGTGTAAACTGTATAATATGATAAATAGATTTGAAGTTCATAACACTTACGGGTTGGCATTTGTGGTACGCGTCGTGTGATGCTACTCGATCATTAAAGGCCCTTGTTGGAGTTCACGTAGACCTGCCATCTCCAACACTCTCCTCAACGAAACACCCCATGCTTTGATACAACCTTTCACTTGCTCCTTAAATCCGTTCGCCGACAGATAATCATACACGCTAATCTTCCAGTCGGGAATAGACACTTGGACAGCTGCCTAGTGAGCATGAGAAATGGCCCAGAGAATGTACGCCACTGTGTTTCCATCCCATTTCTTAACGCACTCAATCACATGATTTGGAATGTCCGTTGTGTCTGGCGTCTTCTGCTGATCTATATGACCATAGCCGCAAAAGGCGGCTAAATCAGAGTAGCAAATGGTCGTATGCGGCATAAAGCGTTCTGGATGTGCTTGCATTTTCCGCTGTATAAGGTCCAGACACGCCTTGATATGCTGTAGGAATGCAAAAAGACGTTAGAGATAATGAAATCAGAAATATAAAACTTTCATAAATATGAAAATGAAGTCACAAAAAATTTACCTCTCGGTCTAACTCTGTGAGCTTCTCGTGGAGACGTCTAAACCACTCCTTGTCCGCCAGAGCTGTAAGTTGGTATCCATATACGTATCCCATAGGTATCATAATCAGTGGTGGACTGCTGTCTTTATACCACTCAACAAAACATTTTTCCAACTCCACCGGAAATTTCTGCACCGCTGTCCATCTGACAACATTAGCACCGGGAAGACTGACTATGTTCGACCCATCAGTTGAATATCCTGGTTGTTTAGTAGTCTGACGGGTTGTCAATCTTCTGTCATTTGGATCACCCGCCTTTCATTTACCCAAGCGAGTAACAGTTGGACTAGCAACTAAACAATATTCAAGACATGATGGAGTTAGATAGTTTTTCACAATATAATTTGTAGTTACGAAATTAAATATCAAATGACTAACTAATAGCAATCCCAAGGTCCACAACCGATGCATGGTGATGGCGAACACACGCTTTACTCGTCGTAGCACGGAGTATCTATACCAAATATAATCGATATCACCAATTAACGATTACAAACAATAAAATACTTATGTTAATAATACAAAATTCAATATAATAAATTAACTTACTATAAACAGTATGGAACTCCATATTTGAAGATTCCTGGACGGTAGCCTCGACATTAACATGTGCAGGGGTAGTAGCATCGCCAGTATCTGCATCAAAATATGCACTCTCATCAATTAACGGTAACAAACAATATCTATGTTAATAATACAAAATTCAATATAAATCAAATTACTAAACAATAATTAGATGTAAATAACATAATTCTTACCCAAATCAAACGTAGTCTTCATATAAGGATCGTCCGCCAAAAGATCGTCGACGAAATCCTCCTCGACTCCCTCCTGCTGAACTCCCTCCGGCTGCACTCCCTCTTGCCCAGGTTGGGAAACTCCTTCAAGAATCTTATCGTACCCAAACATCATCATCGGGTCATCAGACGGGGTAGGCGATAGATGAGTATCTTTGATGCCTATCTTGACTGTGTAGTCAATGAGTATCTTGACTGTGTAGATCGATCGAGATGATGATCATGTGTAGACCGATCAGGGGCCGACTGAGAAGATGTTGCCCGATTTGTATCATTTGGAGGAGATGAAGGAGGTGGAGGAGCTGGAGGCTGAGAAAATGTTGCCCGGTCAGTATCATGTGGAGGAGATGGAGGAGCTGGAGTCCGATGAGGGTTAGAGTGAAAAGATGTGGCCCGGTTAGTATCATAATACATAGAACTAAATTTATCGCATATCGAAATTGACAATGAAATAATTTTTACCTGATTTCTGGATGACAGCGTTTGCATCAACCCCTTAAGTTCAAGAAGTATCGCCCCATGCTCATTATGCCGCTGAACCACCTCTCGAAGTACTTGCCGGTTCTCGTCATTCTGCCGGTGAATTTCCACACGAATGTCATTCAGCCCATTATCTATCCTTATCTTCACAGCCCTATAAAGACCAACAACTTCATCCTTTTCATCAGATTCATCTTCTTCCGCCTGTAGCATCTCAGTGTAGGAACTGTGTGGCACGCGTCATGAATGAGGAGGTAAAGGGGTTGACTATTGTGAAGTAGAGGGATGTGAAGTAGAGGCTGACTATTGTGTAGTAGAGCGTGGTTTCTGTGTAGTAGATGGACGTCTAGGAGGTGGCCGTGCAATTGGTGCAGGCCGAGTGATCACACGTGGCGGCTCATTAATCTCCGCATCAGGGATGCCCCTATCTAGCATCAACTCCCTATCAACTTCCCTTGCAGCCAGATATCCTATAACATGGCTCTGCAAACAATGTATATTTCATTAGAATTAACAATAACAAAATGTTTAACCATACCTGATATAATTAAAAGAAAATGTTTATTAAGCTTATTACCTTTTTTGCCTTCGCCAACAACCCCTTCCACTGCGGAGGGGTAGTCTTGCAACTCCATCTCATCATCCGAGGAGCCGCATCAGGAGCTCTGAGGGTGGCATCAGTAGTCGGAACAACAATGTCCTGGAGGGTCTCGTAAGCCCAAAACTGTAAGGCATGTATATGTTAGGAAATCTACACGGGAACGCAGCGGAATTCAAAAATTTATTTCCTATCGACCCAAGATCGACTTCGTTTAAGCAATAAACAAATAGATAGTAGACGGTGGTTACCTTGGTTGATCTAAAAGATCGACGCTTTGACCGTCTGGGAGAGAGTAGTTCTCGCATAGAGCCGCCCAAGTGTTCGGCCTCTACCGCTAGTCCACACGAATGTACCCGCTTGAATCCCATCATGGATTGCTATTGGAAAACTCCGGTTGCTAGACCGGCCTTTTTCCCTTTCTCCAACTCTCTATAGGATGCTCTCCATTTTTACAAAGAACTATTAGCTCTTGGAATTATGATGTCTGAAAGAGCTTGACACCCACCTCCTATTTATAGTCATAGGTGGCGCCCAAATAGAGTAGAAAAAGAAGAAAACCTTTTCCCAATAAAATAAGGAAAATATAATTGATTGATTTATCTCATTTATTATAATATCTCATATTAAATAAATCTAGGATTTTGTCAATATCTTATATTGAATATTCCCCAAGATATTGTCAATATCTAATATTGACTATCTTTATTTTATTACTATAAATCAATTTACACATGTGTATATATCATATATATTTATTACACATATAAATCTATAAATATATTTTGGAAACAACTAAGCACATGCACATCCAATTTGCATCACACGCTGAAGCACAAATATATATATATATATATATATATATATATATATATATATATATATATATATATAATATTAATATAATATATGGTAACACCATTAATTAAATTGCACAATCCAAGTGTATCTTATACACTCCAAAATTATGCTAACTTTAGCCAATAAATTGGCATCCGAATATTCTTTAATTAATATAATATTATTAATATCTTGTATTTAATTTATTCATAATAAATAAATGCCACCATATTAATTACCACTATAACCTTTATAGTCTCGAGATAAACTTTCCTTATTTGGTTATCATCTATAACCACATTTTAATCCGGCTAGATGTTCTTATGTGTGTGACCCGATAGGCTTCCGAATATGTTGGCCGTAGACACAAAGTGCAAATTACGAAAATGCCCTTCATGCCTAACGATCACGGGATAGCGTCTAGCAACACACCGTGACCCCCAATCATCGGAAGAGTCAAATGCAATGACTACTACCTTTCATGTGAAACGCTTACCGTGTAACTTACAATCCTATCATTTGTAATAATATCCATACGGTCGTTAGTCGAGTGTCAAAACATCAACGACCGTATCTTATAATCTGGATATCAAGCTCTCTCGAAGTAACACATTTACTCCCACTTTGCAAATATTCACGAAAGCTAGACATTCCTCATAAGAAGGCCATTTCGGATATTCGATCCCAATAATAGGATACGCGATTCCCGGACGACCAATCATGTATACTCCGCGCGCTTCAAGATCACACCCAATCACTACCGCATGATCGCCCGTGGCTGTGGAAACCTCAATAGTGTCAAAGCATGACAATCCACACCGTGATGCCATGAAGACTCGGTCTTAAGGATAATTACACGGCCGCCACATAGTGTGACACTTAACCGTGTAAGTGGGTCGATCTAACGTCGCATTCTCTAATACACGTCCACGTCTGGTCCAAGTGTCTCTACACTTCGATAGACGAGATCTATCCCCGCCTTAAAAAGACGAAAGACATCTAATACGTGCTAGTCTGCTTATACTATCAATGCCCTGCTTAATAGTACATCGCCTAGAGACATTTAAGTATCAAACTTATCAAAGTGATTAGAGATCTCATCAACCATAATCGCCTATCATGGTTTCTCTCATCACGCTTTAATACTAAGGACGTTATCATATAACAATTCACAATTGGTTCTTTAAAAGAACAAATATATGACAAATGAAAAGCCATTTAATATATGTATAAACATAAAGAAATAGTAGAAATGATCCGACCGGTCGGATCCGGTCCAACCCGATTGGGTTTAGGACACTATTCCAACAATCTCCCACTTGGCCTAAAACCAATCACCAAACACACAAGACCAAGTTGAAACACAAGAATCTCATGCAATACTACGCAACTAGCCCCAGCCATAAACGGATCGCTATCCATGGGGACTCGAGACTATCTTCATATCGTGCTCCTAATGACCAAGTCAAAGGAACCGCCTCAACACACACATGAATCTCTCGACGAGACCCTGGTCCTTGCTTCAAGCAATGAACCCACTTACTATATCGGCTATATAGAAAAGGTGGAAGAACCGTATAAGGTTCGAGAATGAACCTTCTGATCCATGTATTGCTCCCCGTTGCGCCTCTAAGGCACTACTTGTGTTTTGGCCTAGTTGTAGAATTTACAATGACCCATATGCTGTAGAACATTTCCAGCTCAACGTATCACTTAATCAAAGTGATCGCAAACCCAGCATCGTAGCTCCCACTCGCCTTCATAAGACTCGGGATATACGTGCAGTATATCTACGTTTATCTAATTCCAAGTTTCAATAAACCAGAACTCTCCTTAACTTGTTTAAGGATATTCTCGACATTCACCAGATTTACTTTCATACTTGCTCATGACTATTCATGAACTATGAACATCCGGCAATCCTTTATGATGGTTCCTATCGCAGGAGCGAAGGAAACCTTCCATAAACATCATCTTTCACCTTACCTTTAGGACGAACGTCCTAACATAGATAGATCTTGAGAACACTGCCTAGCAGTATCCCCGTCGTGATCTATGCTAAACTCCTTTTAGCATCACATCTATATAGGTAAACTATATAATCTAACAGCAGTTAAATCTATCACTATAGATTCTTATTTCTAAAATAAGAACTGCTAATCCAAGTGCTTTCGTAAATAACTTGAACTACCAAACATTAATTGACTGTGACATGGGGTGATAATTCACGAGAGAGATATATAATACCTTACTCAAAAATCGTACCACACTCCCACTATCCAACTTGCACATGGGCATATCCTTCTTTTGACTAAATCAAACTCCTTTGATTATCAAACAAAGAAATCGTCTAGAGAAACTTGTTTGAGTCCATAAATGGATCTCGTGGGCTTACATATCATGTTATCGTCTATGAACATCGAACTTTCTGCTCAACGTCATCAACACTATCATATAGCCATGATACGAAGTTATAACAAGTATTATCTGAATAGAACTGGGCTCAGGCTTACAGGGACATTCCCTCTAGGTAAGACAGACTAGGTTCATAACCTGGTTGTCACTGATGGAATCTAATTCAGATATTATGGCTCCTGGCCATATCTCTCAATCTTGCCTTTCAAACATTCTTTCATAAGTCGTGAGACATTCATTCTTCAAGATGAACATACCAACAGCCTTTTCAGGCTTGAGGTTATCCACAGACTTACAGAACTTTTGTGTGCACTGAGCAGTGTTATACACCTCATCGCTATGCGGCGTCTGCTCATGTTCCAATGGTTGAATGTATCTTTGTGGTTCTCAAACTCTTTTGAGATCTGATTTACTCCCACTGTTTCTTTTGGAAGAAACATTTCCTTTAGAAGACAGCATGTTTGGAGACAAACATTTTGCTCCATGAGACAAGTAAATAATATCCAGCGTGCTAGCTAGCTAAGATATGCCACAAAGTTGCATATGTCGTACTAGGCTCCAAGCCTTTCTGACTTTGCCTATGACAACTTCAAATCATCGGTCAAGATAGATTTGACATTATCCTCTTCCACATCTAATATGGAATTTATTCAACCTTTATTCTTTGGAACTCGGTTAAGTATAAGGGCACTATCCCGAAACGGGTAAGGGATACTTTGCATGGCTTGCGTCACACCTTTATCATATAAAGTGTTGTTTCCATTTTGGGAACACAATCTAATTGCGTATCCCAAAGATGGTATCCTTGAAGGGAGAATCTTATTCCCTTTCGCATTTACTTAAAAACACCTTCCAGGTATTAATTACTTCAATCCAATTGAAGATTAATTCCTAAGTAGCTCATCAATCTCATATTCGTACTAGCTCGAACTTTTCGGGCTTCCGAATTATGCACTTCACTGAGTACACTTGACTATTTCTAAAAATAGTCGTAGAGACTAATAAACAATTATTTGTGGCATTAATTGTCACAAGCCAACAAACATCGGTATGTTTAGGCTTCAGACAATTTTTCTAGATTTTACAACCTTTTCATAAAAGGGTATTTTAGTCATCTTTAGGTAACATACGTATTACCCACATGATTCATAATCATATGGTTCAACATCATCAGAATGACGTTTAATTACACGCTTCCCTCCCAGAGAGACTATGTCTAGAACAACCACAAATATTAAGGATAACAGCCACACAAATATTTAGTTGAGATCTTGTCACATATATCAACTATATAGTGACATCAATCTAGTATGTTAGATTCAGTGACCTTCCAACTTTATCGGAATAACATTTATTCTTTACAATTGAATATGTCTCTCAAATCGACGGTTAATCGAAAGTCGTTCTTCATAAGAACCGAACATAGTAACATTTATTTAGTTCCTTTATCGCTTTACTAGATCCGAATATGGTAAGTATTACAACATTTGCTTCACCTTCCATATCTATATTTAATCTTTCTAATTTAATCACACTCGTAAGATATCATATATCTAAGAGTTGACTTGAGCTTAGATAGATTTATCTCAACAGACTTGCCTATAATAGAAACTTCAATAAGTTCTCTATATTTAAGCACATGCCCTAACTCTCCCTTTTAATCCTTTAAGCATTTGAGAAATGTTTCTTATTGTAGTCTTCATAAGACTTAAGAAAGATCACAAGAGCTATGTTTTCAATTTCCTTTCATAAGGAAAATCTAAAGTTTATTAAATAGTTTATTCATCCTTTTGAATCGTATTCAAAATATTGACTATTTAATTAACCTTTAAGCAATGATAGAATTAAGTCGATACTTAAATCTTATAATTTTGGAAACAACCTTTCCAAAATTAGATGTAGTCATTCTTATCCAACGTTTGAATTAATTGTCATCGTATGACTGAATGATCATCTTGGATCGTATCCAATATATGACTAATTCGTTGAAACTTATTTCAAATGATTTAATCATATCATGAGCTTCCGCTTTCATTAATAATTAAAGTCTCGAGCCTTTGCATCAATTATGTAATCTCCTTGTCTCTAACTACTATAACGGGATGGCTCATGTCATTGCTTATTTTAAAAGGATTAAAATTACTTAACCATATTTGAGAACGTTTCTCAAAATTAACAGTCATAATTTGGTTTTACTAATCGAGAATTAAACATAAATATAAAGTTTGCTAAGACTACAACATAAAAATGAAAATAAAAGAGTGTTGTTGTTTATACACGCAAAATCAAAATGGTCTTTTGGTTTATGATTTTGCTACCACTAGTCAACTACTTCCAATTGACTTTCAAGAATATTTCAAAATTCTTTAGTGGTTTGATCCAATCTAGTTACCTTGATTCCCGGCGGTGGTCGATCAACCAAGATAATTTCGAAAGGTAGGTAACTATTTACCATTCACATCTCTATGTGATTCTCGGTGGTTGACTAGTCAACTCTTTGGCGATACACATCACTATGTGTTAGTCAACCCTTGTCTCTAAAGTCGAGGCGTTCTCGACGGTGGCCAATCACCGAAAGACTCTAGTCAAGTCATAACCCAATATTCACGAGATCTCATACGATCATATCTCAATAACGACGATATACCCGAGGTAGGTCAACTCCCGGCGGTGGTCGATCGCTTGGATCCGAACACAGCTCTTCACCGTCGTTATAATATTGGGAGACAATATTTCGACTTGATTTTTGTTGTGGAAGTATTTATGTAAATTAATTCACTTAATTAATTTTAATCATGGTCTCATCAATTATATCTATCTCTATAGATATATATCCTACACATTTATCTAGATCGTGCCTAGTCATGCATCTATCGTATCATATAAAATAAATACAAGCACAAAATAAATAAATGCGTAAAGTAACCGGTATGATCATGGACTTTTCCTAGGTGCGGTTTCGAATACAAACTGACGAAACCGCGGGTCACAATCTAAGGGTAGCTGCAACCACCAATAGGATTTTTAATGCTCCATTCTCCAATGAGATCTTTATTTTCGTCTTTCTTTGGTCTCCATCTTCTGCTTCATTCTTGTTACATTTAATTCTATCTAATAAATAAATACACCCGCCGCACACGGAGGAGAGTCAACGGGAATGGGATAAATGCAGAAAATAAACTAGGTCACGTTCTTCATAACGGCCTAGGACAATTTTTAAACCAACAGAAAAATTAAATCATTCACATCTATCCTATCGGTCGAAAGCCAAATGATCAATCGCAGTCATATAATCATATTATATCTACTATATCTAATCCATACAATAAAATCTTATGAAAGAGATAAAATTAAAATTCAACTACTTGCGTCTTAATTAATCAATTAACATTTAATCTATTAAATAATTTTATCCAATCAATTAACTAATTAACATTTAATTAATTAAATGATTTTAATCGAAATAAAATTAACGATTAATTTTAAACCGATTTTAATTTTAATTTTAATTAATTAGAACTATTCTAAAAATAAATCAAAATTAAAATTATTTCTCTTTGTTTTTCTTTCCTTTTGATTCGCAATCAAAAGGGATGTCTTTGGTTTCCTAAACCAAATTTGGCTTAGGCCTGGCCACTTTCCAAAATCAAAATTTTGGAAGTGGCCTAGGCCTAGGCCTTTTTCAAATCAAATATTTGAAAGGCACTGCGCTTATTCCAAATCAAATATTTGGAAAGGCCAAATAATTTTGGTTTAGGCTCACCACTTTCCAAAATCAAAATTTTGGAAGTGGCAGCCTGGCTTATTCCAAATCAAATATTTGAAAGGGCTTAGCTTATTCCAAACAAAGTTTGGAAAGGCCATTATTATTTTAATGCCATGTGGCATCCCAATGGCTTCAAACTATTTGAACTATTGGTTAGCCACACGACACAACTAAACAAACGAGAAATTACCAATCACAACTATGAACCATATTGAATCACAAAATACACAAAACAAAAATTTGGAGATCCGCCAAACATTGGCGGTCAACCGATCGCCGGCAAAGAAAGTTGCCTGCTTTGCCGCCGCCGCCGCCACTTGCCGCGCGCCGCGGTGGTGGTGCCGCCGCCAATGATCGGCCGAGCACCACCCGATCCCTTTTTTTTTTTTTTTTTTTTTTCTTTCGTGTATCAATTTTGCAAATCAAAATCTTTCATCTTTTAATTACGTGATTTAAATGATAAAATTAACTACGCAAAATAACATGCTTATTGCTTAAGCTCAAGCTCTCTCGATACTACCAAGTAGGAAATCTACGCGAACGCAGCTGAATTCAAAATTTATTTCCTATCGACCCAAGATCGACTTTCGTTTAAGCAATAAACAAATAGATAGTAGACGGTGGTTACCTTGGTTGATCTAAAAGATCGACGCTTTGACCGTCTAAGAGAGTAGTTCTGCATAGAGCCGCCCAAGTGTTCGGCCTCTACCGCTAGTCCACACGAACAGCCCGCTGAATCCCATCATGGATTGCTATTGGAAAACTCCGGTTCTTCAGACCGGCCTTTTCCCTCTCTCCAACTCTCATAGGATGCTCTCCAATTTTACACAAGAACTATTAGCTCTTGGAATTATGATGTCTGAAAGAGCTTGACACCCACCTCCTATTTATAGTCATAGGTGGCGCCCCAATAGAGTAGAAAAGAAGAAAACTTTTCCCAATAAAATAAGGAAAATATAATTGATTGATTTATCTCATTTATTATAATATCTCATATTAAATAAATCTAGGATTTTGTCAATATCTTATATTGAATATTCCCAAGATATTGTCAATATCTAATATTGATATATCTTTATTTTATTACCATAAATCAATTTACATATATGTGTATATATATATATATATTTATTATATATATAAATCTATAAATATATTTTGGAAACAACTAAGCACATGTGTAATATCCAATGTGCATCACACGCTGAAGCACAAATAAATAAATAAATATATATATATATATATATATATATATATATATATATATATATATATATATATATATATATATATATATATATATATATATATATATATATATATATATATATAATATTAATATATATATAATACTATATTAATTAAATTGCATTAATCCAAGTGTATCTTATACACTCCAAAATTAATCCACCTTTAGCCAATAAATTGGCATCCGGAATATTCTTTAATTAATATAATATTATTAATATCTTGTATTTAATTTATTCATAATAAATAAATGCCACCATATTAATTTACCACTATAACCTTTATAGTCTCGAGATAAACTTTCCTTATTTGGTTATCATCTATAACCACATTTTAATATGGCTAGATGTTCTTATGTGTGTGACCCGATAGGCTTCCGAATATGTTGGCCGTAGACACAAAGTGCAAATTACGAAAATGCCCTTCATGTCTAACGATCACGGGATAGCGTCTAGCAACACACCGTGACCCCCAATCATCGGAAGAGTCAAATGCAATGACTACTACCTTTCATGTGAAACAGTTACCGTGTAACTTACAATCCTATCGCTGTAATAATCTCCATACGGTCGTTAGTCGAGTGTCAAAACATCAACGACCGTATCTTATAATCTGGATATCAAGCTCTCTCGAAGTAACACATTTACTCCCACTTTGCAAAGATTCACGAAAGCTAGACATTCCTCATAAGAAGGCCATTTCGGATATTCGATCCCAATCATAGGATACGCGATTCCCGGACGACCAATCATGTATACTCCGCATGCTTCAAGATCACACCCAATCACTACCGCATGATCGCCCGTGGCTGGGGAAACCTCAATAGTGTCAAAGCATGACAATCCACACCGTGATGCCATGAAGACTCGGTCTTAAGGATAATTACACAACCGCCACATAGTGTGACACTTAACCGTGTAAGTGGGTCGATCTAACGCGTCGCATTCTCTAATACACGCCCACGTCTGATCCAAGTGTCTCTACACTTCGATAGACGAGATCTATCCTCGCCCTTAAAGACAGAAGACATCTAATACGTGCTAGTCTGCTTATACTATCAATGCCTGTTTAATAGTACATCGGCTAGAGACATTTAAGTATCAAACTTATCAAAGTGATTAGAGATCTCATCAACCATAATCGCCTATCATGGTTTCTCTATCACAGTTTAATACTAAGGACGTTATCATATAACAATTCACAATTGGTTCTTTAAAAGAACAAATATATGACAACAGAAAAGCCATTTAATATATGTATAAACATAAAGAAATAGTAGAAATGATCCGACCCGGTCGGATCCGGTCCAACCCGATTGGGTTTAGGACACTATTCCAACAGTATAACCCCTTGTATAGTCACCCTGCCTTCTGGACTTTCCTTGTAGGTATTCATCATGTGACAGATCTTTCTATAAGTCTGATCCCACAACCAAGTACCCAATGGAAAGTCATTTAGGCCTTCTACATTCTCGACCAAATAGAAGGTCTCATGAGGTACCCTAGTAGTCTCATCATGACCCATCATAATCCCGCGAATAAGGTAGACTAAACCTACACGGTAGAGAACTTCAGGACGCTCAACCTTATCCAATAACCATCTCTCAATATCCGGTATGGTGATCGGTCTACCGTCAGGATAATGGATGTGACCTTGTGTCCCCTCATCAAAACACCTGGAATAAGGTTGGGGAGCTTCCGGGAGATCACCAAACCTAAAACCGGTAATCATGCAAAACTCCCGCCTACCGAACTTCGCGGTCGTCTCACCAAATCTAAACTGAAGCTCACCGGGCACATTCGGATAAATGGCACTGAAACATACATATTGCAAAACTTTGGAGGAAAACTGCCACTCCTTGTACATTTCAATGAATTGTCAAAAAACCCCACCTCTCAATGTTCCCTCAAATCCGATCCTTCTCATGTGAATTTCAAGAAGATCTCGGAGCTTGGTCTTTTCCCCTCTAAAAGTCCATGTCAAATTTTCCTTTACTTTGTAGACATCAGAACCTTGAGGGCCAATCAACTGTTAACAAATAGCATTGTCTAAAAAGTAGTAAATAGAATTTGTGCGTGTGTGTGTGTGTATATATATATATATATATATATATATATATATATATATATATATATATATATATATATAAAAGTGAATAAATTGTTTCAAAAAATAGTAAATATGATTTCTACATGTGTGTTCACACACATATATATATACACACACACACTATAGTATATGTATAAAGTCAATAGGATTGTTTCAAAAAATATTAAATAGGATTTATACATGTGTGTGATATATATATATATATATATATAACCGAAATGTCTTATCATTTGTTTTTGTTTTTCGGAATGTCGTTGTTTTGTGTTGTGTTGTGTTGTAACATTAAGGAGGGGGGGGGGGGGGGTAAGAGAAGAAGAGAACAGTGTTTTTACCAACGTCATAGAATACTTGATGATGACGAGGGAGAACAGATGCCGGACAGAGCCGGCAGAACAAAACTTATATTTTCAATCTAACGGGTGCCTCACTTCCGGCTGAGGATTTACCTGGCTGCTGGGGACAGGAAAAGATGCTCTATTGAGCAGAGCTAATGAAATTTTCTACGAGCTACCTACCAGGAGCTCCAATAAAAATCCTGGGGATTAGGCATGACACAGTGGATCAGAAAGAATCGAAAACACCCTAGGGAAAGCATGCAATTCTAAGAACCTCATCAGGCCGAGGCGTACCATGGAATTCAGTTCGAGATATTTGTTCTTGTATTTTCAAACGACATTAATTTGTTACCGATAATTTCAAAGGATAGTTTCATTAGTATTGACAGACCTAAACCTAACCTTGGAAACGGCGCCAGAAAGCTGACGGACATTACCTAGGCTATACAGATCCTAACCGGCAGTGTACCGGGTCAAATTGTAGTGCTAGTCTGGTGAGTCGAGTCGTATTCCTCGGGAAAACATGGTAATTCTTTTAAGTGGGGTTAAACACCAAGAAGCTATTATTAACTCGATCTAAGTCGCAGTTTTATCAGTTTCCTCGGGTTAGATAGTTAGATCAGTTAGATTAGTTAGTAATGTTAGAGTTAGATGTTAGTAAAACAGAAAATAAAACAAATAAATACTAATATTATATATATTTTTGGATCTAGCCAAGAATACTTTATTGAATTACGATATCTTTTTAGTAGAAATAAATGAGACAGATCTTCCTTTATTCAAGGTGTAAATTATATATGAATCGGTGCACTCCTAAGCTAGACAACTCATCCTCACACGAGCGTATGAAATTGTCATATGTCCATTGCATCACCCAAGGTCCACAATCATTACGGTTTTTCGAACAGTCCCGGTACAAATCTACCTTTAGATAAAAGGAGTCATTCCGTTCATCAAGCGGTCAATTTTATTTAAAAGGCTCCGGTTGTCAAAGCCGGACGATTCAACTTTCCGGTTTAAGTTTCAATTAAACGATGATTTAACATTATTACGATCTCGAGTACAAATGTCAATAAAATTTATCTTTCCCAAGACAAATCGCCCCGGTAGGAAAGCGGGTTCCGTTGTCACGTTTTCACTCGCCAATTTTACCCTCCGGTCTTTCAATTTTAACGTTTCATTAAGCGCAGAAAGAAAGAGATTCATCATAATTGATTTTAATCATTATTACCGTAGTCGATCATTCATTTTACCAAAAGATTAACTAATTGATTCATATCTTGGCTAGATATATTTTTAGTTTAATATCATATATAAATAGAAATAGAAATAATAAACATAACAATTTTAGAATATATTACAGGTTATGACTATCGAATCGAATTCGTTTCCACGGATCTAACATGCCAAAGCTTGAAATCAACAATCTTCGATAATTATTCCGCCATTACAACGATACTATAACCATTTTATTTATATATGTGAAAAATATATATATATACATAATGTAGATATATATATGTATATACGGTAGAAAATAAAAGAAGATAGATGAAATATATATATATATATATATATATATATATATATATATATATATATATATATATATATATATATATATATATATATATATATATATATATATATATATAGTGTGTGTGTATATATATATATATATATATATATATATATATATATATATATATATATATACAAGTGTTCTACAAAAATAAAAACAAAGAAAGAAAAGAGAAGCAGGACGAGAAGAAAGAAAAGAAATAGAAAAAAAAAAGGGCAAAGCTCCCTGTTCTCTGATGCCTCATATATATAGAAAAATGGGGAGGCCGGACCGGTCCTGAAATGGAGCTGGACTGGTCCGGACTCATCATTACTTAACACCTCAGCTTGATTCTCGAAGGATCGATTATAATTATATAATTATATATTAAACTTCTAAAATTCATAACTTGAGTTGTAGACCTCCAAAAATTGCAAACGAAATGCCAAAATTACGGTCTCGAGAAACTCTAAAACTTTCATGAAGGACTCTTCTTCAGAAAACGTCTTCTTGAGTACCTCGTGTTCCTCCGAACGTTTTTTCGGGATTTTTACGAAATTGAATCAATTAGCCACTTGACCACCATTTGAGTTGTAGAAGTCCGATTGACTTGATTCAAAATCCATTGGAAATCTTTCTTGAAGATATACAACTTTTATGAAGGGAATTTCTTCAGAAAATGTCGTTTTGATGAGCCATTCAGTATTACGAAGATATTTGGGATTTCTACTAATCCGAATCGGTTAGTCACTTGACTACTATTTGAGTTGTAGACCTCCAATTGACATGATTCAAAGTGCGTTGGAAAGCTTATATGAATATCTACAACTTTCATTAAGAAGTCATCCCCTGAAAATGCCTCTAAGCTGGGTCAAATCTCCGTCGAAAATATGTAACGATTTAAGTACTTAGAAAATTTGCTCCGTTGAACTTATAAACTTGTGGCACCTTCTTCTAACCCTCTAAACACATATTTTTAGACTCAAAACATGTCGTTACGTGGAATCTTGGTCAATATATAATCCTGCAATGAACCACCAAAATACCAAACGTAAATCCGACACGACACTCCGGTTACTAAACCGATACAAAACTAATAAAAAACTTATAAAAATACGATAATTTATATAATAACTACTACTTATACATTTGAATAAAACTTAGTAATTTTGACTTGATTTGATACATTAATGCTCAAAATGGTATCAATATTGGGGTAAAATGTTGTAATAATGATCATAAATTTATCTCTCATCACAACCCCCTACTTAGCTTTTGGTCGTCCTCGATCAAAACAAGCGATAAAACAAAATGAATAAGAGATAAATTCATGAAGATAGAAGGTATAAGGAACAACCAGATAATACAACCTTTAGAATTATAACTAGGCTTTAACCTCAATATAAATGTATAACAGAGTGTGTGTGTGACAAGCCTTTTCAATTTCCACTATCCTCTCTTGAATAATTCAAGCAAACGCACAAATATCAATTTAGACAGCCCTAATGACTTTCCTAGGTATAAGCAGTAGCAGTTCCACACAAAGTTCTTCCGAGTACTTATTAGGATAATCCCTAAAGCATATCATTCAGTTTATACTGGGGATAGTCAGAAGATAACTAAATTTTCAACCACATTCTATTTTTTTCATAGAATACTAACATATCCGAACTCATTGCCAAAATCGACTATCTTGCAAGCGTCATGAGGTGAGATCGAATACATTAATACCTATCTAACTTTTTTTTTTTTTTTTTCACATGTGTAGCATATGCCCTCATTCCCAGCAATAGGACGTTTCGTGATAACACCCTAGCTGGACTACTATCATCAGGCAGTCAGGAGCTTTTAAACCTCATAGT
This sequence comes from Gentiana macrophylla, assembly GCA_026214975.1. Taxonomy (NCBI): domain Eukaryota; kingdom Viridiplantae; phylum Streptophyta; class Magnoliopsida; order Gentianales; family Gentianaceae; genus Gentiana; species Gentiana macrophylla. The sequence goes on along the minus strand of CM047808.1, from coordinate 18,874,875 downwards.
GATATAGGACGTTTCGTGATAACGCCCTACTGCACTCAAATCATTGGTAGCTACAACCGACATATAGATAGTTCATCTTTATATATATATATATATATATATATATATATATATATATATATATATTTTATATTTTTTTTTTTTTTTTTTTTTTTTTTTTTATTCTTCCTTTCATTCCACTTAACTTATATCCTTTCTATCACATTCAAACCTTCAGACATTCACAGTACACGTTCAAAAGTTAGGTACTAAGTTACTGTTATTATCTAGAATAACCACTAGGATACTAAATGGATACAGTTTAAAATTTTCCGCTTCAATATCAAAGGCTTTACGTGAAGGAATTCATGTTACACAAATATATTTGGAATTACAATGCACTTACGGTTCACATTGGTTATACACATCCAAATTGATCATTACATCTTCAAATCCATGAAATATATACCTTATACAGTTTATTTTAATCAACTAAATAATGCTCGAAAAAGATCGAAAACTAAGGGATTTATTGATACAAAATAAACATTAATGCCATTGCTAGACCAACGACTCCACTCCCCACTTACGAACTTACATTGTCCTCAATGTAAAGTGAGTGTAAATAAGTTGTTGGGAAAGCAATGGTGCACTAAAACAAGTCAAAACAAATACTCGGATGATAAAAAAGGGTGGGTGGGTGGGTCAAAGTTATGACCATTGTGTGTGCAAATAAAATAAAAGTATGTGGCGTGTGACAATGTAATGCAAAAGGGTAGATAAACACACCACATAAACTTTTATTGATTTAAAACACACAATATTCCACAGTAGTTGAACTAATACATATCACACATTATTTTTGAAATTTAAACAGACTAGATCATGATATAAAATGTATGGCAAAGTATTAACTCTGAGTCTTTTATACCCAGATCCTCAAGGGTTATTTCAAATCGTTCTAACAACCTAAGTCCAAGAAATGATGCATTTGAATTTTTCTCTTTGTTCCATCAGGATTTTCGGATAACCACCTAATCGTTCCCGTTTAATGTCATTCAAACATTCATCCTAAGACTTGGTGAAACAAAATGAAAATCAATCCGAAGTATTACCAAAGTATCATCCAAAGTATGAGTAATTATTATATTTAACATTTTTATGGGCGCCTCCGGTAGCGCTTTTAGTTAACGTCGTTTGCTCGACCAAAATGATAATGATTAACTAATATAATATACTAAACAAAACGGGATACTTCTAAAAATTACTCACAAAAGCACGTAACAATTAAGCACATAATCCACTAAAAATAAATGCTTAAGGAGTAAAAGGGAAGGATAGTACCCGTCATTGACTACATTTATAGTCTATAGCCAGACTTTACCGTGCTTCAGTTTTTAAGGCACTGGTGGTGGGTCATCCTCACGCCTTTGCATCCGTCTTTTTATCAATATTGCTTTCCAACATATGTTAGACGAATGCCGTCGAATCCAACGGTTCTTGACCTTTTCCTTTGATTTTCGAGCTTTGAGTTTACGAGCTTTCACATTATTACTGGAGTCATCTTCTTCAGTTACCTGCGTGTTAGTACGATCCACCACAAGAGAACACAAAGTGTCTACACAAGAACTAGATTCTAGTGTAATGTATGGATATTTCAATGAATTGTAAATGTTGAAGATAACGCGCTCATCATTCACTCCCAAACTAAGCTCTCCCTTACAAACATCGATGAAAGGGGTATTAATAGTTAAGTGCCGAAAAGTGTCAAGAAAATATGCATACTTATTATCCAACTTCATCTTTTTCATTTCATTTCTCGGGGAATGGGGGAGTAATTCAAGATCAGTAGGGTTAGAATGAATACCTCCCTTACCCTTGTCGTTAGATGAAGATGGTAAAGCTTCCTTGAATGATTGTGCCTTTTGAAGACATAGTGTGTCATCATTCAGTACCTTTTTCTTCAAAATATGCAGTGGATGTGGTGATGCCCTTCCAGGTTGAACCGATGTGAATTTAGGTTGAGCCGGATAAGGTTCGGTTTGAAATGGCCCTTTAGATTCCATATTCTTCTTATATTTACCATATAAATCATCATCTACTTCATTATTCCCGAATTTTTCTAATCCATTACTTCCACAGATTCTTCCACTCTTGGTAATAACAGCATTTACCCCACTCAGATTTCTTTCGATATTACTTGGCAATCCTTCTGAGGGTTTACTGTTTTTACGTTCCTCTTCTCTACTCAAATGATATTCCAAATTCCGTAATGAAGCTTCTACAATTCTCATTCTGGTATCATGTCCACTTATAGATGTTTTCAACGTACTCATATCCTTAGTGACTGTACCTATAGAAGTCATCATGGTTTCCATATTTTGAGCTTGAGTTGACATCATACCCATCAGATTTTCGATTAATTTCTCCCATTTATCAACTCCTTCAGGTTGAGTTGAACTTTGGGTGACTGGTATGCTTTGAGTGGTATGTTGTGGATACGTTCTAGGTAATGATTGTAGGTTCTGATTCGAGGTATCTCCTTGATAAACTAGATTTGGATTCTTATATTGGATTGGATACGGTGGTTGTCCTTGCTTACTAGGGGTTTCAGACCAATGAAAAGTAGGGTGATCTCTTCTTATAGCATTAAACGAGTTTGAATATGCATTGTTCAAATTCCTATGCTGCTGAAGAAAACTCACCTCCTCTCTTGAATATCCTGTTGGTTCTTCACTCCCTAATGGCATATTATCTTGATTTGAGTAGTCATTTGGTATGATATTTTCTGAGTTTACATTTTTACTGGCTAATAAGCCGTCAAATTTCCTACTCAAATTCTCCAAGTGTGCAAGAACTTCTGCATTCGATGTACATTCTCCTGCAAAGGCTACTTTTCTTGTGCTAGAACCGGTTTCCCACATACGATTATTTTTGGAAATCTTTTCTATAGCATCGTAAACTATTTGGGCTTCACTCATCATTAACAAACCACCACATGCATGATCTACATCTGCACGTGAGTCTTTCCTTAATTTACGACAGAAAAGTTGGATTTGCATATTTAAGGAATAACCATGATCGGGACAAGCTCTTAATAATTTTTTAAATCTTTCCCAAGCATTCCCAAGCATTTCTTCAGATCCTTGTTTAAAGTTGGCAATTTCGACTATTAATTCCAATTTTCTACCAGGAGTAAAATATTGCTTTAAGAACTCGGATTGAATATCCTCCCAACTAGTCAATGAATGATGTGGAAGTGACAGAAACCAATCTTGTGCTCTTTCTTTTAAAGAAAAAGGAAACATAGACATCCTCGTTAATTCATAATGAGCACCATGACTTTTGGCTGTATTACACAATTCTTCGAAAAGATAGAGGTGATGATGTGGATCCTCATCATCCTCTCCTAGAAATTGGGCTCTTGTGTCAATTAAACCAAAAGATGAGATTTTATTTCAAATTATTTGCTCCTTTATTGGGTAAACGAATTGGATTATTAATCTGGTACCTTCTTACGGTCCGATCACATATAGGTCTCGGGTTAGGTGGTGGTTTGATTATTACGATTATGCTTATTCCGATTACGATTATTTCTATTATTCGATTTCGTTATTAGGTTGAGGTAAATTCGATTAAGGTTTTGGCCATACCTCTTGAGCATGAGCAATCCCTTGTTCAGTGTTTCACCAAACGGTTTCGCCATTTTCGTAACTCGATTTGACAATTCTTGTGGAATAGAAAATATCGAATAGAAAATAACACAAAATCGATAAAAAAAAACCACATTTTTTTTTCTCCTCGGTAATTACCGAATCCACTCGATATTTACCGAGTATTTTTTTTTTTTTTTTTTTTTTTTTTTTTAATTTTTTTCTCTCTCTCTCGGTAATTACCGAAGCCACTCGGTATTTATCGAGTATTTTTATAAAAAAATTGATATCTTACCAAATAGGTAGGTACCAATGAAAATAAAAATACAAATGAGATTGAGAAATGTATTGACTTATCCTCGGATGTTATGACCACGTTTACTTTCTACTATCGAAAATAGAAAATAACTCGAATTTGGTAGAAGAAGAAAATTGGTAACTAAAAGAAGGTAGATACCAACGGAAAATAAAAATAGAAATGTGATAAGAAGAGTGTTGACTTATCCTCGAGAATTTTGAGCTAATACAAGTAGTAACCCTAGACACAAAGAAAGAAATTAGCGACGTTTTCCCCGGCAACGGCGCCAAAATGCTGACAGCGCCTAAACCTAGGGAAAACATGGTAATTTCTTTTAAGTGGGGTTAAACACCAAGAAGCTATTATTAACTCGATCTAAGTCGCAGTTTTATCAGTTTCCTCGGGTTAGATAGTTAGATCAGTTAGATTAGTTAGTAATGTAGAGAGTTAGATGTTAGTAAAACAGAAAAATAAAACAAATAAATACTAATATTATATATATTTTGGATCTAGCCAAGAATACTTTCTTGAATTACGAAATCTTTTAGTAGAAATAAATGAGATGTGATCTTCCTTTATTCAAGGTGTAAATTATATATGAATCGGTGCACTCTAAGCTAGACAACTCCTCCTCACACGAGCGTATGAAATTGTCATATGTCCATTGCATCACCCAAGGTCCACAATCACTATTACGGTTTTTCCGAGCAGGTCCCGAGTACAAATCTACCTTTAGATAAAAGGAGTCATTCCGTTACAAACGGTCAATTTTATTTAAAAGGCTCCGGTTGTCAAAGCCGGACGATTCAACTTTCCGGTTTAAGTTTCAATTAAACGATGATTTAACATTATTACGATCTCGAGTACAAATGTCAATAAAATTTATCTTTCCCAAGACAAATCGCCCCGGGTAGGAAATCGGGTTCCGTTGTCACGTTTTCACTCGCCAATTTTACCCTCCGTCTCTTTCAATTTTAACGTTTCATTAAGCGTAGAAAGAAAGAGATTCATCATAATTGATTTTAATCATTATTACCGAGTCGATCATTCATTTTACCAAAAGATTAACTAATTCGATTCATATCTTGGCTAGATATATTTTTAGTTTAATATCATATATAAATAGAAATAGAAATTTTAAACATAACAATTTTAGAATATATTACCGGTTATGACTATCGAATCGGGTCGTTTCCACTTTGGATCTAACATGCCAAAGCTTCAAATCAACAATCTTCGATAATTATTCCATAATTACAACGATACTATAACCATTTTATTTATATATGTGAAAAACATATATACATACATACGTAGACATATATATGTATATACGGGCCCTTAAATAAAAGAAGATAGATGAAATATATATATATATATATATATATATATATATATATATATATATATATATATATATATATATATATATATATATATATATATATATATGGATATATATATATATTAGGACGTGAGTGTGTGTGTGTGTGTATATATATATATATATATATATATATATATATATATACAAGTGTTCTACAAAAATAAAAACAAAGAAAGAAAAGAGAAGCAGGACGAGAAGAAAGAAAAGAAATAGAAAAGAAAGGGGCAAAGCTCCTGTTCTCTGATGCCTCATATATATAGAAAAATGGGAGGCCGGACCGGTCCTGAAATGGAGCTGGACTGGTCCGACTCATCATTACTTAACACCTCAGCTTTGATTCTCGAAGGATCGATTATAATTATATAATTATATATTAAACTTCTAAAATTCATAACTTGAGTTGTAGACCTCCAAAAATTGCAAACGAAATGCCAAAATTACGGTCTCGAGAAACTCTAAAACTTTCATGAAGGACTCTTCTTCAGAAAACGTCTTCTTGAGTACCTCGTGTTCCTCCGAACGTTTTTTCGGGATTTTTACGAAATTGAATCAATTAGCCACTTGACCACCATTTGAGTTGTAGAAGTCCGATTGACTTGATTCAAAATCCATTGGAAATCTTTCTTGAAGATATACAACTTTTATGAAGGGAATTTCTTCAGAAAATGTCGTTTTGATGAGCCATTCGTATTACGAAGATATTTCGGGATTTCTACTAATCCGAATCGGTTAGTCACTTGACTACTATTTGAGTTGTAGACCTCCAATTGACATGATTCAAAGTGCGTTGGAAAGCTTATATGAATATCTACAACTTTCATTAAGAAGTCATCCCCTGAAAATGCCTCTAAGCTGGGTCAAATCTCCGTCGAAAATATGTAACGATTTAAGTACTTAGAAAATTTGCTCCGTTGAACTTATAAACTTGTGGCACCTTCTTCTAACCCTCTAAACACATCTTTTTAGACTCAAAACATGTCGTTACGTGGAATCTTGGTCAATATATAATCCTGCAATGAACCACCAAAATACCAAACGTAAATCCGACACGACACTCCGGTTACTAAACCGATACAAAACTAATAAAAAACTTATAAAAATACGATAATTTATATAATAACTACTACTTATACATTTGAATAAAACTTAGTAATTTTGACTTGATTTGATACATTAATGCTCAAAATGGTATCAATATTGGGGTAAAATGTTGTAATAATGATCATAAATTTATCTCTCATCAAGTATACTTTTTTCCATTAAGGCACAAGAAAGAGTAAGTATACTTAATGCACAAGAAAAATTTCAAGTCAATCACACACATATACTAGCCAATCACATGCTTTATACACTAACATTGTGAAGTAAATCAACTATATAGTACATCTACTACCAAAGAAGAAATAACAGAGCTACCAATACCTAAATGATTAATGTAAGTGTAAGTGTGATCAATATTTCCAATAACAATGGTCTCTGAAAAATAGAGACATTTTCAGTTCCATTTTGGGTAGGAACAACACCCTTATGCACGATCAAACCATCAATCTCACCATCAAACCTCAATCAATCTCAACATGAACATATACATGAAAAAATGCATAGTAACATCATACTCATACACTATCAACTTCCAAATCCCAATGTAAACTTACCTAGCCACAAATTGCATGTTTTTATCAAATTACAATCAACCTAAACCCTATAAACTGGAAATCTGCATACAAAATACAAAAGAGCACTAAAGAGCAGTTTTATACGTCCAAACGTAGGCTCTCTACATCCAAATGTAGAAAAACTTACGTCCAGACATAGAAAACCTACGTCCAAACGTAGAAAAATCAGCCTAAACACAGAAAATTCAGTCTAATCGTCTTCTTCAAAATAACTCCCCTACATCAACCCAGATAAAGAAAAATCAGCCTAATCCCCTTTATCAGCCAACAATATCAGGCTAATCACCACAAGGCCAACAAATATCAGGCTAATCACCAGTACAAAACACTAAAAATTGGAAAATATATAGGACATAATTTAGGAAACAATATAACAATTAAAAGTTTTAAATACATCATAAGGGGAAACACTTACAAATTATGTATTGCTTTGATCCATTATGCTTGAGAGCAGAGGTGGCAAATCTGAATATTTGGTGCAGAATCGCCGTCCAGACGTAAAAGAACTGATGAGAAACGTAGGGATTAGAACGTTTGGAAGGGGATAGAAGAGAGAGAGAGTTATTCAAAATATTTTAGGACCTTACGTTTAAACGTAGGTATCCTTACGTTTAAACGTAAGAAAGCTTGTGTTTAAACGTAAGGATACATACGTTTAAACGTAAGTTCCTTAGGTTGAGTGTTTTTAGGCTATTTGATTTCCTTACGTTAAACGTAAGGATCCTTACGTTTAAACGTTTGAAAGCTTACGTTTACCTGAATTTCCATGTCAGAAAAGGCATGACCTGATTTTCAAGTGCCAGGCCTGACACAACCTGATTTTCCAATTTCTGTATTTTTGAGACCTCATTTGATACCTTTTTGACATAGTATTTGAAATCCGAATTTAACCGCATCATTTACCCTAACACAGTATCAGTATCAGTAAACAGTATCAGGCTCATTTAAGGCTTAATTCAAGTGACTACTTCAAGGCACACATATCTGGCTCATATAAGGCTCATTTAAGGCTTAATTCAAGGGACACAATATCATATCTGGCTCATATAAGGCTCATTTAAGGCTTAATTCAAGGGACACAATATCATATCTGGCTCATATAAGGATCATATAAGGCATACAATATCACTAACAGTATCATATAAGGCATACAATATCAGTATCAGTAAACAGTATCAGGCTCATTTAAGGCTTAATTCAAGTGACTACTTCAAGGCACACATATCTGGCTCATATAAGGCTTATTTAAGGCTTAATTCAAGTGATTAACTATTAAGCCTATGTCAAGTTTATGTGGTTTTGATTGATAAAAGGAATAGCATAGATTAACTTGATTAAGGAGTGGTGTTTATAACATGCAGGTTCAGTTCAGGATATGTGTACAAACAATATAAACTCAGATGAACACCAGCTGATATAAACAAAGGATGAACTAGACGATTACATATAAAATCAATGTTCAAGTACAACAGTTCACATACAAATTAAGATATGCTACAGATCAATACAACAATCAGATTATACAAGAATATGCAGTAGAACATTCCAGCAGACTGTTAACAAACTCAGCAGATTAATAGCAAGTACATCAGACTATAGATTTAGTACAATAGGTACATCAGACTAAAAGGTAATACATAGAAGATCAATACAAGTCTGAAACAGTCTGAACTATCAGCCAAATTATAAGAAGGATATTCAAGTTCAAAGAACTAAATTATCTTGCCCGGAATTCACAAGGTGCTGAATTACAAGTTTAGTAAGCCTATGAACTAGGCCTATCTATTACATGATGATACAATGTATATCAAAAACCTCAGCACGCCAAGGCACACAGTAAGCCTATGAACTAGGCCTATCTATTGCATTAAGGCACACAGTATCAGTATCAGTACACAGTATCAGGCTCAAAAGAACTCTTATTTTGGTTTTTTGTTGCAAGGTCTATGTCCCTCAAGTCCTTGATATGAACTAAATGTCTTCTTACAATTCAAGCACTCATATTTACTTCTTTTCGGAGCATGTTTCGATACTACTTTTTCTTTAGGATCATTTCTTTTAGGCCTCTTCTTGTTCTTGGGTTCAATCACATTAGGCCACTTGTTCTTGGCTTCATAAATAGTTGCATTCTGAAAAATCCTTCGAAATACGTATCCGATTCGCCTTTTTCAACACATTCATCCAAGTAGTAACCTGAATCAGAGCTTTCTTGCTTATTAACCTCTGCCTTTACTATCCATTTTATTAGCTTCTGGAGTAACAACTTGAACAAAGACACAATATGAGTAACAATATCATATAAGGCACACAGTATCAGTACATAGTATCAGGCTCATTTAAGACTTAATTCAAGTGACTACTTCAAGGCACACATATCTGGCTCAAATAAGGCTCATTTAAGTCTTAATTCAAGGGACACGATATCATATCTGGAGCACACCAGCACCATACAAGTTCATATCCTCCGCAAACAAAACTTGCTCGAAACACAATTTAACCGGATGTCATTCAAGACAACGAAGATATAGTTCAGAAAACGTACACTTAAACACATGACACATATTAAGCATGTTGTCCTTCAACCTCTCTAATTAATGAATATTGATATGATTCACTTGGGTGGGACCTGTAGCAACATAAAAAAGGGCATTGATAATCTAGATTTAAACACTATTTGAAAACCTGCTCAACAGATTGAACCTATTATTTAACCTTCTCAGTACCAACCTAGAGTTCAAAAATCTAACATGGCTGGTGCTTTCTAAGTAACAAAACATACATAAAATCTTTCTAAAAATGGATCCATCTTTTACTATTCTACTTGTAATTATGCCACTTAAGCTAAAGACACATAGGAAAATTTTCTACTTAGTAGCAATGTATAGCATCTAAAGTTGCATACTTACTATAAATGCAAGCTGGGAGTTGGGTGTTAAATCTCGATACTTGGTGCTCAATGTTATAAGCTCATTCCAACAACTTGATGCACCTCTTGTTTTCAATCTGCTGGCATCTCAACTTAATACTCACATAAATCAAATAAAATTCAGTATAAAGTATGCTAAATCAATAACCTTGTCCTCAAAGGAAGCCCAAAAGGAGCACCATCAAGATGCAATGTGCACTCAACATAAAGCTGTGGCTTTATTTCCTCCATTATTGAATCCACCTCATCTAGAGCAAAGAAAAAGCAAAAACATAAACATACACTCATTGTTCAGCTAAAATTCAAAATAAAAATATATAATATAAACTGAGAAATTGCTCCCAAATCCAATACCGTTCACTAACTAAAAATAAAAAATAAAAAATCGTAAAGGATGAAATTACCAGAACCTGAATTGGGGGGATTGAAAGAAGGAAGCTTTCCTTCTAGTTGCTCGATCCTGAAGGTAACAGGAAGATTAATATCACATGATAAGAAGAAACAGAATTTGTTCCCGCTCATCGTCGATTTCTTCAAAGATGAGAATTTGACAAATTTCGTGAAGTAAAACTTCTGATTTTCTATCTCATTCACAACTCACAATATAGTGTATATATACACCCCAAAGAATCCTACGTAATTAATACGAATCCTACCCAATTAATACAAAATATTACGTTCACATTGTTTGTTCACACTAATATCGTAATACCCCCCTCAAGGTGGAGCTTGAAGGTCACAAACGCCCAACTTGCGTAGAAGAAACTCGAATTGTTTCTTGCCCAAAGCTTTGGTAAAGATATCCGCCAACTGCACCTTCGTAGTAACATAAGATGGAATGATCAAATCATCAGTGATAGCATCACGCACGAAATGACAATCTGCCTCAATATGCTTCGTGCGTTCAAGGAAAACAGGATTCTGAGCAATATACAATGCCGACTGACTATCGCAGAACATGCAAATGCCGGGGGGGATGTCGAACCCCGAGATCATTAAGGAGTTGCTTAAGCCATTTCAACTCGCATGTGAGGGACGCCATGGAACGATATTCAGCTTCCGCAGATGAACGAGAGACTGTCACTTGTTTCTTCGACTTCCAGGAGATTGGAGAAAGTCCCAGGAATACAAACCACCCACTCAGGGAACGACGAGTCAAAGGGCAACTCGCCCATTAGAATCGCACTAACCTTCAAGGATTAAAGAACTGTCGGATCGCAAAAGAATTCACTGTCCAGGCCGCTTTTTCAGATAATGAACCACTCGCAATGCGGCGTCCCAATGCTTAATGCGAGGTGCCTGCATAAACTGGGACAAAATATGGAGAGAATAGGCCAAATCCGTCCGAGTAACACCGAGATAAAGAAGACGACCAACCAAGCGTCGATACCTCTCGTGATCATCCAACAAAGGTCCTTCAGACAACGCCAGTTTGTGATTCTGCTCGATAGGAAATTCCGCAGGCTTGGCACCCAACAGACCTGTCTCATGGATAATATCAAGGGTGTATTTGCGTTGACTCAAAAATATCCCCTGTTTATTTCGGGCGACTTCCAACCCAAGAAAGTATTTAAGGATTCCCAAATCTTTCATTTTAAAACACTTCCCCAAATATTGTTTAAAAATAGCCAGGGCCACTTTATCGTTTCCGGCCATGATCATGTCATCAACATATACAAGAACATAGAGCTCAATCTCACCGCGATGTAGGCAAAAGAAAGAATAGTCCGAATGGGATTGACGAAATCCATATTCTTTAAGAGCGGAAGCAAGCTTGGCGAACCAACAACGCGGTGCCTGTTTCATTCCATAAAGGGATTTCCGCATTCGACATACTAGGTTCGAACCCCGTTTCTCAAACCCCGGAGGAATCGCATATAAATTTCTTCCTGCAAATCCCCATGCAAGAAAGCGTTATGGACATCCATTTGGTGAATGTCCCAATTCTTGGTTGCAGCTATACTAAAAAATGTACGTACAGTCACCATCTTGGCCACGGGAGATTAAATCGGTCCAGTCCTCTATGACTACATCATATATAAATGCCCCACTTAGATAACTAATATCGACGGTCCGAAGACGGTCACACCATAAAGTGTTCTGGGCGCATTAATGGTGGTTTAATCAATAGACCCCATACTTTGATTAAGTTCACCACGAGCTAACAGTTCAAGTGTATCACCATAAACTTAATCCTCACGTGTGACACACACTAAGTTATATGGCTGCATATGATACAACTTGGGGGTTTCAGCAGTGTATTACTTACAAGCATGAATCAAGTAATAAGATGAGCATAAATCTGTCATTTATTAATTAAAAAACAATTACATAAATTATCATTCGGGCGCTACTCCCAACAATCTCCCACTTGCCCATAAGGACAAGCAACAATTGTCTTTCTGGCACTACATCTAACACCTTCCACCTCTCTACATCATTCCTCAAGCTTGAGACGTACATCACATCCAGGTCTAGTTTGTACCTAAGCTCGTCAACCAGGAACAAACCACTACAGAACACAACAACATCTCCTTCTCCGTACTATATTAGAAGAAGTACCTTTCACCGACATTACAGTAACATACAATACATAGTCACAAAATTTGGCATTCCATGAACACACACACACACACACACACACACACACATATATATATATATATATATATATATATATATATATATATATATATATTTTTGCTCTTCTTCTCATTTTTTTTTTCTTTTTTTCTTTTTTCAAAACCACAAAACGATCAAAGGCCGAAAAGTCATATAATTCCACCTCCTCCGGGATATACTCATTTTTACCAATACCACTCGAGAGATGCGTCACTCCACCTCCCCTCACCATATCAGAAAATGTGAAAACAATAAGCTCAATCTTGCAAGGTGGTCAAGGAAACGTAGGCCGTAATAAAAGCTAAGGGCATCGGTAAGTACGAGCTAATCATTACAAAAAGCTAGTTCGGGTAGCGGTCTAACCACCCTACAATAGGCTTAGAGGGGTAACTAAGGATAAACATATAAGGGATGGCATTTGGGTCTGATCGGGTCAAAGAAACGCCATAACCGTCATCCCCTACTTAACCAAGACCGATCTTTCTATTTCGCCTGAAAGTTACTACTATAAGTTTTAGGTAACGGGGTCATTAATATCTACTATAATCATTCACTAGTCTCGATGAATCACGAGGTCGAAGCTAACGTGATAGAACTATCCCATTCCTCAACACAAGATCCCAAATCAAATCAAATGCATTCATATAATCACTATATGTTTAATAAAACAATGCTATGGGTCGATGCATCAAAACCAATGCCAAAACCACCAAATTTTTTTGAACTAACTAACTTATTTTCACAAAAGGAATATCAATCACTAAATATAACACGTTCAATATTAACACAAAACATCGAATCTAAACCGACCACCCCCTACTTAAAAACCAAACACTAATGATAATGGTAGAAGATTTTAGCTTACAACCGGTGAAAGGCACGAGTATGGTCATGTGGCATCCATGAATGTCCTCCCAGGGTACCTGTGCTAATATCGACAAACAACACCAAATATACGAGATACACAGGTATGGAGATATCGAAATGAAACTAGACGGATCACCACAATTCATCAAAACCAAAAACACCACACTAGCCCCCCAAAACACACGTCCTCGGGTTATATTACAACAAAACTTACCCAAAGTATCTTAATACACACTAAAGAAACATAGTGAAACACGAGGGGAAAGAGAAATACTTAAAACACATTCTGAGTTTTGAGTCCTCAGCTCGACTTCCCACCCCCAACTATGTCAAGCATAGTTATACCAAAGGAGAGCAAACCGTTGCATCTCCCTACAAATATCATAGAAATTGAGCACCCCCTGAAAATGAAATACGAGAAATATAGGGCTCAATCCCACCACCACGATTGGTTCGATGAATCCATTGCATAGAACAACGAATTCACTTTCCCGGAATGAAAACATACACCAACCAATAACGACTCTAGCACCAAACAATAACAATAAGGTTCTACATCCACAACAAACTCAACATGGTGCACCCCCGGTATAACAGTAGGGCTAAACGAAGACGAAATAAATGATTCAATGGAAACAAGATTCATACCATCCTCATAGCATTCCTCTAGGGTGACTTTTACCAAAGTTTCACGTTCTCTCCTATCAACTTCCTCCCTCTCGATCAGTTGTTGCACTTGGTGTCCCAAGTTCCGTATGGCTGTTTGCATTGTTGAAGCCATAACAAAACTCTCTAATATCATCTTGGACCAATTTACTCAATTGTTCAACCGTTCTCTCAAGTGGCACCTGTTCATCCTTTAAGATCTCTATTTCCGGATGTGAAGAATATCGAGTTGTTGATCAAAGTAACTTGGAGCATTATCCCACTCATTTCCGTATGATGAGATGTATGGGTTGATTTGGTAATAGGGTTGTGTTCTGTAACCCATAGCACCGTAGTTGTAGCCTCCAAATGTGTAAGGATATGAGCCGTAATTGTAGTATGGATACATCGTCTGCAAACCAGGGGAAAAAACACGAACACAATCATGGTATCTTGTCACTACCACTACCGGAGTAAATGGTGTGACTCAAAGACAACAAAGAAATGATAAACAGATAAAAAGAAAATAAAAACGACATAATCCTAAGAATTCAACTAAGTCATGGTTATCAACCGGATTCCCTTTTCCTTAGCACCCGGATTTTCCCTCCCTGGGTTTGCCGGACTAAGGTTTTGAGGAGGTGGTGAACATGTGTTGATGACGTTATTTTTTTGGGGAGATTAGTCAAGAGATGACACTTGTAAAACTTCAGTTTTCCTTCTTAATAAAAATCTGAGTTTTACAATATATATATATATATATATATATATATATATATATATATATATATATATATATATCAATCGGATTCCCCGGCAACGGCGCCAGAAAACTTGGTGGTTGTTTTACAATAAGCCAACTCTAACCGGCAGGGTACCGAGTCGGTTGTACTCTAAATGGCGAGCAAGGTCGTATCCCACAGAGAATCTGGTTAAGTATCAAAGCCGGTATCGTTCTTAGTTTAGGTAAACACGTTCTTTGAAAAGGGTGATTTGTTAGATCACCGATTGTAACAACTAAGTATACACAAAAGAAAAGAGTTTAAACTATATAAAAGAGATAGCCGAGCTATGATCCAATCTAATACTCACAAACCCCAGCTAAATCCGGAAGTGTTTTTGACTTACCTAAACCTTCTCGATGTCACTCGAAAGGTGTCATTTCTTAATTCTGAGAATAGACATTATATCAATAATCTACCCTCCTATGTCATGTTCAACATTCCGTTGACCAGATTTAACTGACCTAACATGGTCTACGATCAATGAAACACTCAACAAGTTGATACAAACCTCACACACGAAACTGAATCTAAACAACTCAGTCGGTTTTACAGGGTGATCCTAGAACCCCGGCTCTCGTATCCTCTCACAAAATACATATGAAAAGAAGATACGTGTAATACGATTATCAAGTGGTTGATTCAATAAATGTGATCGAGCATAAGTTCTAGAACTACAAACACATCAAGATTCAACAAATCAAACATCAAGAACACCACGTTAACAAACTAGGGTTCGATTTCGAACACCTAAGTCCTGCACAATATCACAAAAAATACTACACGTAACCCCTACAGGACACTAGGGTGACCGAGAGTGCATCATAACACCTAAAACATCGAGATTTTCGGACATTACGCCCTAGGTATCGTAAATACAAACCATGGTGTAAAATACATCAAAACACAATCAAATGTCTCCAGAAACATATGAAACGAGGTATAAATGGGGTCTAATCACATAGTAAACGATAGCCAATTTGACTCTCATCACTCCCCCACAAGGATGCCTCTGTGAGCCATTGAAGAAATATTGTTCTCCGAGACCACCGCATATTGTTGAAGGAGTGTTGTGTCGAGTTTATTGTATTTTAATTTTTAAGATACAAAGTCGAACCAAAATGGTGGAATACACTTTATTTTTTGTTTTTACTTTGAATCACTTGTTTTATAGGTAATGGGAAATTCTAGATATATAGTAGAGATGTTGACTGGGCCACCTAAAAAATCCATTGAAGAGCAGAGTAAAAAAAAAAAATTGTTAGTTATTACTTGTATTAGGCTGGATCTTGATATTTCATTGACTCTTTCGGAGAATTTCATTATAGATAAAGTATGGAATTGGGGCCTTGAAATACAAGATATTTTTTGGGGCCCTAGGCTCAGGCCTAAGTGTTTGTCCCCCGAGTCTCATCATGTTTTTTTTCTTCTGTGCCTTCTTAATTACTCTAATATTAGAGTCAGGAGTACGTGAGTATTATATAAAAGTCACGTGCCGAATGTTGCATTTCCGGATATGGACTCGGTATCCAAGAGCGGGGCTTTACAATAAATTTTGTGAATCCTAATTGTCAGGATAAATATTAAAGTTAACAATATAATTATATTTTTATCACTTTAATTTTATAAACACCTTTCAAAAATTTCCATTGACTAATTATTCTATTCAATTATCCTTTTACATGTCTAGTTAATCTAATGATTTTCATGGCTGGTGAAAGAGTGCACATAGAAACATATTCTCTCTCTCTAAAACCTTGCTCTGCCCCTCACTAAAAAAATCTTCAGGCCTCCTTCTTTTGTGCAGCCTTTTTCCGGCGCCGGCCGCTGAAGGCACCGGTGCCGGCTGCCCTTTTCGTCTTTTTTCTTCTTTTCTTGTTCTTGTTGTGCCGTTCTCTTGTTTTTATGTCCTTTTTCCTCTTCCTTTTCCACAGATCGGGAGTCTCTCTAGTTTTCACTGGTTGGCCAGAAAATGGTTTCTCCCCCTTGCTTTGGTTTAGATCGATGGTGTATTAATTGGGAAGCTCTTTCCGGCAATGACTCATTGCTGAGTAGCCAATTGTTGGCCGGAGATGGTGCTTTTAAAATGTTTTCGCGGCTGATGATCACCGGGTTCGGCTACAGGTGGTGGGCGGCCTGCATGTTGGGGGAGTTTATCCTCTATTTCCCCCTTGCATGTTCATATCTGTTCATTTCTCACCTCTTTTTCCCGGCGATGGAATTGGATCTACGGTTGACGGAGTTGCAAAGTTTTTCTTTGATCTTCATTTTCCTTTGCTCCGCTAGTTGAGGATTGGGGGCGATTTTTTGCTGTTCGTGATTGCGGAGGGGGGTCTGGGGCAGATGGTATCGTGTGTCTGTAGTCTCTTATGTTTGGTTGTTTATGTGTTCAGGATCAGCTCGGTGATAGTCGGTCTTCCGGATTGTTTTTCTTTTAGGTTGGTAGTTTTGTCTAAGTATGTTTATGCTATGAATATGGCTATTGTATTATGTTACTAAATCAAATCCTCTATTGTGAGGCAGAATTTGGTCGAGATGGGTTTTCCCATCTTTTTTGTCCTTCCTTTTGTTGCTCATGGTGGCTATGTCCGGCTTTAGGCCGGTGGTAATCCGGAATTTGTCTGGCTATTCTCCGGCATTGGCCCGGTGTAATGTATGTGTTGTGTTTTTTTAATGAAATCCTTTCGTTTCCGGTAAAATAAAATAAAAATTCTAATGATTTTCTACATGTCTGCATACCAAAGAGTCTAATTCATGGAAATGATGAATGAGAATGACAATTTTCACGTAATACGCAATAAAATAAATAAACGTGAAAAAGAAATAGAGATTGATGTTTTGTACCAGGCCGGCCCGAAGATAAAATGGGCCTATGGCGATAGGTCGGAAGGGGCTCTTTATTGATTGGTTAATCAGGAGATACCGGGTAATATATATAAATAAATATAAAAACAAATAATAAATTCAATATTTTTTTCACGTGTGTCATTCTGCATCTTTTACGTTTTTTATATTTGCTTCTCTCTTCCAATTTAAGTACGTGTGTTTTATTGTGATCACTAAATTGATTGATGGCTAAATTACAATTTTGGTATTCTAACTAGACACGTTTTTCGATTTTGGTTATGGTTTTCTCCGGCGACAATTTTAGTCCTGTAAGTGGTCTTTTTTTTTGCAAAAATAGTCCTGAACGCCGGAAAGACCACTTACAGGACTAAAATTATTCTTTTCCGGCGACAATGTTAGTCCTGTAAGTGGTCTTTCCGGTGACAATTTTAGTCCTGTAAGTGGTCTTTCCGGCGTTCAAGCCTATTTTTGCGAAAAAAAGACCACTTACAGGACTAAAATTGTCGCCGGAGAAAAATCAGGACCAAAATCGAAAACAAGTCTAGTTAGAGGACCAAAATTGTAATTTAGCCCCAAATATTGATAGTGTCACCAAGTCTAGTTCAGGTGTTTTTGTTCCATTTTTCTTTTCTTGCCTGGAGATTGCTTGCTGGTTTCTGTACTCTCCCTTTGTTTTTCGTGCTGGCAGATTATCAACGCGTAGCTTGCATGCGGTTCACTCTGCGTTCGCCTCACGAGGCCACATTAGCCTTTGGACGCACCCTACAATTTTTTCTAGGGGTGCAATCCAGGTGTTTTTGTTGCTTTTAAGGTCTCTCTATGTGCTCGGTTTACTTCTGCTGTTTGATACACTCCCATTTTCGATTGGTACAGCTTCTACCACGGCTATTGCTGACCACTTGGCGTGCCACCATTGTCGGAATCCCACTTCCAAGGGGATGCGAAGATCGAAGAAAGCTCACACGATGACACGACGGGGAGCACGGCAATCTTATTTCACTCCCATTTTGAAAGTCAGTAGACAGAGAATTACCATTTACCTCATGCGGATTTCCACCGATGTATTTATTTTTGGAGTAGGGGTTTTTCGAAATGCATAGAATGAGTCTTTTTCCCTACGCGTGGTGGATTTTCCTACTGCAGGTTTCTACACACGCATAGGGTTTAAGGAGGCCATCTTGTCGTTCTATCACGCAAACTGCATGCCAGGATATGGCGAATGCTTTGTAGCTCTTTATTTCTTCCTTTTATATAAAATAAAGTTGCTTTAAAAAAAAAAAAAAAATAAAAATAAAAAAAAAAAAAAAAAAAAAAAATGTTGCATAACTCTTATCGTTCGTTGGACCTGGAAATTTGACCCACGTATCTTACATAAACTAAGAACCTTTTGGAAATTACTCCACATGTTTTACCATATGCAAAGCTCTAAAAACGAAGCAGTGATGCTCGTTGAGTTTAGGCCCAACTTTTTTTAGTACTCCTTCTGCCTCATTTAAAGTATAGTATCGTAAAATCTAATATGGATATCTATTTTGTACATTAATTGACATATTCATCTAAACGTCTTTAAAACTTAAATTAAAGGGAGAATTGTTGAAAAGGATAAAAAGATTATCAAAATTATTAAATAGGACACAAACATATTTTCTTTATTAAAAAGGACATTTTATGAAGCTTACGACAATAATACCCCTATGATCAAGTTTTTTTAAAAAAAAAACACGGTAACTGCTGCATGGAAATGGAAGTTGTATGTATACGTTCCCCTCCAATATGCATTATATATATATATCACTTCTATCAATTTTTTTATTTGACATTTGATCAAGGACGGAGCCAGGATTTTAATTTAAGGTGGGTTAATAGACTATATCTAGTTCGTCAGGTGGGCAGGATTAAGAAAATTTGATAGATCGAACTGGATTACATCGATTTTTTAGTGTACTATTTTTTTTGTCCGGATGGGCTTAGCCCCCCTAAACATACTACATACCTCCGTCCTTGATTGTGATACTATGTGACACAACAATTGACACTCAATCATCGTCGCCCTATTTCCCACTACTATTTGACGTTGTGCAGTGAATTGCTTGTCACCAATTATTTATTTTTGTTGAATTGGAGTAACAATTAGCAGTGACATGTTGACTGACACTGATTATTTCATTACTATTCATGCTGTCAATTACCAGTACCAAATTGAATGTCACTACTTATATATTTCTGGTGAATCGGTGTGACGTATTGTACGACACTAGTTATTGTCACTATGTTAGTTAGTGAGACAGATTGAATGGAAATAATTATATATTTTCAGTGGACAATTAGTAGTTACACATTATCTGACAGTGGTCATTATCACTGCAGCCACAGTGTCAAGCAGTAGTGACAAATTGAATGACACTATTTATCTACATTTGGTGAATCAACGTGACAATTTGTTGTGACAATTTCAGCAGTGAATTTATTCACTGTCGAAATTCACTTGTGTTCGAAATTCACTGTTTAAATTCACTGCTGAAATTCACTGTCGAAATTCACTAATTTTCAAAAATCATTGTCGAAATTCACTTTCGGGATTCGCTAGGGAGATTCATTGATTTTCGGGATTCACTGTTTGTCCTTCTCGCTATAAAAATTATGCAGTTGTCATTCTCCCTATAAAAAATATGTAGTTGTCATGTTACTTAAAAATATTCCAGATTGTTCATTATCTCTAATTTCCCATAAAAGATATGGCTGGTTAAAAATTAGGTAGTAGAGATGAATTGAACGTGGGAGTACTTTCTTGTAAGAAAAAGAACGTGGAGTACATTTTTGTTTATTTTTTATTTAATTTAAAGGTATTTTGGTACTTGTGTCTTCTAAATTATCCTTATCTCTAAACAATAATTATGTTTTTATCCAGTTTGCTAATTTTGAATTAATTATGTCATTTTCAACAATTCTTCCTAAATTAAAAGGTGGTCGTCACTAATAAAGTTTTCACTTTTATAAATTGGGAAGTAAAGATCTTGTGGTGTCTAATTTTTTTGAAAATTTGTGGTGTCTAATTATTTAGCATTACTTTGCATAAATAGTAGTATCAATCAACACAAACTTCCCATGGGGCATTATTTCTACAACAAATGGGACCACCAAAAGGGGGGCGGAAAGAGTTTGTTGAGGGCGGCGTGGCATGAAAATATCTCAAATTTTTTTTAACAAAAATGATTTGTACACATGAGACAAAACTAGGGGCGGAACTACTACGGCCTACGGGGTTGGAGTGGTCTCAAGAACACCCTAAATTTTAAATAAAAAAACAATAAAAATAAAATGTTTTTTATATTTTATTAGTTTTAACAGTAATATTTGTATTTAATGTGTCTTCATTTAAACTAAATTACTAATTATTCTAGTGATTTAAGAATGCATTCCCACTCAAAAAAAAAAAAAAAAACCACAAAATAATTTCCTGATTCCGCCACTACAAAACCACAGCATAGTACATAGAAAACGATCCATACCTTTCATTTTAAGTTACGATTAAAAAAAATAAGAGAGAAAAAAGATTAAAACTTTTTGAAACTTAATCAGCAGGATTGCATGTGGCCATGTGGAGTAGATACCGAAATCCTCTTAAATCTCCTATATTTATATTAATGCGATAAAATTTCTTTTATATCCACCGTATTTCGCTAAATCGAATATCAGACCGATTTTATCTTCATATAGATTTTGTAAACTTTAAAACCGTAAACTACAGAATTGTTTTTTTTTTAGAAGAACTACAGAATTTTTAAGGCTATCTAATTCAAGTGCTCTACCATTTTATATTCATCTGCGTACGGTATTTAAAGTTATTTTCTCATTTTATATCTGGTTACAACTATCCAGTTCATATAATATAAAAGTGGATCATTTGTTACGTTCCATAATACGTAGAATATCTAAAACATTTACGGAAAATTAGAGCAAATATAATATTACTTTCGTCTAAAATATAAATTCATTTAGTCTTTTGCTTTTGCCTCATAATATAAGGCTATTTCTTTTTAATGAAAATATAAGGCCATTATGAAAAGAGAAATGATAGAGGCACAACGGCGGCAATACACAAGAATTTGCCAAAACAATAATCTGCACCTCTCTCAATTTTCATTTGTTGGCATTAATAATAGTCAAATTTCATTTTAAACTTTTTAATTAAAATTAATAACACATAATTAATTTAATCAACTTTCTATGTGAAAAAATCCAAACAAACTTATATTTTGGGATGTAAGTAGTATATTTTAAAACATGGTCATAGACTGAGCATGAAAAAAATGTTTTACTACATAAAATGGATAAAGAATAGGGTGAGTTCAATACCACAACGGTTGTGTCAAGGAGTGACATAACCGTTGTGGTAGTAGTATTTCCCCAAAGAATACCCGTGTTTTTTAATAAGAGTAATTTTATTATCACAATAAAATAATGACAACAAGTGATATAATACATTTTTACATCATCTATCATGATATTGTTGTATGACAAATTTGTGGTGACACTAGCAATTCCGATTCACATAATATGTGGAGTTTTTCATTCAATAATTCTATTACAACAATCACTCGGTTATAACAACTGTCACAATCTGATATGACAGTGAATTTTGGTGATGTGCTATTTATTCAACAAGGGATTATCCTACTATCACATCATGAATGTCTCACTAACACATTGCAACACATGTTGTGTCTAGACGTGACCGGTTCCGGGTCCATGGCACGACCCTCCGGTTCCGGGTCCAAAATGGAACCGAAACCGCCGGTTCCATTTTCTAGCTGGTTCCGCCGGTTCTCTGGAACCGGCGGGTTTGGCGGTTCCCCGGTCCGAGTCCGGGTCTCGGCGTTTCCCGGGTCAGACGGTTCAGATCACGGTTCCGATTACGGTTCCGATCACGGTTCCAATCACGGTTCCGATCACGGTTCCAAAAAAATCAATTTTTTTTTTACAAAATTTTTATAACTTACGTTAAAATTAATAATAAATTCTAATTGGTTATTAAATTATATATAATATTTAATTTCATAAGTATGTTTTAAAAAAAAAAACACACGGCTTGTATAATATTTAATTTCAACCAATCTATATATAATATTTAATTTCATAACTTATATTCTAGATAATTTGTAAGTAAATTAAAAAGATTATAGTTTTCTAATTGTTTATTTTTTATGATTGATTTGTAAGTAAATTAAACTTATATTTCATATAGTGATTACGATGATTTATACTATAATATTATGTATATAATTTGATATTATATCTTAATGAATCGAGGCAAAATGTATATAAAAGTTGTTTTATTAAGCAACATCATTACATAATTGAACAATACATCAATAGATTTACGATACACAAGACACTTGAATCACTTGATAGTTGATACACATTACTTAACACCATACTAATAGTCTAATACACTTCATATTAAAAATACAAACACACTACTAATACACTGAATATTCAAACATAATATGACAAACAACATTTTATGGTATATTAAAATAAAATAAAAAATTTTGAATATATATTCGTTGCCAACCGTTGGTCAAATTGGAAATTGGAATCTTGGGCAAATTTTGAAGGAAAAAGAAAAAGAAAAAGGAAAAAAAACGAAAATTAAAAAAAAAATTTAAAAAACCGCCGGTTCCGGCCGGTTTTTCGGCCGGTTACTTGAACCGCCGGTTCCGGGCCGAGCCGGGTCCGTTGGAACCTAAAACCGGATAGGAACCGTGGAACCGCCGGTTCCGTGGACCCGTGGAACCGCCGGATTGGACCCGGGAACCGGCGGGTCCGAACCGGATTTGGAACCGGAACCGCCCACATCTAGTTGTGTCTGAGTAGTTATGGTCATAGTACAACGACGCCTTCGCCTCTTGCAACATCCTTGACTTATCCATTTATTCACTTTCTTAAAATAAAAATAAAAATAGCATAATCTACTATGATGGGTTGGTCAGAATTAATGGAAGAGACTCTGATCTCTTAATTAAGCAAGAATCATCGAGTTCGAGCCATTCCGGATACATCAGACATTATTGAAATGTATATGTCTTGACTTTTGATGCCCGACAATTAATACATCGGAGTATTACTTTCAGACCTGGGATACCTTCTTTTTCATTCAGAGAGATTTTATGGTGCAACGGTTGTAGAAAAGTTATACCAAGTAAGCATATATTAGAGCCTCTCATTTTTACTCTCTTTCACATAATACACTTTTATCGTGTGTGGAGGTTAGAAATGAATGGTTGTAATGTATGTCACTTGGTAAAACCTTCCTACAACGGTTGTATTTTAAAATTGGCTTTATTGTTAAAAAATGACAAAATAAGAGTGGAAATATGTAAAAATGACAGTGGAATTTTTTATTGGGTGAAAAGGACAAACCAAACAGTGGAATAGTGGATTCCATCAGAAATACAATCTGACCAACCAAATTTATTTTTTGAGTAATAAACAAATGAAATTATCCTTTAACATATGAATTTTTTTCCCATTGTCCTTAATCTTATTTTTCAACATTTTTTTTTTCTTTCTTTTTGTCCTTTATTACCACCCCCCTTAAAATTTCACTTTCATTAGAGTCCCTTTTTTTTTAACTTCCTCTCAAAAAGTTTAGTAGTAATAAATTACACGTCCGAGGTTTGAAGTACTATTAAAAGCCCAATTAAAATTTCTTGATTTTCCTCCATGTTTTATTTTATTATTATTATTAGCTATGTATAATAATAATCCATATGGAAAAATGAAGGAGGAGGAACTTATGAGATCAATTTCTTCATATTCTCAAAGTGATCATCATCATCATCAGCAGCAACCGTTGATGTTGATTAATCCAACGGCGGCCATGGATGAGCTTCAATATCATGATGATGATACAGGTGTAATTACTACACCGTTTCTGACAAAAACTTATGAACTAGTTGATGATCAAACAACAAATCATGTGGTTTCATGGAGTAAAGGTAATAATAGTTTTATAATTTGGGAACCTCAGATTTTTTCAATTAATATTCTTCCCAGGTACTTCAAGCATAACAATTTCTCAAGCTTCATCAGGCAGCTCAATACTTATGTGAGTTCTTCTTCTAAAATAATTCTAATTTTCTTCTTCTTCTTGTTTTTGTTAATCCTAATTTTATGAGAGGTTTCGTGATAACGCGTTTTACTGTCTGAGAGGATATTTTACTGTCTGATATCTGATGTCTTGTGTATGTTATGTTTTTGAATCGGAACCTAAAAGGTCGGCTTTTTTTTAATGTGGGGCACTCGAAAATTAACTACTTCCGTTTTATAATATAATTCATCCGAATAGTTTTCAGATAGATTAATAAAGTGGTTGAACGTTATGAATTTTAAGATTAAATATCTAAAATACCTTCTTATTAATATCATTAATATATACGATAGTTTTTAAATAATGAAAAATAGATGTATTGATAAGAAATTAGAGATTATAATAAATGTTGTATTAATAATGTTGAATATCTTATATTATGAGGATGTTTTACGGCGTTGATTAGATGTCAACCTTTTCAGAATAGTAATTGTCTTTAAAATCATGAACAATTTGCATGGTTTCTAATCAGATTCCCTTTCTAGGAATTTCTTACCCGGAGAATTTTATGTACACCGTCTGCGTTGGATACGCAACATTTATAGAAAAAAACAAATTAATATTTATTTTTTTATATACATGTCGCATATTCAACGGATCGATACACACGAGAAGAATGCGGGTAAAAATTTCTCTTTCCTGAGTTGCTCGTGAAAGACAGGCCTTTTCAAACCACGACTATTACCTAATAAAGCAAAAACCATAATTCTCACCCTTCTATGATGATACTTTTTTTTTTTCATTATCCATAACAAAATTGACAGATCACATATTATAAAATATCTTACTTTTGTGGTTCATTTGAGAATGTCCATGAATTATTTTATGGGTTCTGTTGACACCGGGCAGACATTTGGCAATATATTTAGTGTATTTTCTTTTTTTACGACATTGCAAAAATACTTCGCACCATATATGGAGAAAACATCGTTGTTTAGTGACGTTTCTATAAATGTCATTACCATCGACATTTGTTTTATATTATAAATTTTAAAGTAATTGACGCTACTCACGATTGCTTCCATTCTCTAAAAACAAGTCACTTCCACTGACTTTTTGTAGAAGAAGAAATGTCGGTAGAAGTGATATTCTTTATGAGAAAAATGATCGTGATTTTCGAAGTAATTTTTTTACTGCGCTAAAAACTCGTGGTGCCAAAAGTAAAAAAAAGAGGTGTCCAGTAGAACTAATCCCTTCCTTTTGATTGGACTGATCAAGCACAAAACTTACCACCGTACAAGAAAATATTATTTCTACATGAAAATTGTCACTACAAAGATTCAAAAAATAAAATTTATATCATTGATTATGATGAGACCAATATCAATCGATGTCTCACTAACTTGATCGAATTGTTATATGTTTGTCGCGTGAAATCAGAGTGCATCGTAACATGTTCATGCAATGGTACAACAAGTGTAAAATGTTGTACCAGGTAACATGCAGTGGCGGACTCACATGTCTCTATTTGTTGTCCGCGGATCCTGATAAAAATAAGAAAACTCTACATTTTATCATAAAAAATATTTCGAACCCTGAAAAAAAAATTAATTTGAAAAATAATTACGGACCTCGCTGAGCAAAATTTCTGGATCCACCATTGATAATGCACTTCTATCTTTCCTTTTCTGATTTCTTTCATCATACACATCCCTACTGCATGAAAGAAACTATAATGAAAGGATACGATAAATATTACCCGATCCACCAGTAAAGTCCCACATCGGTAAAATAATGCACACCCCATATAAGCGTGAGACATAAAGGTCTTGTCAACTCAGGTTAGCCTTTTACCAAGCCAGCTTTCTAAGCAGATTGACCGGACATTTATGACTCATTTAAGCGCTACCAGCCCTGGCCAGTTCTTCCGTTACTGATTTCTTATCATCATATCGACATCCTATCGCGCACCGCACAAGAAGACGGTGTAAAGAAACTATAATGAAAGGATATCGATAAATATTACCCGATACAACTTTCCTACTATGTATATTGTTGTATTATATAAGCGTGAGAATAAAGTTTGACTCGGTCGGATTAGCCCTTTTAGACCAAGCGGAGACGATAACACCGGACATTTATGACTTTTAAAGCTTAGTGGTGCAGGCGTTACAACAACTTTCCTACTATGTATATTGTTGTATTATACATAAATGTTGACTCCAAAGACATAAAAAGAGTTAGTTAGCGACTTAAATTACTCTAAAAAAAAAAAAAAAAAAAAAAAAAAAAACTTAAATCCTACTAACAAAATAAATGTGCACTAAACAATCGATTTAAATCATTCACGCCACACCGTGTTACGGATTCATGGGTTAGTGGAACCTTATTTTTTTTTTTTATTACACACTTTTGTCTCCACTAGGACTCAAACCTAAAACCTAGCTCCATGTTATAAACTTCAGTGATTACCACGGAACCTTAATTTTTTTGTATTACATATAGATGTTTACATTTGTATATCATATATGTTCAGGGTTTCAAAAAAGTTGGTGTAGATATATGGGAGTTTGCAAATGAAGACTTTTTAAGAGGACAAAAACATCTCCTAAGAACAATTAAGAGAAAAAAGCCACCTCCTCATCATCCTCATCATCATCAACACCCCTCAAGCCAAAATCAAGACCTTCCATGTCACGGAATCGGAAGGTTCAGTTTAGATCAAGAAATCGATAGGCCAAGGCGTGACAAGAAAATCTTGATGGCAGAACTTGTCAAAACCAGACAGGAACAACAACAAACAATATCATACCTTAAAGAAATGGAACTAAGGTTACAAACGATAGAGAATAAACAACAACAAATGATGACCTTCTGGTCAAAAGCATTACAAAATACCAACTTTCTTGACCAAATGATTCAAATTGAAAATGGAAAAGATGATCTTGAGGAAGCTTTAAAACAAAACAAGAGGAGGAGGAAGCCTATTGATCATCAAGGACAATGCTCTATAAATAATATCGCGATCGGACATCCGGGCTTTATACATGATCATGATGAGAACATGTATGTACTTCCAATTAACATACAAGAACAATACTTGGTGAAAGAAGATCTCAATGTTGGTCAAGAGAGGTTATTTGATGAGAGATTTTGGGAAGGTGTTGAAGATGAAATTGATGTTCTTAGGGTTGAAAGTGAAAATGTTGGATATCATGAGGAGCTTTTAGCTCAGCAGTTTGGTTATTTGGATAGTTCAATTTGTACTCCATTCCTTACATAGCGTTGTTGTAAGGAATAAAGACGTTTTTAGTCCTTTCGATTTTTTGAGTTTTGTATTTTCACTCTCTCATGTTTTAACTTTGCGTCTTTTATGAGTTTTTTTTTTTTTTTATCTCTTCGTAGTGTCAGAATTTGGTTGTTGGACATGTTGTATGTTATTAGTGGCCCTATTATGTCCGAGTGTGGGTGGCAATTACCCTATCTTGCAAAATCAAGCATTTTACCTTATGAAGCATAAATATGGACATGAACACGATGTATGAAGAGACACGAACATGGCGATTCAAATGGTTTTAATATTTAAGGACACGATATGTGTGATACATTGAGTCTAATTTGACGTCTAAATCACTTTCAGATCCCGGTGACATCATATGTTATCTTATCTCCATAAATATATTTGTTTTACATTTAAAATATGGGGGGAATTGAAAATATATACTTTTGGGTAAAAATAGTTTTTTTTGTATACCCATATTTTTAAGTTTTACAAGCATAACCTTCAGTAGGACGGGCAATTTAAAATTCAGAACGAGATATAATGTCATGAGGACGGGTTATTTTTCATTGAGGTCGGACTAAAATAACACGTCTTCAGTAAATTTTCTCACTCGGTCGTGCTAAAAAACTCGTCCTGAATGTAATATCCTGATTTTTGAAAAATGGCATTTCAGTCATTTAACGAAAATCAGAATATTATATTTATTTTTAATTAATGGAATTAAATAAAAGAAAGGAAATTAAAGAATTTATTAATTAAGCAATCAATTAAAATAAGTTTTAATGGGATTAATAGGGAATTAAATTCCCATCATTCAGAAAAAAAAAAAAAACAGTTTCACGCTAAAACCTTTTGAGAGCAGAGGGGCGCTAGTTTGAGGAAAAAAGGGAGAAGAGACTTTCGAATTTCGAGGCTAACCGTTGCTCTTTTCAACAGACGTATCAAAGGGAAAATATTCTACGGAAGGAGATGATCGTTTTGATACCAACAATTAACCGGTTGGAGAAGGTAAGATTTCACATGTTTTTGGTTCTGAGAAGTTATTATAAGTTAGATGTTCTGAGTTTAGGTTGCTTTGATGTTCAAGAATCGTAGTTTGATCAATTTGGTTTGATCAATTTGTAGGTTGAATCGAAAGCTAGGTTCTTTTGGTGTTTTGGATCGTTTGTTGCTCGCAATTAAGGTAACGGGGTTTTCATATTGAATTATCGGTGTTTTATAATGATTAATGTAAAGTAAAAGAGTGTTCTTCAATCGGGGTAGTGTTGTGCTATTGTTCATGAGTGTACTAAATTGGTAATGTACCTTGCATGTCAAATTATATTCTGGGGTTGCCTGTAGGTTCGGCCGAAGCTATAGAGTATTACTCTACTTTTAGTTTGGAGAAGCCATAGTAATTAATATTACTATTATTATTATATTATATTATTGTACCATGTTTGAATTGGACATGGACTAATTCGCTGGTATGGGTCGGCTTCTTTAAACGAAAAAGATCACTTTTGTGCTTTAGTTTTCCTAGGCAGATAGTATAATAATAATATAGTAATAGCAGAGAAAGTCTTTGGTTTAGATATTTTTATTTGATTTTTACTGGTGTTAACGTGTTATATATATATATATATATATATATATATATATCTATATATATATATATATTATATATATATATATATATATATATATATATATTAGATCTTACTGAATATTGAAAAAAAGGTAGACCTAGTATATTTTTCTGTTCTTCCGGTTACTGTCGTAATATGATAGTATAATAATAATTTTAATAAAAAAAAAAGATACAGGTGATGTGCAAAACTTGTAGAAGAAAAAAAAAAGAATAGCTAAGTGTTTAA
The DNA here is from genome assembly GCA_026214975.1 of Gentiana macrophylla. Lineage (NCBI taxonomy): Eukaryota > Viridiplantae > Streptophyta > Magnoliopsida > Gentianales > Gentianaceae > Gentiana > Gentiana macrophylla. Next base: position 18,844,961 of record CM047808.1, on the reverse strand, counting down.
TTAATTTGTTTGTAGTGTGGTGGTATACTAGAGTATGGTTTGGAGTCTTCCTAATATGATCTAAACAACATTAATAAACATTCATTAACATTACAAAGCCATGAATAGATTTATGATGCCTTTAGTTCTGCACCAAGTGGACTTCTTATTAATGAAACTTGGGACCGTCGGAAACTTAGGATTGGCCTTGTGCTTTGATGAACTAGGGTTCATCATTGTCTGTGTAATTGCTAGCTTGAGTCTAAGAGTCTAAGAAGAGGGAGTAGGGAGCCTTTTCCTGAATGAACCTAGGTGGCTAGCTAATCATTTATAAACGTATTTGACTAGATAAAAGATTAAACATCATGAGAGCTTGGATAGGCACAGGACAATATCGGCAATGTGAGGTTTGGCCAGATAAAGTGGTGATGATCACTGCCGGATTCTAGACCCACCAGATAAAGTAGTGATCATTCCGCCGGACAAACTCACGAACGATATAGACATTCACCGGTCAGCTCTCTAGAGTTGGCCAGACAAAGTGGAATGGCTATCTCAGGACCGTTAGAGATTTATCTCTATAGGGTTGCGTCTTTTGTCTTAGTGCATATCTCACTAAGTGTAGTGTCCTCGCAAACATGATATAACAAAGATAAGCTAAGTTAGTAACCCTAAGGACCTCATGTTATACTATGAATATAATGTGATAGTTTGATGTAAGATCTTTAATAACGGATTAATAATAAGACGACGCTTACTTTCTTTTCATTATAAAACGTATTATTCAATAGCTTCTACTCGTCACTAAGTACGTATGTACTTACCCGTTATATGTTTTGTTTGAGAAGATGAACAGGTTTTTGATGGAGATAAGAACGATGAAGACATATGATGCTAGATGCTTTTTGTTGAAGTTGTTTTGGAGACTTTCTTTTTATTTCAAGTTTTGATTTAACCTATGTTGTTATTTCGGATTAAATGTTGTTTTTGTTTGGCTCGTTTTAGAAGCCTTTCATGTAAGACTAGATCGTTTGGTTTCTTTTGGAGGTTGAAACGTTTCAGTTTCCTTCCATTTTGGTTTTAATGCAGCAATGATTCATATTCTAGTTGGTATTTGGAATTTTCTTTTCCCGAGTCGTTTTGCTTCCGCATTGTGTTTATGATATATGACGTAAGGCTTATGTATAATATTAGATTTTATTTGATATTATACATGCCGAGCGTTCTTTTCCGGATAAGGACTCGGTGTCCGGGAATGGGGCGTCAGAGTTGGTATCAGAGACAATGTTTCTTTGCTACTTAGGATTTGATTTTCTTGAGATAAGTTTTAGAGCCTGATGATCTTGTGGTTACAGGTACATTTTAAGTGTTTGTGTTTATTATGAATATTTAATATCATATGGACGTGTACGATGTTATTTATTGTACTTAAATTGATCCACTTGCTAGGTACCATAATCATAGATAACTTAGCAGTGTCAGCCTTGTTTGATACTGGAGCTTCAGGTACTTTTGTGTCTTCTAAGATAGCTAGGAAGTTAAATCTACCACTTCAGGAGTTGGAGAAACCTCTAAGTATCACTGCACCTTTGGGGAGAGTTACTAAGGTTGCACAAGTTTTACCTCAGGTCGACGTTAGAGTTGGAACCTATAGGTGTAAGTCGGACTTGACAGTTTTGGACTTCACAGATTTTGATGTAATTCTGGGGATGGATTGGCTATCCAAGAATTTTGTTCATGTTGATTGTAGAGGTAAGAAGGTGATCTTCAAAGTTCCAGGTAAGTCAGATAAGACTTTTTAGGGTAACGTGTATAAGCCAAGTAAGAAGAGGCATCTGATAATATCAGCGGTTAGAGCCATAAGGGCTTTGCAGAAGGGTTGTGAAGGGTATGTTCTTGATGCTATGGACACAAAGAAGCATACTCCTAAGTTAGAAGAAACTCCTATAGTTAAGGAATTTCCTGAAGTTTTTCCAGATGAGTTGCCAGGAAATATGCCTGACAGGGATATAGAGTTTGAGATACAGTTAATCCCAGGAGCAGCACCTACAACTAAGGCACCCTATAGGATGGCACCAGCTGAATTGAAAAAGTTGAAAGTATAGCTTAAGGATATGTTAGAAAGGAATGTGATTCAGCCAAGTACATTGCCTTGGGGAGCACCAGTTTTGTTTGTGAAGAAGAAGGATGGTAGTATGAGGATGTACATTGATTATAGAGCCTTGAATAACCTGAAAATCAAGAATAAGTATCCTTTGCCTAGGATTGATGACTTGTTTAACCAATTGCAAGGGAAGAAGGTGTTTTCTAAGATTGACCTTAGGTCAGGTTATCACCAGTTGAAGATCAAGGATGCAGATATACCGAAGACAGCATTTAGTACGAGGTATGGACATTATGAGTTCCTTGTCATGCCTTTTGGACTCACTAATTTATGGATTTAATGCAAAGATTCTTCATGCCTTATCTTGATAAATTTGTGGTAGTATTCATAGATGATATCTTGATATACTCTAAGGATGAGAAGGAGCATGAGGAGCATTTGAGGATTGTTTTACAGACTTTAAAGGAAAAGAAATTGTATGCCAAGTTTTCTAAGTGTGAGTTTTGGTTAAAGCAAGTTAGTTTTCTTGGCCATGTAATTTCTGGAGATGGGATTCAAGTGGATCCAGCGAAGATAGAAGCCGTTTCTAAGTGGCCTGACTACACATCGATGAATGAGATCGAGGAGTTTTACTGGCTTAGCCGGTTATTAAGGAAAGTTTGTGCAGGATTTCTCGAGGATAACAACTCCTCTTACTAGACTTACTCGAAAAAAAACATCAATTTTGAGTGGTCAAAAGAGTGTGAGGAAGATTTTCAGACTTTGAAGGATAAGCTAACTACATCACCTGTGTTAGCTTTGCCAGAGGTTTTTGATAATTTTGACGTGTATACAGATGCTTCGGGTCAAGGTTTGGGATGTGTTTTGATGCGAGCAGGGAAGGTAATAGCTTATGCATCTAGGCAGTTAAAGGTACATGAGAAGAATTATCCGACACATGACTTGGAGTTGGCAACAATGGTTTTTGCTTTGAAACTGTGGAGGCACTATCTTTATGGTGTTAAAGCAAGGATCTTCACGGATCATAGGAGCCTTAAGTTCTTTTTCACTCAAGAGAATTTGAATATGAGGCAAAGAAGATGGTTAGAGTTTGTAAAAGATTATGACTTGGACATTCAATACCATCCGGGTAAAGCGAAGGTTGTAGCTGATGCACTTAGCCGGAGGTCGGTTAATGCTATCACTACTTTGCAAGAGGTTGTTGATCAGCTGGATGGGTTGCAGATTCAAGTGGTTGAACGGGAAGATGAAGCTCAGTGTTTGGCGCCATTGATGGCAAGGTCAGAATTGTTGGATGATATCCGGGCAAAGCAAGATGAAGACCCAGTGTTAGTTGATTTGAAGCGCGTAGCTCGAGAGAAGCCTACAGTGGGTTATCAGTTGGATAAGAGTGGTCATATTTGGTATGGTGATCGTTTGTGTGTGCCTGATGTTAATGGACTAAGGCAGCAGGTCATGGATGAAGCCCATAAGATTGCTTTTGCGGTTCATCCAGGATCTACCAAGATGTACAGAGATCTTAAAGAGAGATATTGGTGGCCTGGCATGAAGTTGGATATCATAGAGTTTGTGGCAAAGTGTGATGCATGCCAGAGAGTTAAAGTAGAGCATAGAAGGCCAGGAGGTTTGTTGAAGCCTTTGGAAATACTGGAATGGAAGTGGTAGAACAACACGATGGACTTCATCACCGGTTTACCGCGTACGAAGAGTGGCCATGACATGTTTTGGGTGATTGTCGACAGACTCACGAAATCAGCCCATTTCTTGCCATGTAAGGTTGACTGCCGGATTATAGACCCGCCAGATAAAGTAGTGATCATTCCGCCGGACAAACTCACGAACAATATAGACATTCACCGGTCAACTCTCTAGAGTTGGCCAGACAAAGTGGAATGGATATCTCGGGACCGCTAGAGATTTATCTCTATAGGGTTGCGTCTTTTGTCTTAGTGCATATCTCACTAAGTGTAGTGCCCTCGCAAACATGATGTAACAAAGATAAGCTAAGTTAGTAACCCTAAGGACCTCATGTTATACTATGAATATAATGTGATAGTTTGATGTAAGATCTTTAATAACGGATTAATAATAAGACGATGTTTACTTTCTTTTCATTATAAAACGTATTATTCAATAGCTTCTACTCGCTACTAAGTACGTATGTACTTACCCGTTATATGTTTTGTTTGAGAATATGAACAGGTTTTTGATGGAGATGAGAACGATGAAGACATATGATGCTTGATGCTTTTTGTTGAAGTTGTTTTGGAGACTTTATTTTTATTTCAAGTTTTGATTTAAACTATGTTGTTATTTCAGATTGAATGTTGTTTTTGTTTGGCTCGTTTTAGAAGCCTTTGATGTAAGACTAGATCGTTTGGTTTCTTTTGGAGGTTGAAACGTTTCAGTTTCCTTCCGTTTTGGTTTTAATGCAGCAATGATTCATATTCTAGTTGGTCTTTGGAATTTTCTTTTCCCGAGTCATTTTGCTTCCGCATTGTGTTTATGATATATGACGTAAGGCTTATGTATAATATTAGATTTTATTTGATATTATACATGCCGGGCGTTCTTTTCCGGATAAGGACACGGTGTCCGGGAATGTGGCGTCACAGTGGTAGACATCTTGATCACTGGTCCCTCACCGGACCTCGACGTCGACGACGGCGAAAAACCGTTAATTGGAGCTCTGACGCTCTTTATCGCATCTCTATGCTTCTTAAATAGGATCGTTATTTACTGAAAAAAATCGTAATTCACAGAGGAATTATTTATTAAAATGTCGTACCATTGCAAAAAAATAAAATAAAATAAAATTTCAGGACGGGTTTTTAAGCACGACCGAGTGAGAAAATTTACTGAGCACATGTTATTTTAGTCCGACCTCAATGAAAAATAACATGTCCTCATGACATTATATCCGGTCCTGAATGCCAAATTTCCCGTCCTACTGAGGGTTATGCTTGTAAGACTTAAAAATAGGGGTATAGAAAAAAAACTATTTTTACCCAAATGTATATATTTCGAAATTTCTTCTAAAATATATCTTATAAAATTCTGAAATACATCAAGTGGGTCCTAAGAGGAGAAAAGCCACCGACTCAACGGCTGGAGCCACCGACTCAACGGCAGCATTGAATAAAAAATCAGAGTCCTTTCAAGTTCTGCAACTCCTAGTGTTATTATCACCACTATGATCGAACCTTTGGCTTTTTGGTTGCCTGAAACAATAATTGCATTCATGCTTCATATTCAAACTTCAAGCCTATATAAAGTCTAGCTTACTACCTTGATTTCCTACATTTCCTCTCAAGCTTGCTACATTCTAAGATCTTACAAAATCCAAGCTTTTAGCCTTTCTTATGCTTGTAAGTATTGGTTTAGTTTTCCTTAAGTTCAAGTATGGTTTTCATAAGCTTAAAGTTAGGTTTTCAATCCCCTTCAAAAAATTAGGTTTTCATTATGGTTTAGATCGGTGGTGTTGATCAAATTAGAAGAGGAGTTTTACTTGGTGGAAAAGAGGATAGCTTGGCTGGAAATCTTCCGTAAAGTATCATGTAAGGACTCAAGCATCAACGTCTTTTAGAACTTTATATGTAATATGTGTTTTGGTGTTTTCTATGTTATGTGTTTATGTTTTTTTACATGTTAAACTTGTATATATTGGGTATGTGCATTAGACAAGTATGTTATATGATAAGAACTCTATTTGGTACTTTTTTGTTGTTGGTCACCATCCCAACGGCACACCATTTCACCGCTGAAGCGGCATTGTCTTTCTGGAAAATGATTCTGTAGTAGTTTGAGAAATTTTGGATTAATATTAAATGACTTAATGATATCAATCAATTCCCCGGCAACTGCACCAGAAAACTTGATGACCAAAATAGTGACATCCCACTTTAACCGGCAGAGTACCGGGCAGGAAGCACTATAGTGACTTTTAAGGTCGATCCCACGAGGAATTGACTAAGTATCACAATCACTCTTGTCTTTAGTTTAGATCAACAAATAGGGGTGAAGTTTATCATAACTAAGTAACTAATGATAGCGAATTAAACGATATAATAAAGGAAATAGTCAACTATGATCAGGAACACTACTCTTGATACTTTTACTGAATCACTAGAGACAAGCTTAAACCAACCAACCAACCAATTGTAAACTAATGAATGTGTTTGCGGGTGAAATCTCCTAAAATGGTTCCTAGGTGCTACTACCACAACCCAAGTACCCTATATTCGGTTCAACAGTCCCAATTTCGGAATTTAATTGATCTAATATGATGAATAAATGAGAGACGCTCCGTGTCCACGAAATTCACATCTTAACTAGAAAAACATTACCAAGGAACATGCTTGAACACTTGACTAGTTCGTGAATGGTAATTCTAAACCCTAGTTCGCACACTTCATCACAAAATACATTTATAAAGTTCGTGTATTTAAACAATTAATGGTTTGCGACTCCACTAAAAATATTAGGTTTAAGTTTTAGAACACAAACATTCAAAAGTTATGATTTTTAAGCACTACTCATCCGTATATCATCATTCAATCATCAATTTCATTATACCATCACATAGTTTAGCTATTAAAAAATTAGCAACGCATAATAAAATCTAAATCGCAGAAATTCATGATGAAATAATTGCTAGACATGAGTACGTGGCATGTTATGATGCTACAATCCAATGGACATGGTGGTTCAATTTTGTCTCTAACTTCGGAGTTTTGAGTTTCGTCCCTAAGCCATTGACTCTTTATTGTGACAATGAAGGAGCAACCTTTTTCTCTAAGTTTGATAGGATATCTAAAGGATCAAAACACATGGACCTTAAATATCTAAAACTGAATCAATTAAGATGTTAGAAGAAATATGTTTGTCATTGAACACATATGGACAAATCTTATGATTGCACACATATTTACGAAATGATTGTTGATGTAGTACCATAAACCCAATCGGATTGGACCGGATCCGACCAGGTCGGGTCATTTCTACTACATCTTTATGTTTATACATATGATAAATGGTTTTTCTGTTATTATATATTTGTTGTTTAACGAACCAATTATGATATTGTATATATGATAATGTCCCAAGTGTCAAACTGTGAAAGAGAAATCATAATAGTGATTATGGTTGATGAGATTTCGACTCACTTTAAAAAGTTTGATACTCAAATGTCTCTAGTCATATGTGGTATGGACATTAATAGTACGGTTAGACTAGCACGTATTGGATGTCTTATATCTTATGAAGATAGGGATAGATCTCGTCTATCAAAGTGTAGAGACACTTGGACTGTACGTGGACGTGTATTACAGAATGCGTACGTTAGACTAACCCACTTACTTTATTAAGTGTCGCACTATGTGGCTGTTGTGTAATTATCCTAAGACCGGAGTCTTCATGACATCACGGTGTGGATTGTCATGCTTAGACGCTATTGAGGTTTCCCCTATTCGCATGGCGATCATACGGTAGTGCTTGGGTGTGATATTGAAGCATGCGTAGGATTCATGTTGCTCGCCCAGAAATCGCGTATCCTAATAGTAGGAGAAAATATCCGAAATGGCCTTCTTATCAAGAATGTCTAGCTCTTGTGAATCTTTACAAAGTGGAGTAATGAGTTACTTCGAAGATATAGTCGTTAATATTTGACACTCCAGATACGACTGTATGGATATTATAACAACGATGAGATTCTATTTATACGATAACCGTTTCACATGAAATGTAGTAGTCGGTGCACTTGACTCTTCCGATTATTGGAGGTCATGACGTGTTGCTAGACGCTATTCATGATCGTTAGGTATGAAGGGTATTTTAGTAAATGTGCTATGTGCCTACGGCCAACATATTCGAAAGCCTATCTACATACACATAAGAACATCTAGTCGGATTAAAATGTGGTTATAGTGATAACCCAATAAGGAAACTGTTTTTAATCTCGACTATAAAGTGTTATAGTGTAAATTGTTATAGTAGTATATATTTATTATGAATACATAATGCAAGATATTAATTATGTAGATTAATTAAATATTCACAATATATATGATATATGTATTTTGTAAATTAATTAATCATAGTATTAAATATCTATATCTATATATAAAATATATAGACGAAGGGATTTAACCCATTTACCCGCAACTCAACACTCCTACGCGCTTAACCTCTCCGTATCTGCTCAAATTTCGCAATCCTAACCATTTCCGAAAACTCTTCTTCCTGACCGATGATCAGCCTCCTTTCTACGCTCTTAATCTCTTCTTATCTGCTGAAATTTTGCAATCCTAGCCATTTCCGAAAAATCTGAACTAAAATTCTTCCTAAAACTCTTCCTTTTCTTATTTAACTTGATCAGATTTCATCTCAAACCTTGATTCTATCCACAACCGATGACCAGCCACCTATAATCCTTCGCCAATTAAAGGTATAAAATTGGTCTTAAACATGATTTTGTTTACTTTGGTAGACATGTTAATTTGCAGGTATTGGTCATTGGTAAGCAGATTTGAGGAATTGGATTGCTGAAGACTAGCTTCAAATTTTCCGGTAACCTGTCTATGTATATGCTATTTAAATATCTTGATTTTCTGTTACATCTTTTTCGTGTTTATTTTCATGTGCCAATTTTGTGGAAATTTCTATATTTGTGTGCTTCTCCAGTACTTATAAATAATCAACATAAGAGGTGGAGGGGTTCAGCTAAGGACGCAATTCTTACTATATTAAGGAATGATGACGGTCGGACCAATCCTTGCCACGTGTCATCAATGGAATGACTAAGTCATTAATGATGATAGAGAATTGATCAGTCTTAGGGATATGTTCCTTAAGTCTGATTAGGACGAACAGACCAGCACCTCAGGTGGGAGGTCTGACCTGTCCTCCTGACCAGACCACCGCAGGTCGGCTCGGTCATGTCGGAGTTCGGGCAGTGCTGCCAAGGTCGAGACGACTTGAGGAGCTCACCGCAGATCGGCTAGGGCTTTCCTTATCCGATATTTAAACATGTACCTATATTATAGGATAAACATGGAAAGAATCTGGGAGCATAATGACTCTAATTCTGGTAATTAAGAACGCCCATAATAATCCCTAAATCAAGGGGATTCACGCTTAATAATCCTTAGGGATTAAATACTGAATCCTTGTTGGACAAGGAACTAGACTAGACGTCCCTTTTATATATACGATCCCTAGGGAACTACGGGGGGCTTGATTCCAATACAATTGGATACGTAGGCAACTTGAGAGAAATAACTCTCGGGCTCAGTCTAAAAATCACCATAAACACCATCCCCTCTATTTAATTGTTCTTGAATTATTGTCACAAAAAGAAACACGGCCCGGATTTATTCATAGACGAGATCCAGCATCGTCAATTGGTGCTAGAATGAGGGTCTTTTTCTGACAATCGTTCAAAGATCCCCCAAGAATTTTGTTTCTATTAGATATGACCAAAACACCACGAAGAAAGGTGCCCAAGACCCGGTGGATCCAACTCAGCATGGTGGAGCCAGCACCACTCAAAAGGTAAGCCAAACTACAGCAGGATAGAAGGGTACGAACCCTACTGATGATCAATCTCATCAGCCTGATCCAGCCAACCAGGCGTTGGTGGAAGCCTTAAAAACATGGATAAGGCAACCCTCAAGGTCATATTTGAAGAAGCACTCAAGGGAAGAGATCCCCCTAAAGTCTCATAAGCAGACTCCCTTCAGAAAACCTCTCAAGAAGAAAAAACCGGGGGAGTCTAGCTTTCATACCGAAAGAAATAACATTAATCATCAGCCCAACGATACTGCTAGGGCCGAATCGGATGCCCTGCTTGGATGACGATCAGACGAGTTCTTATGGGCGTCGCCATTCACTGAGTACATCGATAATTATCCCCGACCAGCGGGCTTCAAATTTCCAAAAATCGAGCCATATGATGGATCTAAGGACCCTTATGATCATATGCACCAATATATATCACACATGAATATGTTCAACGCTCCAGATGAGATGAAGTGCAAGACATTCCCTGCGCTGCTCACAGGAAGAGCTCGGGAAAGGTTGAATAAGATTCCACTGAGGTTGATCTCTGACTTTGGAACTCTCACTCGGAAGTTCGTCCATGCTTTTATCGCAGCTCGTCCATTTCAGATAAATTAGAATCATCTCCTCATATTAAAGCAAAGACTGGATGAGACCGTACTCGACTTCATAAAATGTTTTAATGAGGAATCCACGCAGGTCAGAGATACGGATGATCGACTTCTGGTCGCCTCTTTCATGGAAGGTCTGCGAGAGGGACGGCTGCATGTGAAATTGAAAAGCAAGCTCCCCCGGTCTATGGAAGAATGCCAAAATGTGGCCTACAAGCACTGCCAAGGGGAGGAAGCCAATAGGATGAAGAGAGAAATGGAAAGAGGTGAATGAAAGAAGAACAAATCTGAGGATAAATCAGATAGGAAGAGGAAATCAGTCTGGGACCGGGTCGCAGCACCCGTCTCAGATCGGCTCGGAAAGAATGGAGCTCTGCAGGACAGCGACTTCATTCTGCTGAACAGGTCTCACGAGCAAGTTCTCACAATTATGGAAAGAAAAGGAATAGCAAGGATCCCACCACCGATGAGGGACCTCGGGAAAAAATAGATCTCAATTTTTTTTGCAAGTATCATAAAGACATTGGCCATGACTCGGAGCATTGCCGAGATCTGATAAAGGACATTGACGCGGCAGTAATAGAATGGAAGTTGGACGAGGTCGTAGATCGGTCTCAACATCCCGAACCATGAGGATGACGTGAGTTTAAATGAAGAAATCATTATCAAGACAGGGATAACATGGATGAACCCCGACGAAGAAGAGACCACACACCGGACCCTGATAGTCAAATGGATAACCGCCCCATAAAGACAATTAATACGATCTTAGGTAGGCCGTACAACCCCACCCGAATAGAAGGTACGAGCAGTAGCAGGTCTGTTGCTCCTTCTGAATCAAACAAGAGGCAAAGACTTTCTGGAGAAGTAACCTATGGCCCCAGGGACTCCCTTCCTTTGGTAATAAACAACGAAGGATTGGTGATAGAGGTGGTGGTGAGCAAGCACTTGATAAAGCACATCTGCGTGGATACATGCAGTGCAGTAAACGTGCTTTACTATAACGTTTTCCGAGCTATGGAGCTAAAAGATGCAGAACTAACACCCGGGTCTACAACTCTGTTCGGTTTCATAAGACCACCAGTTCATCCACTGGCATGATCAAGTTACCTTCCACCTTTGGAGTAGAATCAAAGGGCAGGACCCTGATGGTAAATTATGTGGTCGTGAAAGCTCCTTTGGCGTAAAATGTGATCATGGGAAGACCAACCATGATCGATCTTCGAGCTGTGATATCCTCAGCTCATATCAGTATGAAGTTCCCAACAGAGGAAGGCTCATTGGAGATTAAGGGTGATGTGGAAACAGCCAGGAGCTATTACACCACAATTGTAAACAGGAAAATGATGGTTTAACAAGTAAGCATTGAAGAATTACTACCCGGAGACGAGGAGAGCTGGTCGTCTGAAGACCAGACCGAGGTTGTTCACCTATAGGACGAACAAGTAGACTTAACTATGAATGTGGGCTCTTAGGTCCCAAACCCACACAAAGGAGCTCTATTCAATCTCTTAAAGGAATTTAGAGATGTGTTCGCGTGGAAGGCCGAAGATATGCCAGGTCTCTCCCTAGAGTTAGTTGTACACAAATTAAATATGGATCCGAGCAGGAAGCCTGCACTTCACTCCTGAGTGAATCTCAGCTATTGAAAAAGAAGTGACCAAGTTGCTTCAGGCAAACATTATCAAGGAAGTCCTATACCCAGAGTGGTTGGCAAATCCAGTGCTGGTCAAGTAGCCAGATAGGAGCTGGAGAATGTGTGTTGATTTCACTGATCTCAACAAGGCATGTCCTAAGGATTGTTACACACTGCCAAAGATTGACCGCCTTGTTGACTCAACAGTAGGATATGAGGTATTCACATTCTTAGATGCGTATAAGGGTTATCATCAGATTTCTATGTATCCACAGGACTCAGAGAAGACCTCATTCATCACAGAGTTTGGTATGTACTGTTATATCACCATGCCATTTGGTTTAAAGAATACAGGGGCAACCTACCAGCGAGCTGTGAACAAGATATTCACCCACCAGATAAATAGATGTATGGAGGTATACGTAGACGACCTCCTGATCAAGAGCAGGTCTCTTGATAAATATCTATTGGACGTCAGAGAAGTGTTTAGTGTGCTAAAGCACACTCAAATGAAACTTAACCCCAATAAATGCATATTCGGGGTAAGATCAGGCAAATTCTTACGGGTATATGATATCCAAAGATGGAATCAGAGCCAATCCTGACAAGGTAAATGCACTGAAAACCATGCCACCACCCAAAAACATCAAATACGTATAGAGGATAACAGGTCGAATAACAGCGCTGAAGAGATTCCTCTCCAGGTCGGCATAGCGTGCCTTACATTTTTTCAAGATTCTGAGAAGAGCCAGTCCATTCCATTGGGACGAAGACAGTCAGAAAGCTTTTGAAGATTTGAAATTATACTTGGCCGAGCTGCCAACATTAACAACTCCTCAGGAAGGAGAAACATTGTATACATACTTAGCAGTATGTGAAGAGGCACTGAGTGCCGCACTGCTCAAAGAGTATGATGGAAACTAGGTACAGTTTTCTTTGTAGGTAAAGCAATTCACGGACTAGAAGTAAGGTACACAAACGCGGAAAAATTGGCGCTAGCCCTGGTGCATGCCTTTAGGAAGCTAAGGCCTTATTTCCAAGCTCACCCGATTGCTGTAATTACTAATCAGCCTCTTCGGCAAATATTGGGACGGCCTAAAACATCAGGAAGATTGGCAAAATAGGTGGTAGAACTGGAAGAGTACGATCTCGACTTTCATCCGCGAACTGTGATCAAGTCACAGACATTGGCAGACTTCTTAGCAGAGGGAACATCTATTCGTTTAGATGACGAACAGCCGTACAGTAAAGTTAACAAGTGGAATTTATACGTTGATGGAGCAGCCAACAAGAAAGGAGCAGGGGCAGGCCTTCTGCTCGTCAGTCCAAAAGGGGAAGAATTCCCAATGCTTTACGCTTTGGATTTCAAGCTACAAACAATGAAGCAGAATATGAGGCTTTAATCACTGGGCTCAAGTTGGCTGTAAAGCTCGGAGTATAAAACCTACATGTTCATAGTGATTCTCAGCTCGTGGTTAACCATATAAATGATGAGTATGAAGCGAAGGAAGAGCCCATAAAGAAATACCTTACAGTGGCAAAGTCTTTACTTGAAAAGTTTCAAACGGTCCAGGTCGGCCGCATACATCGAGCTGAGAACAAGAGGGCAGATGCGCTTTCAAATTTGGCCTCTAACTTTATATTAGACATGAAAGTGTTGGTAGAGCTCCTCAAGAACAGAAGTTATGATCAACAGATAGTCCAGCCGATCACGCAAAATAGCACTTGGATGGACCCTATCGTCTTTTACCTTAGAGATGGACACCTCCCTAATGACAGAACTCAGGCCAGGAAAGTGAAATTAATGTCTGTTAGATACTCAATGTTCAATGATGTTCTTTATCGCAGGTCGAACATTGCTCTGTGGCTCAGATGCACAACGATAGAGGAAGGAAACTACCTCCTTTTAGAAATACACTTGGGAATTTGCAGAAGCCATCCCGGAGCTCGGGCATTGGAAATAAAAATGCCGCCTGTTCGGCTACTTCTGGACCGTGTTACAGGACGCTAAAGAGCCCGTCGAGAAATATAAGTCGTGTCAGATGCACGATAACCTTTCACACCAGCCATCGCAAGCCATGATCCCTCTCGTGTCCCCATGGTCCATTAATCAGTGGGGGGTCGACCTAGTGGGACCACTCCCACAAGCTCCTGGTAACTTAAGGTTTTGGTAGTAGCAGTGGACTACTTCACCAAATGGGTAGAAGCCGAGCCACTAACTACAATCACCGGTAAACAGATTCAACAATTTCTATGGAAGAACATTGTTTTGCAGATATGTAATTCCAAAGCCATTGATCTCTGAGAATGGAACTCAATTCGAGGATAAAACTGTCAAGGAGTGGAGCGATGAGCTGCACATAACTCAGCACATTACATCCGTGGGTTATCCCCGGGCTAATGGGCAGGTCGAACAGACTAATAGGAAGATCAAGAATGGGTTAAAGAAACGCCTCGAGGAAGAAGGAGAAAACTAGGTCAAGCATTTGCCCAACATATTATGGGCATACAGAACAACACCGAACTCGGCCACATGGAAAACTCCATTCAGCCTGGTGTATGGGTGCGAAGCAGTAATTCCGGCTGAGATCGGCCTACCTTCACCTATATCGGAGCTTTATTTTGAAGAAGACCAGTTAATCGAGCTCAGGCTTTTTAAAGACGATCCTGAAGAAGCTCGGAATGTGGCCATCAATAGAATGGTCAAGTATATACAGACGATTTCCCAGTATTACAACTCCTGGGTTAAGCACTCGTATTTTAAAGAGGGAGATTTGGTTCTTGTTGGAAGCAGCGCCCGAAAGACAATTTCTGTAACTGTTTTTTATAATTAGTAAATGACTGATTTATCCTCATCTTATTACTTGCTTCGTGCTTGTAAATAATACACTACTGAAAACCCCTAGTTATCATATGTAGCCATATAACTTAGTGTGTGTCACACTAGAGGATTAAGTTTATGGTGATACACTTGAACTGTTAGTCCGTGGTGAACTTAGTCAAAGTATGAGGTCTATTGATTAAACCACCATTAATGCGCCCAGAACACTTTATGGTGTAACCGCCTTTCCAGACCGTCGATATTGGTTATCTAAGTGGGGCATTTATATATGATGTAGTCATGTAGGACTGTACCGATTTAATCTGCATTTCTCATATAATTCCGTGATTGAGAAATCTTAATAAATCACAAGATGATCATAAATGGATTAACCTTAATCCTGAAGTGATTGCATACTCCAACTTGTTTCAGGATAGGGTTTGATGTGTTCGTTAAGGATCGCTAAGAGGCGCGGTCCGAATCACTTTTGATGGGAGTCAACTTTACGTGACTCCGGTGCATTTTATATCCCCGATTTCCACATGTTTAGCATGTTTTCGGGTGGTTTAGACCATTTTCGGGGTAATATCGTGAGTTTATGGCAAGGGGAGTAAATCCGTCACTTTGATGGTTCATTACCCCTCTTTTGTTGATATTAACCTTATTCTCGAGCACTTTTACCCTCCGAAATTGTTTGGATGTTTTGGTCGTTCATGATGTTGTAGGGTATTAGTGTCTTGAGAACCCGGAAGGTGATGATTCATGGTGAGAAGCATGATCGAGGCAATATGAGTGATCAAAAGGGAAGAAAAGTTGAAGTTTGGAGCAATTAGGGTTCAAACGCGCGTTTGAACCCCCCAAACGGGCGTTTCAACAGCACAAACTTGAACAGAGTTCACCTGCCCCAAACGCACGTTTCAAGCTCTCCTAAACACGCGTTTCAAGTCCTCCAAACGCACATTCCAAATTGCCTAAATACGCGTTTCAGTCAAAGAACAAGCAAGAGCTACCCAGAAATGAAGCGAAATGCGCATTTGCCCCATGCGAAACGCGCGTTTGAAGTGAAACGCCGGGTTACACCACTCAAACGTGCTTTTGAAGACCAATTTCTGCAGATTTTTCCTCACCTATAAATACCCCCCTTAGACCATTTCTTGAATAAAAAAAATTCTCTTAGCAAAACCCTACCTCTTTTTAGCTCAAATTTTGTAATAGCTTAGAATACATTCTCTTAGCTTAAATCAGTATAATCTTAGCTTAATCTTTCCATTTTCTAGCTCAAATTTCTACTCTAAACACTAAGACACCATTTTTTTTATTAGTTCTCCTTTTTGTACTTTTGGATCTCAAACTCGAATTTCTTCAAATTAATGGTATATTTCTTCTCTCTTTCACTTATTATGTCTTTAATTTACTGTTTCTTTTATGGTTTAACTAGTATAATGAGTAGCTAATCCCTTTTCATAGTCGAATCATGTGAAATTTAGTGAAATCATCCATTGGGGGATGAAATTGGGAGTGGGTAGTGCTTTTTATTGTTTAATCTCGCTTGTTTCACGTCTTAGAACTTGCTATAACATCGGTAGATTGGATTGTACACCCAATTTAGTAATCACACACATCAACCTTACATATGTATTTTGCGGGAAGACGTGGGATAAGGGGTTCTAAGATCGCGGCGTAGACTCGGCTTAGTTATTAAGCCCGAGCCCAATGCGAGGTTACTCGTTTTAACATTTAAGCGGCTCTAGTGCATAACGTGTCTTGTTAGTGAATCTTCTTAAGGGAAGGGTAGTTAGCATGGCTTAAGGTGTTAGGAGAGAGTTGTTCAGACCTTAGCACCGGAATTAGGAATACGCACCCGTGAAATTGAATGCGAGAGTTCGTTTGTTATAATGCACACTCCCGATTTTGTCTACCCTTAGGGTTGAAACTAGCTACTTTGATCATGGTTCGGCTATGTCCCTTAGTATAACGTTAAAAAACCGAGTAGTTAATCTTCTTTCTTCCTTTTCTATCTTTAGACTCGTTAGTAAAAATTCTGAAATAGGAAACAGAGAGTAAAGGTCTCTAACATCCAATTTCTCCAAGAGTAATTTCTCATTCGTTCAGAAAGCGATATCTCGAACATCTTCTCGTTTGAAGTTTCATTTTCATCGACTTGATGATTTTGTCGCAAGACCAAGATCAAAATGATTGCTAAACCGATTGTTTGTTTATGGCGAAGTATGGTCGAGAGTGACATTTTCTTGTGTACCTTCGTGAGTCGATTGATGTTGTTGTTCCCCCTCAGTTGGTGCTTTTTCACTTGAGATTTTTGGGTACAAACATCTTACAACTGATCTTGCTTCTGCTGATTCAGCTTTTCACTTGGTCCCTTTGTGTACAGCTTCCGGTTGAGACACAATTTTCTGACTTGCTTCAGGTTGGGAAGTTGTTTCTGCGATTTCATTTGAAGTTGTATTTTGCCTTGCTTGCTTCCCTTCCTTCCTTAATTCTTTCTAAGTAAAACTGAATGATTCCACTAAGAGTCTTCTTCATTCGGAATCTGCCATCAGTTACTTGTCCTTCAGCTTGAGCTCTTTTCACACTATCTAATTCAGCTAAATGTTGTTTCTTGAACTGATTTACAACATAGCCTGCCCAATTGAATTCTATTCCATCCCAGATTATATTCATGAGATAAATATTCTCTTCTGATAGTATATTAACTCCTTTGGATTTTCCAATGACGTGTTTGCTGAGCCATCTGCTGAGGTTTCCAAATTCTGGCTTGATTTTGTCTACATGAATGCCTGGTTCAATTGGTTCTGTAGAAAAGGTAAGCATCTCAAGAAAATCTTATCTTTTCAATGGTAGAGTGACTAAATCTGTTGAAGTTGATGTTGTATTTGCGAAGCCAAAGAGCGACCTCATGACTCTTTCATTGAGAACAATGCGATCTCCACGTATTGTAGTTATCAAGGAGTCTCTTACTAATCGCATATTTTGCCAAAATTGCAAAATGCCTTCCACATCACGTTTTTCTTTGAACTTAACTTCTAAGATGCTCCTCAATCCGGGTAGTTTCTCGATTTTATCACGTGCCAATGCCAATAACAGTGTTTTGACACATACCTTCATACATTTCAAGTGTTAGTTCATCCAAATTCTGTGATCAATCGTTTTCTTTCGAACTATCCGAAGTGGCCATATTTGAGTGTGAACACAAAAATTTGATTTTTGAGAGAAAGGTTGCAAAGTCTATTTTGCTTTACGGGAAGAGATGAAGAGTTTGAATTTCAATGAAAATAATGTGAATGGAGGTTGAATAAATAGGTAGGATATTACGGTGGTTGAGTAGTACAACTTTTCAAATTCCATGATGGTTTTGGTAACCGATGCTTGTACTGCTCGACAATCGTAGGGTGTACATGCGAAATTCGACAAAAAGAATCATGATAATTTAATGCGACATAACCACGAGGATTTTACCATATCAACCTTTGACTAAATTTGACCGGAATGAAAACGATCTCGAGGTCGGGCCTCTAGAGATAATTCGATTCCATCAAATTTTCGATTTCGCTTAATCGCTTTGAGATTGTTGATGTCAATGACTAGTCTGTTAAGTGGCGCACCAACATAACAAAGATCAATCCCCCTTGACAAATCTCTGGGCTTAACTGATTTAACTGACTTTGATTATTCCCAACTCAGTTCTTAATTTGGCAAATCTTTCTTTGTCCAATTGCTTTGTAAAGATATCTGCCAACTAATCTTCAGTAGGTACATAAAGAACTGTTATATCCTTCTTCTCTGCATGATCTCTTATAAAGTGGTGATGTACATCAATGTGCTTTGTCCTTGAGTGTAAAATGGATTATCGATAATTGCAATTGCAATTTGGTGTTATCACACATTATGGGAATTGTTCCTTCTTCTATCCCATAGTCTCTTAATTGTCATTAATCCATAAAACTTGAGCACAACAACTTCCAGCTGCGATATATTCAGCTTTAGCTGTAGAAGTTGAGATTGAGTTTTTCTTCTTGCTAAACCATGACACAAGTCTATTTCCTAGTAACTGACATGTGCCTGATGTGCTTTTTTTGTCCACTTTGCATCCAAAGATAATCAAATCTGAATAAGAAATCGCTTGAATTCTCCTTAATACCAAATTCCAACTCCATCTGTGTCTTTCAGATATTTCAAAGTTCTTTTCACAACTGTGAGATGACTCTCCTTTGGTTTTGACTGAAATCTTGCACATACACCGACAGTAAAATATATATCTGGCCTACTTGCTGTAAGATAGAGTAAGCTTCCAATCATCCTTCTGTAAATTGTTTGATCAACATCTTTGCCTTCTTTGTCTTCATCAAGCCTGATGTTGGTCCCCATTGGTGTAGAAATTCTTGTAGATTTCTCCATACCAAACTTTTTGATATGTTCTCTTGTATATTTGGTTTGGTGAATAAAAATTCCATCATCTAACTGTTTAACTTGCAATCCTAGGAAATAATTTAATTCTCCCATCATACTCATCTGAAATTTGCTTTTCATCAAACTTGCAAATTTCTCACATAACTGTTCATTTTCTGATCCAAAAATGATATCATCCACATAAATTTGAACAAGTAGAGTATCTTCTCCATTCTTCATCCTGAATAATGTTTTGTCGATTGTTCCTTTGATAAATCCATTATCCACTAGAAACTGAGATAGAGTTTCATACCAAGCTATTGGTGCTTGTTTAAGTCCATAAAGATCTTTCCTTAGTCTGAAAACTTTATCTGCTTGATCTTTGATTTAAAATCCGGGTGGTTGTTGAACATATACTTCTTCTTCAAGAATTCCATTCAGGAACGTGCTTTTAACATCCATCTGATAAACTTTGAATTTCTTGTGAGCTGCAAAGGCAAGAAATAATCTGATTGCTTCTAATCTTGCAACTGGTGCATAAGTTTCATCAAAGTCTATGCCTTCTGCTTCAGAGTATCCTTTGGCTACAAGTCAAGCTTTGTTTCTGATGATATTCCCATCTTCATCAAGTTTGTTTCTGAAAACCCATTTGGTTCCAATGATATTGACATGAACTGGTCTATCTACCAATTCCCATACTTGATTTCTCTCGAATTCATTGAGTTCTTCTTGCATAGCTAATATCCAATCTGGATCTTTCAAAGCTTCTTCAATTTATTTAGGTTCTGATTGAGATAGAAAGCATGCAATCATAGCATCTAGTTGATGTCTTGTTCGAACTCCAGCTTGAGTATCACCAATAACTTGTCCTTCAGGGTGATCTTTCATCAATTGATGTGTGTGAGTTTGTATCAACTGATTTGTATTTTGTTCAACTGATTCTTCAAAAACTGGTTCTTGAACTTGTTCAACTGAATCTGAGTGAAGTTGTTCAGGTTGTTGAGCAATTGGAAACTGAGACTGATCTAGATCTGAACATTCTGAAATTTGTAGTCTTCCAATGTCAACTCAAATCGGTTCGCGTGGTCGTAATCGAGACTGATAAACTGGATCTGGTCGGTCTTCAGTTGTTTCACCAGGGAAGTTTGGTTCATCATATACTACGTGTATTGATTCTTCATGCTTGAGTGTTCTCTTATTTAGTACTCTAAAAGCTTTGCTGACACTTGAATATCCTAGAAAAATTCCTTCATCAGCTTTGGGCTAAAAAACGTGAAGTTGATCTTTTCCATTATTGTGTATGAAACATTTGCTTCCAAAAGCATGAAAGTATGAAACATTTGGTTTTCTTCCATTCCAAATTTCATAAGGAGTCTTCTCATGTCTCTTGTTCATGAGAGCTCTGTTCTGAGTGTAACAAGCTGTGTTAACTGCTTCTGCCCAATATCTTTCCGGTAGTTTAGCTTCACAGATCATAGTCCTTCCTGCTTCTTTGAGTGTTCTGTTTCTTCTTTCAGCTACACCATTCTGTTGAGGTGTTCCAGTGGCAGCAAGTTGATGTAAAACACCATTTTCTTCACAATATTCAATAATCACACTGTTGAGGAATTCAGTTCCTTTATCTGATCTTATCTTCACAACTGAAACTCCTTTCTGATTCTGAAGTCTCTTGAGTAATTCTGTAAGCCTTTGCTTGGTTTCACTTTTCTTGGTTAGAAAGATTACCCAAGTGTATCTTGAAAAATCATCTACTACCACCAATGTATACTTCTTTCCACTGATACTAATTGGTGTAATAGGTCCAAATAAATCCATGTGTAGCAATTCTAGATGTCTGGTTGTTGAATCTTTGAGACTTGGTCTTGAAACTTGCTTTTGTTTGTTTTCCTTGTTGACATCGTCACACAAACCTATCCTTTTGTATGAGATCTCTGGTAGTCCAATGACTAGCTGCTTCTTAACAAGTGTGTTGATGTCATCAAAGTTAAGATGACTCAGTTTCTTGTGCCATAGCCAACTGATCTCTAATTTGGTATGCACAAGTAAACAAGTTTCAGCAACGACAGTTGTCCAATCTACTACATACATGTTTTCTTTTCTTCTTCCGGCTAGAACAACTTGATAAGCTGATTCGCTGATGACAACGCAGAATTCTTTGTCAAAAGTAACTTTATATCCCATATCACAAAATTGACTGGTGCTGAGTAGATTGTAGTGTAGTCCTTCTACATAAGATACATTCTTGATTGTATGTCCATTTCTGATTAAGGTGCCATAACCTCTGGTGTAACCAGGTTTATCTTTACTTCCAAAATTGACTTTTGGTCCATCCTTTGCAATAAAATTACTGAGACAGTCCTTGCTCTTTGTCATGTGTCTAGAGCAACCACTGTCAAAGTACCAAATATCCTGCAATAAAATTAAAAGTTTTTAGGTACCCAATTCAGTTTGGGTCCATGGGGGTCAGTTGTCAGTACAACTCTGGGAATATATCCTTTAGGGATTCTTCAGATATTGTTGCGCTTGTTTTCATATATGTAAGCCACACTCCCATAGTATCTATGTTTGGACTGTGTCTTATTTATATGATCTCTCAGATCTTTTGACTGAAATTTGTTTCCATCATGCTTTTTGTTATTAAAGCTTGAATGATAACCATCATTCCTTCATCTTGAGGTCCGGACTCGACCTTATACTGTGTGACTTATCTTTGAGAACGAGATTAGTCCTCTGTTGAGTTTTGGACCAAACTTGTGATAAGTTTTCGATCCGGAATGATTGTCATTATCGCTTTATTAACAAATTCGATAAAATTCCAATCATCATCGATGGGATATAGTCTTCCTTTCCTCCTAATGTGTGAATCTTTGAATGATTGATATTCTTGGATTTGCTTTGATTGTAATTTTTCTGGTTCCTGACTTGATTGGTTTTGGCAGTTGATTTGCCGTTTTGGTTTTCATTGGATACAAATGATCTACCATTTGATTTACCTTTGTTGGTAGATACAGCTTGTCTTCTTAGAAAACTGATTTATCTGTGTGATCTGGCTTTCTTGGTTCAAAAATTTTCTCGGTTTGTGGAAGTTGCTCACCACTGAACTTAATACCGCTTTGGTACTAGGTCCAAGCTGACTTTGCTAGTTCTATCATTGGAAGATTGCGTGTATCAAATCCTAAACCGATTTTGTCTCCATATGGTTTTCTGATTTGAATCCGATGAATTGAACTTGATTGAGCAAACGATTCGATTCTGTCTTTGCTAATGCAATGAGTCGATGCTAAATCTTTTATTTATCGATTTTAGTCGGCTTCAACATTTTTAGTTCGGACTTCAATCTTTCAACTTCAAGAATTAGACTTTCCTTTTTCACTTTAATTGATTCATAACCACTTGAATAGTTACTAGGTGATTCATCAATTCGTCAAGCGCTTTTCTAATTCTAGATTTTTGGATTGGAGTCGTGAATGAAGAACATGCATTTATCATGGAAATCGAAATAAGAGTATTTAGAGTTTGATTCACATACCTCATTTATATCTTCCATGTGTGCCATTAAAGTTGTGTCATCTGATAGTCTTTCAGTACCAGCTTCATAATCCGATTCATCTCCAGCAAGGAGTGCTCTTCTACCAACTCTTCTTGGTGGAGTCTTCTTGGTCAATTCTGGACATTCAGCTTTATAATGTCCTGGCTTCTTGCAGTTGAAACAGAGATATTCATCGTCTTTTCTTTTCTCAGGAGTCCTTTTGATGAACTTTTGAGGTGACTAGGTGTCCACTCTTCATTCTTCGATTCTGCTTCATCATTAGAGCCATTTGTTCTTCCATCTCATCCAATTCATGAAGATTGCTAGATGAGTTTTTCTTGAATGTCATTTGATCTTCTTTGCAAGTGTTGTGGTCTTTGGTTCTTCCAGAGCTTTGATTATTGCAAATTGTGCTTGTGAAATCTTCACTTTGAATTCATAAGCTTTCAAATCAAAAAGATCTTGAATGAATCCTCTACATCAACTCTTCTTGATTCTTCCATGGCGGTGACCTTCATTTTCCAAACATTGGTAATGCCTTCAAGATTCTTGTGTTGATAACTTTCTTTGAGTATTCAATCTTGAGTAGATCTAGTTCATCCATGATAGCACTGAATCTTGTCTCCATTTGGTCAATGGTTTCTCCAGATTTCATCTTGAAATTCTCAAACTTTTGTTTTGCAAATGAAATTTTATTTTCCTTGATTGAATCTGTTCCTTCACAAACTAACTGAAGTTTGTCCCACATTTCCTTGGCAGTTGTGCATTCTTTCACCTTCAAGTACATGTTGCTGTCAAGAGTTATGAGGATAAAGTCCATCACAACATTGTTGAGATTATTTCGCTTGCGATCATCACTAGTCCATTCGGCTTTGGGCTTTGGAACACGAATTTATCTTTCACCTTCAGTTTGCATGTAGGTGATCTGGATTGGTCCATCAGTGAGTACATCCATCATCTCATCATGAGTAACTGCTAGAAAAGCCTGCATACGACGTTTATATTCGTCAAATCTGTCCATGTTGCACATAAGCATTTGTCTCGCATATTGATTGTTATCCATTATGAGTGAGTGAAGAATGGTAGTAGATTAATTGAAAAACTGAGCTTTCAAATAAGAACAACTAGAGGAGATATAGAGCAAATGATATCTTGCTAAAGAAACACTGCTCCGATACCAATTGTTGGTCCCTTGGAAAGGCTAACACAAGTTTAGAGGGGGGGTGAATAAACTTGTCCCTAAAACTGGATTTTAAACAACTTAAGGTTCAGTTATAACTTGTGTGGAGTTAAGCTGACAAAGCTGAGATTAAGTCAAACTGACTTATGCTGAAACTGAGTCAACCGGCAGCGGATATAGTTCTAGCCTTTTTCTTGATCTTGTTATTCTATTATGAAAGTCGAGTCTTTGTGGAATCGAATTATGATGAATGTCAGTTGTGAACTGTGAGGTGTATAACAATCAAGTATCAAAATCTCCTGTATGATTTGGGGCAAGGTCAGGTTGTGGCTAGGTATCAATAGAAGACTGGAAACTATAATCGCTGCTTCTCTCTCGGATGGATGAAGAGGAAATGCAGGGGAACTTCTCATGCAAATGTGGCTAGATGTGCCTCTGTTTACGTGGTTGTTTAATGGATTTGGTACATGAGAAATGAAAAGAGGTTTCGAGGAGTACCTATGAAGATTGATGATGTGTTGTTTTGCATTAAAACACATATGTTTTACATAATGCAGTTGCATTTCCTTGTACACTTTT